>CM076581.1:1540092045-1540517919 GCA_034641835.2 Pinus albicaulis
CAGGATTCAAGGTGTGAACCAATTAGCTATCTTCCAACCTAGCTCTAGGCAGGGACTTGCTGCCCCGTAGCCTATCTTGTTGATTTTGAAGTCTCATATTCATACTCATATGGATAAATGTTGGTACATAGCTATGTTGTATGCATTGATATATTGATTGGTTAAATGTTGGTTCATAGCTATGTTGTATGCATTGATATATTGATTGATTTTTTTTCGTGTTCTTTGTTGTGTTGGTCAAAGAAAGGTTGATATATATGCATTAGAATTGAAACTTGAATTTAGTGAATCTGTGAACCTTGTTACATAGTAAATATCCAACTATTAAATAACTTTATGTTGTGTAGGGTATTTGTGCAGTGGCATGAGCATTTGAATGTTGAGCATTGAGCAATCCATAAGAAAATATCATTGGTGTTGTATTGTTCAAAATTGAGTGGGGGTGGTTGAAATTCCACGGCTTGGAATTGTTGTATGTTGCATTGAATACGTTGAAGGCTTGCATATTGATCCATATGTTCAATCATATTATATTGTGGATTTGAGTTGATATTGTGGTTTTTAGTTGATATGCAACTTGGTTTATTTACATATATATTGATATCAAGAACCTCATAGGCCCTGAAGTCAAATATGTTGGTAATGCTAGTTGTCTTTATTCCAACATTTCATCCTTGGCTGTCCATTTTTGGTGAATGCATTAATGAGTGTAAAATTTTCATTCTGGGGAGAAACATTTGTGAGATTCAACTTATTTGTTCAATGAAAATGGCCAGAATTAATGAAGTATTAGAGTTCCTCAAAACCCTGATATTATCTATTACTCGTGATACATTAAATGTTAGCAAATTTTCTTTCACAAACATTCGAACCTGTCTGCAAAACACATTAAAAAACATTGATTTTTTGCAGCTTGAGTCACAATTAAAATGATATGGGCTATAATAGAATAAGCATCTTTCAGGACTTATTTTTTTTCGTAACAATCCTTTATTTAAGATTGAGACACACTCCCATCAACTACTAGAAACTAATCAAGTCATTGAAAGAGAATAATTGCATGCATATGCACAAATTCATTGCACACTTACCAAGCCCACAATTTAACCTTGGGAAGATATTATCAAAAACAGAAATCGAAATGGTATTAGATATGACAAGGAGCTTTCTCTTCACACTTCAGACTATACCAAGCCAATCCAATTTCAGAGTGTCGTACTTCGGACTATACGATTCTTCACATGTTTTTGCTCCTCCACATTCATAGAAGATTGTGAAATACAACATTGTAATCGATTTGGCCATGTGAAATATAATTGTTTTTATCTTCACTCGTGAAAGAATTGTGGTCAACAGACTCATTCTTCAAATAGATGCTTCGAAAACAAACATCTTGCAAAAACAAAGATTCACCCTGGATGGATAGCTTCTTGGCAATGGGCTTCAACAAACAAGAAGATATTTAAGTCATATGTCAAAATTTATTCTAGAGTATGAAAAGGTATTTTAGTTGAGTTTTCTCTATATTCTCACCTTGTATCTGATAGGGGGGGGACTGAGGATCATCTACAAGTTTCAGAGCCACATCAAGTGAGCTTGAGCCACAACTTGAACCTGCTGCCTGAGCCTACATATAGAAACAACCATACCCAGATTCAGAGTTGTATTTAGAGACAAAGAACCCCCTAAGTATTCCTTTGGTTGGCAGCCTTCCTTAAACTACCACAGGTTGTAGACCTCCCTTTTTCCAGGTTTAAGTTCTCCCTCTTCAAAACATTAAGGAGCACTTCCTCTAGCAAAATACTTCATCTTCTTTCCATATTTTGAAGAGTTTCTGGAATCACACTAAGAATTCCAAGTTGAGACCCAAAATGGTCTCCCTTTCCAAGATAATAGGGAACATTTTCTCTAGCAGAAGACTTCAGCTTCTTGCCAGATTTGGAAGAGTTCTAGGAACTGCACTAAGTTTTCCAATGTTGGTGGTCATACTTAAACCATCGTCGGTTGATTCCTTGAGTTCTCCCACCTTATGTCATCATCTCAGAGAACACATTCATCTTATTATTATCATGCATTGTTTTATTTTGTATTAGAGCTCTCTTCTTGGACTCGTATACACCACTGCATATTAAGGGGGGGGATGATGGACACCTAATCCTCTAAGTGTTGGTGTGGAATGTGAACCATCATCAGTGTCCAACATACCATTTGGTATATGAAGAACAAGTGCCAAAAGAATGTATTATCAAATGTATATAATCAGAATAGTAATTGCAACTCACAATTTATCCTACTCTTGTTGTTTGAATTTTTTTGTGTTTAATAAAATACTTCAGATATATAGTGCCACAATCATATAGAAAGGTTTGGATACAAAGTACTCGAATTTTTCATAGGAATATATGTTATGGTACAAACTGCATTTCCTCAAACTATCATTAAACCTCTTTAAAATAGCTTCATAAAATTATAAAGCAACAAACTTTCTTAGTAGCCTCATGTTATAACGAGGGAATTGTAGCTTTGTACATCTTAATTAATATCTTTGTTTCTATAAAAAAAAGAAGGAAAAAGAACACAAATAAATATCTGATTAACCCACTAGAAATTTTATATCGTTGCACAAAGTAATTTCATAATGCACTTGATATAATAAGTTTATACTTCTATCAAAACAAAAACAAGAATTATAGAAAAAATAAATAATGTGGGTGTAAAGAAAGGATTTAACTTACTTTGAAACCATTCTCTAAAGGGGAGAAATTAACAACTTGCCAATCTCTTTTGTAAATATTACTTTTCCTTTCTAATTTATGAGCAATTTGGTACAAACAAAAAGGGATAGAATCACCAAGATTATTGTGATGTTACTCTATTCTCATTTTTCAATCTCCACAAGCGGTTCAAGCATTCATCTTCTGAAAAACATATGTTGGTGTTGGTGTCCGGATATGAACAGAATTCAAACATTTCTCCACATAAATTATCAACCCGAAAGCATTAGTTATTTCAAGACTAACGACAAAGTATATGCAGATAAAAGCACATGGTCCACTGTAGATCACAGGTTTAATTTATAACAAAAATACCATTATAACAACAATAAATGAACTGCAGAAATAAAAGAAAAATCATCCACAGCAATTAACGTGACTGTAACAACAATTAAAGAATCACACAAAACACAGTATTGAAAGAAAATAAAGAAGAACACAACACCTGATCACAAGAGTGGACCCAACTCTTGGATTAGGGCTGCGGAAACTCAAAGATTACAGGAGAAACAACGAGCTGTTGTATATTCAATTAATAATAGAAAAATTAATTACAAAAATCTGTGTATCTGTAAGGGTTTAACCCGCTATGCGTTCTCCCTGCATTCTGATTTGTGCCCCTTTAAATATACAAACAATTAAAGGGGAAATAAACTTTTTACAAAATATCAATAACCAATATCAGATCTGAAAGATCTTTCCATTATGATTCAGCTGGCACAAGTTGAATCTGGCAATTATAATTGGGGCAATTTTGGAAAATGGCCACAACAGAAAATCTGCAAATCTATCCTTCGAAGAACCCTGCGTTTCTCTCAATCAAGACCGAATTTTGGAAAACTGCACATTCTAACTCTAATTTGGTCCGTTCTGCACAAAACCCATGTTTCGGATTTTCAATATTTTTCTCCATTTTCCGAAAATGTTCAACGCAAAATTGTCTCTTGTTATTCCATCGAATCTCTAAGTTGGAATATTTAATTAATAGCTGAAGATCAAATCTGCAATCTGGAAGAGATCTTGGAGGCAAAAAGAGTGATTTATGTTATAACGAATTCATTAATAAACCATCATTGGAAAATTCATGCATAATAATCATTAATTTATTAAAATAAGGGAGAACAAGTATTATTTGTCCAAAAGAGCATAAATAATTATGAAATAGAATTATATAATAAATTATGATAAATAATGTGATAAAAGAACATTAGAAATGGATGAAATGAATGTTAAGAAGTGATAATAATAATACAAATCAAAGGCCCAACAGTTGGTAAATAAGATTATTTCCATTCAAGTTGAATAGACTGTTATTTTGATACAACTGATGAAAAATGTAAAGCCATAAAAGTACTAGAAAATGCTTTGATAAAAACTATGGTTCTTTCTTTGTTGTTTTAGTCAAAGATGAGTATCTTGCCAAGACGCCACATGCCATCATATCATCATGACCAAAGACAAGGATATATTAAAGTTATGCCAAATATGATAGAAAAAGAGTTGCAGAGCTTTGTAAGCCCAAAAAAGGTAGGCCTTTTTTATGGAATGCAGTCTTCAATACTTATGTATATGGACATTTATTCTTTGTAATTGTACAAGGAATTTTAAATTGTCATACGGTGTGTGTCTTCTCCTCTATTTATTATTAGAAATTTGTTTTTCTGTCTCCAAGTTGGGATTTTTACATGTCTTTTCAAGCACGTGAAGTTAAGACTTCAACACTATTTTAGAACATTCTTTCTTATAAATCATGTAGTTATTTTAAAAGCAACGATCACAAGAGAAAAGTAGTAGGAAGGAAGTGTGCTCATTCTGTTTAGTCATCCAATAAACAAATAGATATCTATACGAGAGATTGAATGCCAAAATCAAGATAATGGCATACCACAAGCATATGACATTTTACATCAATTTAAAATTCTTTTCATAGAAGAATAATGTTTGAAAATCAAAGGTCTTTGAGTTTTTCATTTTCTATACTTGAGACAGGGTTACTAATGAAAGTGAATGGTAGGTGATGATATTTTTCAGTTCACATGGAGTGATAGCCATATATGTTAAGAAGGTTGGGAATCCATACAATTCATGGTTGGAGGAGTTCGTGGGTTTGATTATTCAAGAGATGAAAGAAAGGGGACTTTGTAACCAACACACTTTGGCTTATCAGGTAACTATAATATTAATAACAAAATGTTTTCTAATTTGAATATGAGTCTATTTTTAGTAACTAGTATTCATTTTAATGAATAATGTATTCTTTTTTTCTTTTAAAATGTTTTCACTTGAATTATATAGAGAAATAATATTCAATAAAGAAATATCTTTTGTCGTAGAACTATAACTTCCCTACTAAATACATATCCATGACAAACCCTAGTGATCCAAAACTTTGCATATTTTCATCTATCTGAAGGTGAAGAGCTAACTAGAAAAAAATAAACATTATTTGTTCTAATAGTGTAGTTGTCATGAAAACTAACGTTATAATAAAGAAACATGTTCTATTTTCCAAAAAAATTACAATATAAATGAGATTACACTAGTAACCTAAATGGTAGCATGAATTTGGAAGATTCCCTACTGTATCAGTGAAAATAAAGCCATTAAATTGGATGTTATTAAATAATGATGATACTACAACTTAAGTTGCATTTTCTTGCTCCCAAACCTATCTTGTTATGTATCTTGGTTTGAAATTTATTTAATGTTGTGGCTATATCCAAATTATGTTGGGTTGATTGAAGAACATGATTAATTAGGAACAATTTGTTGTAACAATAATAATGAGTGTGATTTCAGATTTCAGACTTCTGTGATCTCTATTTTGTAATGATGTTTTTTCCGGATACATCGCATTAAGTAGATTCTTCTATCGACGTTTTGAACCATCTACCGAGGTTCATTATCAATATAAAGATGAATGAGAGAAACTGATCTCAGGAAGATTAATAAATAGGTAAAGGTTGATGAAAAAATCATTTTGAGCCGACAGTTATATCTAAAATTAATGATTTATATTTTAGTATTAATTTTAATTTCATATAAGGTTGACTTTAAATTCTTCAATTAATTTAATTTAAATAATGATAATGGAAATGGGGATGGAATAAGAGAGGTGATGTGAATACAAATATAATAAGTTAATATTTAAAGAAAGGTAAGTTAATATTTAATGCAAGTTAAGTTAGTATTGAAGAAGAAGTAAGGTATAATAGGATTAAATCTATGAATCTTTGCTCAAGGGAGGTTTTCCCCTCTAAGATCCCATGAAAATTGTTCTCTCTTTTATATATTATCAATGAAATACTTATATTATGTAGGTTTTCAATGTTGTCTCCTTTGTTTACCTTTTTGTAGTTTATATTTCTTTAATAATTTCTTAATAATATTTATTTATATTAGTTAAGTGTGTTATAGATTAAGCTTCCTTCATTTGTAACTAGATTTTTATTTATAGTTTGAATATGCATTACAAGGTTAGTTTGTTATTAGAATATTATGTTAGAATATATACCAACAAGCTTATATTGAAAATGTTATCCTATATTTCTAAAATGTGAAATTATATTGTTAGATGACAACCTTAAAACCCCCTATTATGCTAAAAGACTTTTGTTGTTGGGCTGTTATGGTACAAAAGGTTCCTTTTGAAATTAATACAATTACCCATTTATGTTTGTGTAGATTCCTAAGGGTTATCATTATGGTTTAGGTGCACCATGTCTACACTATACACTTTATATTGGTTACGATCCTCAAATGGGTAAATGTTTCCTTGAGAATTATTTCCAAGGAAACACACACATCCACACACAATATAAGTCTATCCAAAATTGAATATATTATTTACCAAGAGCCTATGTTTCATGATACATGTGTAACGTGTCGAGGGATTGAACCTTAAATCTTACAGTTAGAAACCACATTCTCTAACCGAAAGAGAAATTATAATAATGGTTGTGTTTGAGTGTTTATTCAAGCTTACTTATTATTTCTAGAACAATACATTAAAAAAAAAATACATATAATTGTTATTTTTTTATCATTTGAACTTCAATCACCTTGATGAAAACCAATTTTCTAGCCAAATTAGATGAGAATGGTTTTTTTTCCCTAAGGAAAATATCCCACGAAAACTCCTTGTCACTTCCCTAAATTTCGTGGATGGTTGATCTGTAAATTGTTGTGGATATTCCGCTAGGAAGTTTGTTGCAATAGATATGAGAAAAAAAAATTGAAGTCTAAACTATGAACGGCTAATACCTTTTAGATTCTAGATATGTTACCATTATTTTTTTGTTTATGCATGCAATAAATAATATGTGGAAAATAGGGAAAAGTTAAATACAATCACTCATAAACCAAAATGAACACCAACATATTCTTTGGGAAACCGTTCTAAGAAAAAACCTAGTTGGAAGGTGAGGTTTCTCTACTCTCTTTTGTCTGGAATGGAAATTATGCAAGCACAAAAGACACGGAACTGTTTATGGAGTTTCCTGAGACCTATGGCCCATGGGATACTATATAACATGAACCCATTTTGTTATGTTCTCTCTCTATGTAGAAAATCCACGTAGATTCAATTGATCTCGTAATATTCTAAAACAAAATACTTGAATCTACTCTACAAATTGCAGAAATCAATTACAATAGCATAACCACATGAACAAGAAAGAGAATAAATTTCAATCGCACAACACAAAGATTTATTTGGGGAAATCCTTAGCTTAAAAATTCACTATTTGTATATTTCACAAGCCAAATAATATGAGAAGATTACAATGCTTTTCTCCAAGATGAGAAACCTTTTCACTCTCTCTATATGGTTCAATGATTCCTAGATAAGGCTGGTTCAATACTTAACTAATTTCTAACTTGCCCAAGTCCCTATTTCCTTGCGAAGCTTCCTTGGCTCATTAGGCCTTATTAATTAGGAAAATTCCCAATCCATACTACGCAATCCATTAGGGTCCTTCCTCTGAATGCATGCACCACCTGTACAATTCGGATAATTATAAAACTGATAGTACATTGCCCTTGAACCCAATCTCAACTGGTTCCTTCTCCAAACTGACATGCATGTGTTATTTATGAGTGAATATGCAATTATCTGATTGATCACTACATGTGATTGTGATTTAAATCTAAGTTCCACACTTTAGTCTCTCTCCAGTTCCTCAATCAATTGGAACTAGTTAAGCTAACTTTAACTTAGATAAACTGAGTTAATTAATTACAACTCAAAATAAACTAAACCAGGGCTCCTATTTTGTAGGAACCACTCTACATGGCTCAAGTCATATCCTCAACTTGAATTAACTAAACCAACTAAGTCAAACTAACTTAGTTAACTCGTGCAAGTTGTCATGTGATGTGGAATTACAATTTTAGTCTATATTAATTCAAGGGAAAATTAAATTAGAATATTTCTTGGTGCCATTTTCAACATTTCATGTTTCTATTTTAAAAACTCCCTCTCAAAAAGAAATGAATTCAACTCTATCTTAATCCAATACCTTTGGAATGTTTTGCATGCAACACTTCTCTCTATTCAATTTGTTTATTTTTTTGGGTGCTTTTCCATTGCAGATGTTGTAGTGTAATCAATATGATGCATATTTCACCCGAGTCTTTGACTCTTACTAGCTACTGCACTATCTACTGAAAACTTCTCCCTACTGCTGACTCTGCACTGTGCCCTCTGCATTGCTTCCAACTCTACAGTGTTCTCCCCAACATCTGATTGTTACTAATCTCTACATCTATCACTCTAGAATATGACTACATCAACTACCACTAATCCATCCTGTTACTCTATATTGTGGGCCCCATAGATCCATTATCTATGATCCATGATCCATGAGACAAAACATCTCAATGGATCCTGCCCAAATTTCTGCACTCTTCGGACTATTGCTTCACATTGCCCCACCTCTCACCTGGAGGTATGGATGCATGTAGAAATGTTTTTTTTTTTTGGGGGGGGGGGGGGGGGGGGCATATTAATTACCAAAAGAAAATGCAACAATTTAAATCTAGGGAGGAAAAACCTTAGAGTGAAACTAACAATTATAACTGAAAATGGATTACCTAGATTCCCTAAGACAATTTGAAATCAATAATTCAATCATTTGGTGAAATGGGGGAAATTATCCTTCCTCTAGTTACCCATGACAGGGTGTTGGGTGCTTGATCATGCGATAGTGAAAGTGGAAGGGTAAACATTTTGTGTAAAAATATATTACTTATATTTTACTTTTACCCTTGATGCTTTGTAATGTGGGAATTATCATCCCTTTCCCTCTTTTTATACATTCAACTTATGCATGTTTTTAATTTTGTTAAGTCTCATGTGGCACCAATAAAATATTTTATTTCCAATATCATTGTACTTCCAAGATTTTCCTAATTGTTCAGTTTTGCAAGGAGGAATATTTTTCAAATTTTGTCTTTTACAATGCTTCACACCTTGCCAAATCTTTAAATTTTGTTATCTTGGTCTTGTTGATCGGAATCTAGATTAGCGGAAAAAATTTGCCAAATCTTCAAAGTGCTCAAAATCACACCAAACTAGAATTACTGGATCGGGCCGGTCGCCAGGAATCCGGCATAATTCGTTTCACTCAAAACGGAGTCCGTATGAGGAAGTTAGAGCCCGCTAATCACTGTGCCAAACAGGGGGATTTAAAAAAAAGGGTCAAAGGCCAAAAATTTCAGTTTTCTCCAATTTCGCCCAATGACACTATGCCAAGTGTCAATTTGTGGTTGGTGGTCTAAATGGGTGATTTGTGGTGTTTTGATTGGTTTTGAGAAGGAACCAATGGCATGAGGACACGTGGCTAGCCCAGAGGCCACCACGCGCCCCCTTCCAAGGTTCAGTTTTATGCAAGGTTGAATTTTCAGATTATATCACAGGATTGGGCGCATTATATATATATATATATATATATATATATATATATATATATATATATATATATATTAAAGTCTGAACTATATCAAAGTCAAAGTTTTGGCGCATATCATTATGGAGCAAAATTTCCAATGGAAGGGTGGAGGTTGGGGCTCAACCCCACGACCTCCCCCAAACAACGCGGCTTTGTTACCGTCATACCACATGCGCAAGACTTAATATTTTATGCGCACCATATGTATTTGTTTCCATGCGAAATGGCCGACAGGGGTATGAAGGGGGCCATCTCCCTCCCAACATGACCTCTCCACGATGACCACGACAGAGCAGAGTTACATTAAGTGGGGTTAAGTTTTAATGCAGGTTAATTACCCCTAATCCTTGTTTAAAACTGTGCTAATCCTCATTCAAATTTGGATTTGATTAGAGCGCGATTAGCGCTAAACTAGACTTAACATTGAATTAAACTGCGCTTATATTTAATTAAACTATAGTTTAATATGGCGGATAATTCGGTGGAGCTACCAACTTCAACACCACTACCAAATTTGGCGGACTTAATTGGAGATGTTCTAGACTTGGAGGAGTTTTCCTATAGAAAACTGAATGAGCCATAAATTTTGTATATTTCGACCAATTTTGGCTTAAGAAGAGTCATTCCTATATTATTTTGATTCTTTGAGCATGATGGAACAAGTTGCAAAGGTGTTGGAGCACTTCTGAAAGTGTTTCTGCCACTTTGAAGATTAAAGAAGCCCAGGGCCACCAAGAGAGGGGGTCATGCCTAGATCATTTGAAGACCATTTTTAGAGCTTGAAAAGTCTATTTTAAGGTTTTTGGGTCTTCATAATCTAATGGAGTAGGTTGCAAAGCCATTGGAGCACTGTAGGTGCATGTAATCAGATAATTGACCATTAATCCAAAGAGGTCCTAGCTAGTTGAAGCAGTTCCATGGAGATGTCGCCCAGGAAGGGTGAGCTCCGTTATCAACTACTGAGTAATGTGTTTTTCATGTGTTATTTCTCTGTAATTTATTTGTTGTACATGTGTTTTTAACAACTAATTAACTCATGGAATGCTCATAAAAAAACACAAAACTTGACACATAAGCCCTCACATAACTGGCTAATTTGAGATGATCCTAAACACATTTATTTTTAACTGATGAGGGAGCTAGCATAGCAAAACTATTTTTCCCATATTCAGATCAAGTTGGTATCAGAGAAGAATTTAGCTCATTTTAGCCAATGTTAGCTAGAAGAATTAGCTATTGGTTTTGAATTTGTGCAAGGAGAATTTAACTGTGTGCATGTTTATGTGTATCCCTTCTCTTCAGAAGAAGTTCAAGTTTGAGAGCTCAGTTCTCAAATCACAACAAAGAGGTTTTTATGCATTGCAAGTGTCATGGTAGCTTCATTAAGCATTGATTCTAATCAGTCTTCCTTAGCAAGACTCTTTGATAAAGAGATGTTGCAGAAGCTCTACATCATGAATGATATGGTGCAAGATATGTATGAAGATAAGAGGGAGAGAATTATACTTCAAGAGAAGTTGATTTCCATGAAGGAGGAGAAGAAAGAACTTCTTGAAAAGATGCATGCGATGGAGACTCAACTCCATATTGAGAATGAAAACCTAGCAAGGGTGCATGAGATGGAGACTTAACTCCATGATGCCAAAGAAAATTTAGCCAAGTATGTGCATGAAAAAGAGGTATGCAATTCAAGTTTATCTTCTATTTCTTCTCAAGATGAATTTTTAGGTGCTTTGAAAGACACACTAGAGGAATAGGGACCAAATTATTAATGAAGATGGGCTATGAAGGTAAAGGGTTAGGGAAACATGCACAAGGCATTATTGAGCCAATTTTTGTTGAGGAAGGGCCTAAGTATTTGGGTCTTGGTTATGGACAACATGATGGAGAATGATCCAAAGCCAAGGAGGCACATGAAGGTGTTCCAAGAAGGACTTTAATTTCATGTTCATTACCTCAAGCTTGTGAAGATTGTATTCACGAGGAATGCAAAATTTTTAAACCCACTTTGCAAGAAGGCGCTCATAAGCATGCAACTAATGAGAATGGAAAACAAGAGGATGTTGAAATCTCTAAAGTCATTGAATGCATTGTTGGTATTCCGAAGAGAGCTGCTACCTCATCAAATTCACCTCCTCAAGAAGGAAACAAAGGTGAATGTGCAAGATATAAATCTGCCTTTAATCAAGTTTCTTTTGATTATGATAAACATGGTAAATTTTCACATAAGATTTAAAGAAATTTTGCATGTTCCTTTTGTGGTTTGAATAACCATAATGTTTCAAAGTGTTGGCAGAAGATAGCCATGCACAGGAAAATTTCTAAACAAAGGAGACATAAAGCCAAAGGTCCATTGGACAAGGAAAACCATGTTGAAAAGAAGATGCAATTTTTTTTCACTCATTGCCATAAGCAGGGTCATCTTATAGACAAGTGTTGGACTTTAAATCTAGCAAGTCATCCACAACATTTGAAGAAGGTGGAAAGAAACCTTGACAAGAATGGAAAAGAGGATTCCATAATCGATGTGGATCAGGATGATTCACATGATGATGTGCAGTTGAAAGAAGCGCCATTGAAGTGGTTTGGAAAGAGATGGTTAGATTTATTTTCCAATTAAGGCCTTGCATGTATTTTGATGATTGATGCACATATTTCCTGTTTGATGCATTTCTTTGAAAATTGAATGCATGTTGCATGTTTATGCCAGGAATGTGTTTGAAAGTAGAGTTATGTTGACTCACTTAGATGCAACAAAGATGGAAATTTTCATTACTTTTGTTTGACTTGAGAGTCAGTTGCTTGAAGAGGCATGTTTTGTCGACTTGTGTTTGGTCGATGGTGTTTGTACACCGAAATGTAAGAGTACATGGCGATGTTCACATGATGCGAAATTTGTTTCTTTGAAGGGGCAAAAGGATATGTCTTCAAGTTATTTTTCTTGCATGATGTGTTTTTCAGTTTGATGGTTGTGTTGTGACAAGATGTCAAATAATTTGCAACCAAAATGTTTCATCCATTGTAGACCATTTTATGTGTTGACGCCAAGAAGCGAAAGAGGTGGCGAATGCATTCTTCAACATGTGAAATTTGGAACTGTGGAGGTAAAATAAGGGTCATTTATTATCTTGTTATTATTGATGTTGGAATTCATTGTTATAGTTCACTCAGATGGGCTTAACTTGGAAAAGTGGTTTCCAAGGAGAAGCTTGCATCGAATGCATGTTTGTGCAAAGGAGGAACATGATTCTTAGCGGGAAGGCCATTAGTCAGTTTTCCAAGCACCGAGGGATCGCTTTGGTACAGCAAGGTGTTTTATCAGTCAGCAAGCAACCAACAAGTGTTGGATTGGGTCAGCAACAAAAGGAGGACATTGGTCAAAGTGCCAAGCCATTTGAAAGGCAAGGCATGTCAGTGAACCCAAGTGGTTGTCATGTATATATTTCCAAGTAGGATCGAGATGATAGATCTTGGGAAAGAATTCAGATCTTGTGAGATAACGATATTTTGTGGGTCCAAAATATTGT
This sequence comes from Pinus albicaulis, assembly GCA_034641835.2. Classification (NCBI taxonomy): domain Eukaryota; kingdom Viridiplantae; phylum Streptophyta; class Pinopsida; order Pinales; family Pinaceae; genus Pinus; species Pinus albicaulis. Next base: position 1,540,105,297 of record CM076581.1, read on the forward strand.
CAGTGGAAAGGAGTGATTGGAAAATTCAAAGTGCTCAAAATCGCACCAAACCAGAATGACCGAATCAGACCCATCGCCAAGAATCTGTCGCAATTTGTTTCACTCAAAACAAAGTTTGTATGAGGAAGTTAGAGCCCGTTGATCGCTGTGTCAAATAGGCTAATTTAAAAAAAAAAGGTCAAACAATGTCATAGGCCAAAAATTTGAGTTTTCTCCAATTTCGCCCAATGACACTATGCCAAGTGTCAATTTCTGGTTGGTGGTCTAAGTGGGTGATTTGTGGTGTTTTGATTGGTTTTGGGAAGGAATCAATAGCATGAGGACACGTGGCTAGCTCGAAGGCCGCCATGTGCCCACTTCCAAGGTTCAATTTTGTGCAAGGTTGAATTTCCGAATTATATCACGGGATTGGGTGCATTATATATATATGTATATATTAAAGTCCATATTTTAATATATATAAAAGTCTAAACTATATAAAATTCAAAGTTTTGGCGCATATCATTATGGAGAAAAATTACTAACGGAAGGGCAGAGGTTGGGGCATGACCCCACAACCTCCCCCAAACAACGTTGCTTTGTTACTGTCATACCACAAGTGCAAGAATTAATAGTTTATGCACACCATATGTATTTGTTTCCATGTGAAATGGTCAGCGGGGGTATGGAGGGGGCCAACCCCCTCCCCACATGACCTCTCCACGATGACCACGGTGGAGCGGAGTTACATTAAGCGGAATTAAGTTTTAATGCAGTTTAATTACGCCTAATCCTTGTTTAAAAACATGCTAATCCTTATTCAAATTCAAATTTGGTTAGAGCGCGATTAGCGCTAAACTAGACTTAACATTTAATTAAACTCGCTTATATTTATTTAAACTGCAGTTGAATATGGGGGAGAATTTGGTGGAGCCACCAACTTCGGCGCCACTACCAAATTTGGCGGAGTTAACTAGAGATGTTCTTGATTTGGAGGAGTTTTCCTAGGGAAAACTGAATGAGCCATAACTTTGTCATATTTCGACTAATTTTGGCTCAAGAAGAGTCATTTTTAGATGATTTGGATGCTCTGAGAATGATGGTGTAGGTTTCAGAGGCATTGGAGTACTTTTGTAAGTGATTTTTCCACTTTTAATATTAAATAAGCCTAGGGCCACCAAGAGAGGGGGTCATGCCTAGACCATTTGAAAACCATTTTTAGAGCTTGGAGAGTCTATTTTGAGGTTTTTTGGTCTTTTGAATCCAATGGAGCAGATTTCAAAGCCATTGGAGCATTGTAGGTTCATGTATAATAGAATTTACCATTAATCCAAAGAGGGCCTAGCTAGTTGAAGCAGGTCCATGGAGATGTAGCCTAGGAGGGGTGAAATCTGTTATAAGCTACTGAGTAATGTGTTTGTTGTGCGTTATTTCTCTACAATTTATTTGATGTACATGTGTTTTTAACAGATAATTAACTCATGGAATGCTCGTAAAAAAAAACAAAAAACTTGACACATAAACCCTCACATAACTGGCTAATTTGAGATGATCTTAAACACATTTATTTTTAACTTATGAGGGAGCTAGCACAAAAAAACTAGTTTTCCCATATTCAGATCACTTGTGTTCATTTGGTTTTTAAAAACTTCAATTACATGACATTTCCCATGATGTAAAACTTTAACTATTACATCATGTTACATGACCTAATGTATTTAATACTTACTTTAGTTGCAGTATGGAATGTTAATCCTTACTTCAGTTGCAGTATGACATATTCCCAAATATTTAATTATTACACATTATCATAATGTTTGAAAACTTTCAACCTTTTGACCCTTGAGACATGGCATCTGTTTCCAAAGTTTGTATTTTATTACTTTTATTGACTATGTTTCAATGGTTTTACAAAACCTTTTATTCTACACTGTAGCTTCCATGAGACAATTTCCAATGGATAATTGGAGCATCCACTATAGTGGGGCAAACTATACTTCCTTTGACTGTACATGTTAGACAATCGAGTGCTTGATTGTGTGATAATGAATATTATGTGTAAAAATTCTTTCTTTTATTTTACGTTTACCCTTAACACTTTCTAATGTGGGAATTAATATCCCTTTCCCTTATGTCAAACATTCACCTTGTGCACATTTATATTTTTGTTAAGTTTGGTGTGGAACCACCCTTGCATGATGAGCGATAATAAAATCTATTATTTCAATACCATTACACTTCCAATATCTTCCTTACATCACATTTGGTAATTATATGAGTAATTATTTCCTTTCTTCTGAGATGCCAACTATGTATTTCAAAAGCTTTTGAAATCCTATGCAAGATAATAACCCCCCCCCCCTCGCCCATATGGAATGATGTCAATTAGGGGGAACCCCTCCCAAGTTTTTTGAGAATCCAATTAGTGGAGGTTTCCTTTCTTGCAGTTAGGGTAATAAATTTTTTATTATGAACCCTAAATTTTCTACAAAATATCCTTGGCAACCAAGTACCAATCAAAATCTAGCTTTTATTTTCTAGGTTTTAGCCAACCAAGGGGTCCTCCCTCTAAGATTTAGAACCCTATTTATCACCCATGTCTTCCATATCTAGAAAATCTAAATTTTCTGTATCTTTTGAAACTAACCAATGCTCTAATGTAGTACAATCAAAACTAATCATTGATCCCCATCAAGTACCATTTATTCTACAATCCAAGCTAAGTTTTACAATAACCATTTGGTCTATAATCCAAGCTAAGCTATACAAATACCATTTGGCCTAAAATCTAAGCTAACCTACACAATGACCATTTGGTCTAGTTAGTGTGATAGACAAGGTCTTCTCAATTAGGGACATCATAGGAAACCCCAGTGGCCTCAATAGACTTGAAATCCTTTCCCTTTCCCTACCATTTCTTGCAATTTTTACCCTCATAGTGAGCCCAAATCTAAGACTTATTTTGAGGTTGCTTAAACGATATATGAAGGCAACAATAATCGTTTGAAATATGATTGTCTTGTGAAATCCTTATAATCATATTCCTTAAGACTTTTGTCCAAAGAACAAGTTTCATGTGAGTTTAATTTAAGTTGGTTTGGTTTTTCATGTCATTTTTTTCTCATAATGATAAGATAGAAACCCGTTAGTAATATGACCTATGAACATATAGTGTAGTATCTCGAATTTTATGAACATTTGGATGATAATTTAATGTTGAATCATTTAAGTAATTAAACCAATTGAAATTCCACAACAAATATTTATTATCAATACATTGTAAATCTCATTACAGACCTTGAGCCAACTCCTACCTAGTTGGAAGAATTGGATAATCTTATGATACCTATATGGGATATCGATTCTAACCTTTTGATGGATTGCTCAGACATAGTTCTACCATCTAATGAAGTAATCTTCAAGGTGATGATTGGTATTGACATATAGAGGGAGAATATGCACCATAGCTCTTATTTTATCCTAGAGCCTAATAGGGAATAAAGTGGTGAATTCACTAAACAATGTTGAAAGGTGAATATTGGTCTGTGAATCCATTGGCAACACCCTCTATGTATGACAAATGAAACATGGCTAGTATTTCCAAAATGACATCGATCAACCTCTGCTAGAATCCTAAGGTCATGGAAAATGTATTCATTGAAGAATAATGTTCTCCTCAATATATTTTTCTCCTGATGGATGATCCAACTTTTATAGGATTCAATAATGATACCGTCCATAACACTCAAAACTTAGCTTTCATAAATTAGGTTATTTAATTTCCAACCGAGTAATTCATTACATTTGGGGGTGCTTGCATTGATGTTGCAACCAATAACATAATTGAGTACAATGATGTTATTGAATTTATTTTGGATGATAGGTCTTATATCATTCAATATTTGGTGGTTTATCTTGATTCCCAACTGATAGTATTGTAATTGAATAACCGGTACCAGGTCTGTGATCGTATACTTTTCCATAAATATCTACATGTAAGGTTTCTTGAATGTCATTTTAATCTTATTACTTATGTTTGTATTCCTAGAAGTAAAAACCATATTGCCAATGCATTAGCTAATTGTTTGTTGGATTGACATATTTATCATTCACAACATTGACATCGTCATAATAATGTAATCATAATTGAACATATGTAAAGCCGAGATAGATATATATATATATATAACTTTAATGTTCATCAAGTATAAAATGTGGACAAATTTCCTACAAAATTGGGCTCCATGCCCATGATCATACATCTATACATTTGATTAGTACAATAAACTACATAATATCTAGGCATGAGGCCCTGGGTCCTAATGGGTGTTGTGGTAGCACACTATGGAATTGGATACCTATCAGAAGAAGTTATATAGAATTCCCATATCCAAAGTTCTCCATCTTACCCAACCTGCACTCTATTAGTTGAGTTTTCATATGTTGAATAATAATGAAGTACACCGATCAAATATTGTAGGGAATATGCATTCTATTCCATAGGACATCCAAGGTCGTGATGTGTAATGTAAAGAAGCTAAGCTCGCCACTCAAGTAATAGTGAACAATATGATCTTGAACACCATGCTCCTTGTGTTTTGAATGGGTATTTCCATCCCTACTTTCTAGGTCCCTTCATGCAATAAACATTAATATAACCTTCAAGGCGAAATGATATGTTATCACCAAAATATTCAAATAAACCATCAAATCAATACTTAAATGAGTAGAGGATAAGTGTATTAGACTTATTTAGGGAATATAATCAAATTTTTAAATATGACCATTATATTATTATATATGTGTCTTTCTTCATGACACAATAGTGGTCAATTATGCTTATCATTTATGTGCCATTCTTTGTCATACATTGCAGAGAGTTGCAAAAAACAAGCATATTCATGGTGGCCATGGAGTGATTACATATCTTAGTGAAATTGACTCTGTATTTTTGTTCCCACAGAACTGGAAAGTATACATGGACTCATTTCTCGCATGGTTTCCATTGTCATCCCCTTTCTACAAAATCTTTTGTCGCACATATGACATCTAGTGAATATCGAGACTTGATTAGAATGTTAGATGGATCCATGTAGCATTGTATTTGGATTTGTAAATGGGATGACTTAATGTAGAAAACAAGATCGAGGACTATTTGAAGATCATTTTAACATTATCCATTTGGTACAATGATGGAAATAAGGTTTACCCATACTATGGTGCATCTTCTTCACCATACAACCTATTGGTTAAGGCCATTTTTAACATATAAGTTGTCCCAATATTGAAATTTAGATACACACCCAATCATTGTGACATGAAGGATTTTTCAATGATCTACTATCTCTATAATAGTTCATGATTGTAAGTGTGAACTGAAGAGCCCATTCATAAGTGAGATCAACCTAAAATCTAGTGAATTTGTAGTATACATCTAAGCTCGAGGAATGAAAGGTCGTGATAGCATTTTATTCTTTGTTTCTTATCAATATACTCTCCACATCCATTTGATTGATCAACCATGAGATGATCTTAGTGAAAGGAATTACAATTGGTCTAGCTACTTCTCAATGGAGACCACAGGGGGCTTGACTGGGGGAGCAATACCATAGCACGTGCATTCATATTGGGGAGGATATATATTGAGGAAAAAATGACATAATATATTGAGCATATAATAGGGGATAAAAGGTTTTTATATTGTCATACATAAAAAAAAATGGAGCTCAAAGTTAATGAAAAAATATAAAGGGGTATAAAAAATGTTAATGAAAAAATGGATACCTATAACATCTAGTGAAAGTACGGGTTTTTTAAATTGGGAATGTGTATTGGGTTCGTATTGGTAGGGGATTAAATAATGTGATTTTTAGAGGTATTTTCCAATATGTAGTCAAATTAACGGTATTGTTTAGTATACCACGAACACACGTGATATATCATAAGTTCATTTAGTGATGCCCCCATGGTGGAAACCAAACCCTCTAATTGTCTAATATACCCTAGCATATGGGTTTATATTTCCTATATTTCCTAGTTGCAATTGGAGTTCTAGGTATGTTTGCTCCATGAAAATTTGCTCAATTATGTGATAATAAATGATGAAGCTAAGTGTTACGGAACTGAATGGCTAGGGTAAAATATGGCGTCATGGGTTATAGATAGGGGAATGGTCATATGTGAGTGGTAAAAAAATCATGGTTAGAGTTCTTCAATTTTGAAATTAATCATGATCCTACATTCCATTGGCCTTCCTACTCAAATCGATGTTCAACCATAAAAAGGACTAGATGGAAATGCATGAAGTGGAAATGTTGAAGCAAAGGAAAATGTTAGTTACCAAATGAAAATGGAGAAATTTAAATTTAAGAAGGAAAAAACCTTGGAGCTAAACTAACAATTGTAACTAAAAAAAATTACCTAGATTCCTTAAGGCAATTGGCAATGGATATTTCGAACATTCACTGAAGTGGGGGAAATTGTCCTTCCTCTAGCTATTTGTGATAGGGGGATGGGTGTTTGATCGTGTGATGGTGAAAGTGGAAGGGTAAATATTTGTGTAAAAGACTATTACTTATATTTTGCTTTTACTCTTAAGAATTTGTAATGTGATGATGAAAGTAGAAATGTAAATATTTTGTATAAAAAGCTATTACTTATATTTTACTTTTACTCTTGAGACTTTGTAATGTGAGAATTACCATTCCTTTCCCTCTTTTATACATTCACCTTGTGAGTGCTTTTAATTTTGTAAATGTAATTATATAATGTTATTAAAAAATTATATAGAAAGAAAAGAGATTGTAAATGTAAATTATATAATGTTATTAAACAATTATATAAAACCCTCGCCTCATGGAAGAGGTTGTAAATGTAAATTATATAATGTCAAAACAAAAAAGAGCACAGAACCATACAAACATCACATTAATAAGTTAATTGAAACAATTATGAAAAAACAAAAAACCTTAGATTGGATTCTAAACCTAGATCAGAATTCGTTCATTCCATCTTCCATATGTACAACAAACAAACGGTGGTTCATATTCGCTCATGCATATGGATCAGCACCAGCTCTATAGTAAAACATTAGAATACAGATTCAATTGTCCCCACTTGAATTCACTTCAATTCCTGGTAGGGTATGACACTAAACATGACAACGAAAAGGCTTCAACCCAAAGTTGTGTGATGCTGCGTTTGTTGATTAATAACGGATTGGGCGTGAGAGGATTAATAATGGATTGGCAGAATCAACAGCCAGCCAGCCATCCAACCCAGGAAACAAAGCCGGCTTCTCCGCCATTCACGCAGACAAGAGGCAAATTTGGATAGAAGTTCAGAAACATAAATTCATAGACAAAATGGAAGCAGAAGCCACATATGATTGCGTATGAATTATCAGAGCCAAACTTCGATCTTGGGACCTGTGGGTTATGGGGCCACCACGCTTCCGCTGCGCCACTCTGAGGACCGAGGAACAATGATTAAAGAATATCCAGTGATTTTGGTCGCTGCAAATAGTTTGCACATATCCGTTGTCGTCTAGTCCGGTTAGGATACCTGGTTTTCACCCAGGCGACCCGGGTTCAAATCCCGGCAACGGAATGCTGCTTATCCCATTTTTATCTCATTTATTTGGGAAATGGGATATTTTGATTACAGAATCATCTCATTTATTTGGGAAATGGGATATTTTGATTACAGAATCATCACTTTTCTGTGAAGAAGGCAGAGCAAATTTGTGAGGTAAGCATCACTCTTCCGTGAAGAAAGCAGAGCACATCTGAAAATATAATCATATGGTATACTCAATTTAGGCTGCTGAGTGTGAGAAAAGATGCTGTGTCTGTGCAGGTGCAACGAGCAATTCCTAGTCGGAGTGGACAGCAACGCACCTTTCCTTTTCCTCTCATAATATTACACCCTTTCTTCTTCATACTTGGAAGACATCAACCCTTCTACGCAAATACTTATAGATGTTCATCGTCTCATATCGACTGGATAATGCTATGTTATCACCAAAATCTCTCACTAAACCTTAAATCAATCCTTAAAAGGGTACAAGGTTAACGGCTTTTATGTGAATTCTTCCTCACATTGTATTACCTTTTCTCTGTGTGTTCTCCATGGCATACCAAATACCAATTGTGTTTATCAATCATTTGTATAGTTTTTTTGTCAAACATTTCATAGGTTTGTAGAAAATCAGCTTATACACAGCTTAAAGTAATTAACTTTCACATAACTGTACACTATAACTGTACACTAAGGTTTTTATGAATAATTCAGTGCTCTCTTTTTAAAGCAAGAACAATATACAGATTATCTCTTCTTTTGTACAGTAAATATTTTTCTTTCATGTATAAATATGAAAATATGCATTTATGCGTCTATACTATCAATTCTCTGAGAGTCCAGATTTCCATTTGATGTTTTCAAGAAAGGAAGACTTTAACAAACAAACAAAAAAACTTGCAACGAGTTTTATTTATATAATGTGTTAAGTCAGCTCTAGATATTTCCTTTCCCCATTTCCTCAAAAACCCAATCTCAAAAAAATTTAGAACATACAACTTTCCTAGTTCTTTTTCACTCAGAAAACAGAAATAAACAATTATTTTCTACTCTAAACACTTATCTGAGTATCTGAGTGCGGCTAACTGATTCTACCATGGGCAACTAAGGATACTCCTAGCTAACTGATTCTACCATGGGAAACTAAGGACACTCCTCTTTATCAACGAGATTGATTCCTCTGCAATCAACCCGATTCCTCTGCAATCAACCCCCGAGCCAGTGTCACATCTCAGACAGTCATTCTCCCAATAGCCCTTCTTGATCAAACTCATGATTTCCTTGAAGACAACATTCTGCCTTCCCTCTGACTTTGAGGAGATATAAGCTTCACAGCGATTTTTTAATGGGGCCTCCTCCAACAAGCTCCATTCTCGAGGTTAACATCCAACTTTTCCCCTCTCACTTTCTACTAATCTATTTTCTTTCTTACCTTTTCGCCTATTTTACTTGTTGCTTTCACTTGGTAAGTTTTATTTTTCTGACACATAATGTATTTAGTAAATATGAATGGAAATAGAATGTTGAAGGGATTCTTGTAATATTTGTATTTGGCTCTGGAAATGGTGTGAATTACCTGGCTTCCCTAAGACCAGCGTAGATCCATCTAACTCTAGATCTATCATGCGCCGAGAGGGATCAAATCTCTCGAGGTGCAAATCTATTTTTTGAGTGCAAAACTTGAGGAAAGGTTTGCACCTCGAGAGATTTGATCCTTCTCGGCGCATGATAGATCCAAAGTTAGATGGATCTAGGCTGGTTCCAGTCGGAGGCATCAATGTCACATTTTTCAGATTATTAATTTTTTTGTATATTTTTTAGATGTAAGATGGATTTAGGCTGGTTTCAGTCATGTGCTGCCCCGGAAAATCTATGAAAGATATGATTAATTTTATCAGTGATATGTAAATATATCAAATATTAATATAATCATTTTAAATATGCTAAATATTTCTGAGATTAACTTGGTCATTTAAATTTTAAATTTTCTTAGTTACCTCAGTTTGTTGAGATGATAATTAGTGTTAATAACTATAATGATGAAAAATGATGAAATATTTTTTTTAAATGCAAAGTGACAATAATAGTGTTGAAAGATAGAAAATGTGAATAATAAGAACGTACTCATGTTACAATCAATCTTAAACTATTTTCTTCTACTATTCTTATTTCCTCCCTTGTTAGTTTTGTTATCTTTTCATATCAATTATATGAAAAAAAAAATTTAAATCGTAAACCATTTAAATCTTTAGTTCAATCTGTTGTAGTAAACATGATACCTTGTCTCTCTTGCTCTCCAATATTAATAGCTTAAATTACTATAACACAAAAATCAATCTACATTGTTAATAACTTTTTGTGCTTACACTAAAATCAATGCATATTGCCCCCCGATCGGGGTGCAGGTCAGACCTTTCGTCGTCAGAAGCCTTTACTGCCTGAGCTAGCTGTCAGTTTTCTAATTATGACCATGATCTCCGTATGAGGACACGATCGATTGTAATTATACCATCGCCTGCCGATGAGACGGCTCTTCATAGCAGATTGCATGTTGGTTTTATGTGCATTTGTATCGTTTTCTGGTTTAGTTGCGCGGTTTGGCACAGCGTAGGAGGGTATTCCGGAGGTGCTTTCGGTCGGTTCCAGTGATTGCTTACAGGGTTTTGGTATGTACTGCCTCACTTTTCTACTCTTAACTCTATTCATTCTCTGCAATATGCTATGGATTCCTCAAAGGTGACGAGTTTGTTGATAGTTTTGCCTTCATGTAATTTACATGATGATGAGGAGGTTGATCCCTGCTTCAGAAGTCTGGTTTTCAATGATTGTTTTATGATATGGGTTTTGAAGGATTTTGATGTGGGTTTATTTCGCCACTTTTTATTCTGTCTTTGCAAGTGCTTTACTGGCTGTTATGAAAGGCTGGTTTGCGGCATGACAGGGGTTATTCATTTTGTATGCCGGTTCTGTGGGTTTCTTTGCATATTGTCCGGCTTTTCCCAGATGCTGCTCATTCTTGGTCAATATGACCCTTACTACTCAGTTCTGCATGCAGTTATTTATGTTCGCCCCTGGAACTATTTACCTATCTTTCAATTGCGTTGGCTTGTTGCATTTTACGAATATGCACCTCCTCGATACTCCTCTCATGCATCTTTCAGATTCCCTGCCTTACTGTCCTGCTCTATTACTTATTTGTCTCTCACAGGCTTCTCAGGAGCCAGCATGACAAAATCCACCTCGCCAGCTCACAAATCAAGAGCCAAGGATAAGCCAACGAAAATCTCTTCGTGCTCTTGTAAGCGAGGGCGTAAAACAAATGTGCAGGTTGTTGAAAGTCTGGTTAACTCTTATACTGCCACGACCCCTCCACCTATTCGCAAGAGCATTCAGGACTGGGAGAAGCAGAGTTCGGAAGAAGAAGTTGAGCCGTAGTAGCAGCAAGCAATAATGGATTTCCTGCTTGACCCTGGTAGTACTAGGGGCAGGGTATCTCTTTTTCAACAAACTGTTAAGATGTATTGGAGGTTTAAATGTGTTCTTGCCAAAGCCCTGATGAGTATGAAGGAACAGGAAGCTCATTCTTCCCTGTTATTTGAGCTTAATCATATCAAATAGGACATGATTGCCATGACTAAGATTCAACAGCAGCAGAATGACAGAATTGGACGCATTGAAGAGCAGCTGCGAGATATACAGTGGGTGGAGCTGCTTGGGTCCTCTGCTGAAGATCCAACCTCTGTGCAATCTTTTGATGGCTAGGCCTCTTTGTTTCCTTATGTTTGTATATGTTTTTTGTTCAGCGACTTTATAGTTGTTGTTTTATATGTAAGTATTATGGACATAGTCGAGTAGTTCTTATTGCTACAGATAGACTGAAACAGTATCGTTTTTTGTTGGCCTTTAACTTTTTAAGATGGCCAACAGACCTGGTTTCCCCTTGGGCAGGTTGAGGCACATTTTCTTGATGTATTTATTTAGCAACTTGCTCTAAATAATAGAAAAGACAGGTCCTACGAAATTCACAAAAAAAATAAAAAAATCAATGCATATTGTTAATCCAATCACTTTAATATTAATGTACCGTCATATATCCAATTACATCAAATCATAAATCAACATATACATTGAAATAAATGCATTTAATGCAAGCAATCAAATAATATTAGAAAATAACTTCTACATTGAAATCAATGCACCTAATGCAATCAATCAAATAATATTAGAAACCAACATCTACACTGAAATCAATGCATTTACTCAAAGCAATCAAATAGGATTAGAAATCGCCATCTACACTGAAATCAATGCATTTAGCGCAAACAATCAAATAGTATTAGGAATAATCTACATTGAAATCAATGCATCTAGTGCAAGCAATCAAATATAATTATAAACCGACGTCTAAATTGCAATCAACACATCCAGTGCAAGCAATCAAATAGTATTAGGAATCATCACCTACACTGAAATCAATGCATCTAGTGTAAGTAATCATATATCATTAGAAATAAATATCTACACTAAAATCGATGCATCTAGTGCAAATATTCAAATAGGATTATAAATCACCATCTCCACTTAAATCAATCCATCTAGTGCAAGAAATATTCTTCCCTCTCTCCACCCTCCATCCATATCTATATCCCCATCCATCTCTTTTTTTTTTGTCTCTATCTCACCCCCCTAAACACACACGCTCTCGCACTCCATATATATCATTCTCTTGGTCGATCACCCTATCTCCCCATCTCTCTCTTCTTCCCTCTCTTCCCCTTCTCTCCCTCTCCCCTGCTAATATCTCTCTTTCCTCCTTTTGTCCTCTCTCTCTCTCTCTCCATCTTCCTTATCACTCACTCTCTCTCTCTTTAGGAACCAACATCTACACTGAAATCAATGCATTTAATCAAAGAAATCAAATAGGATTAGAAATCGCCATCTACACTGAAATCAATGCATTTAGTGCAAACAATCAAATAGGATTAGAAATCATCTACATTGAAATTAAGTCATCTAGTGCAAGTAATCAAATATAATTATAAATCGACATATAAATTGAAATCAACACATTCAGTGCAAGCAATCAAATTGTATTAGAAATCACCACCTACACTGAAATCAATGCATCTAGTGCAAGTAATCAAATATCATTAGAAATAAATATCTACACTAAAATCGATGCATCTGGTGCAAATAATCAAATAGGATTAGAAATCACCATCTCCACTTATATCAATCCATCTAGTGCGAAAAATATTCCTCCCTCTCTCCACCCTCCATCCATATCTATATCCCCCTCCGTCTATTCTTTTTTGTCTCTCTATCTCACCCCCCTAAACACACGCGCTCTCGTACTCCATATATATCAATCTCTTTTTCAATCACCCCCTCTCCCCATCTCTCTCTTCTTCCCTATCTTCACCTTCCATCTATATCTCTATCTTCCCCTTCTCTCCCTCTCCCCCATTAATATCTCTCTTTCCTCCTTTTGTCCTATCTCCCTCTTTCTCCATCTTCCTTATCACTCTCTCTCTCTCTCTGTCTAGAAACCAACATCTACACTGAAATCAATGCATTTACTCAAATAAATCAAATAGGATTAGAAATCACCATCTAAAATGAAATCAATGCATTTAGTGCAAACAATCAAATAGGATTAGAAATCATCTACATTGAAACCAATTCATCTAGTGCAAGTAATCAAATATAATTATAAATCGACATCTAAATTGAAATCAACAAATTCAGTGCAAGAAATCAAATTGTATTAGAAATCACCACCTACACTGAAATCAATGCATCTAGTGCAAGTAATCAAATATCATTAGAAATAAATTTCTACCCTAAAATTGACACATATAGTGCAAATAATCAAATAGGATTATAAATCACCATCTCCACTTATATCAATCCATCTAGTGTGAGAAATATTCTTCCCTCTCTCCACCCTCCATCCATATCTATATCCCCCTCCATCTCTTCTTTTTTGTCTCTCTATCTCACCCCCCTAAACACACACACTCTTGCAATCCATATATATCAATCTCTTTGTCAATTCCCTCCTCTCCCCATCTCTCTCTTCTTCCCTCTCTTCACCTTCCATCTATATCTCTATCTTCCCCATCTCTCCCTCTCTCTCCATCTTCCTTATCACTCACTCACACTCTCTCTCTCTCCACCTTTATCTCTCTATTTATTTCTTCTTACCTCTCTCCTCCTCCCCCTCCAAGTCCATCTCTCTTTCCCTCCCTCTCTCCACTCTCTCACATCCTCTCTCTTCCTTTCTCTATTTCCCTTTCTCTCCCTCTCTCTCTCTCTTCACCCACAACTTCTCACTCTCTATATTTCTTATCTCCTACATCTCTCCCCCTCCAACTCCATCTCTCTTATCGATCCCTCTCTCCTCCTCTCTCTCAAGTCCTCTCTCTCTCTCTCTCTCTCTCTCTCTCTCTCTCTCCAATACTCTCTCTTCCCCCATCACTCTCCTCCTCTCTCTCATCCTTCCTCTCTCTCCCTTTCTCTCCCACCTCTCTCTCTCTCTTTTCCCTCCAATCCTCTCTCTTCCCCCATATATCTCTCTCTCTCTCTCTAATCCTCTCTCTTCCCCCATCCCTTTCTTTCTCTCTCTCTTTCCACCCCTCTCTCTCTCCAACTACATTACTATATCCCTCCCTCTCTCCTTCTCACTTCTTCTCTCCCCACTTCTTTCCATACATCTTACTTTGTCTCTTTATCTCACCGCTAAACATACACTCTCTCTCTCCATCTCTCCCTTATCACTCTCTCTCTCTATTTCTTCTTAGTTATGTAAACTAATGAACATAAATATTCATAAATATAAAGCAGATTATGGAGTAAATATGAAAAGAGGTTGTATTTATTTACCATACCTCTAGTTTATTTATATTTTTATTTATTTACCATACCCCTTTTCTTTACTATGGTATTTGGCCCATAGGCTTGTTATATAATTAGATTTTTATTTATAATCCTATTTGATATATTGTTATTTATTTACCTTACCTCTTTATGCCTCTTTTATATTTATTTATTTGCCATACCTCTTTATATCTATTTTATATTTATTTATTTATTTATCATACTTGTTTATACCTCTTTTATATTTATTTATTTACCCATGGTATTTGGCCCATGGTATCAATATTAATTTGTCCCATGGTATTCGTCCCATAGGCTTCATCTAAATAAAACCTCTTTTTAAAGTTTTTTTTAAATATAAAAGGTTTATGGAATAAATATAAAAATAATTTTTATTTATTTAACATACATCTAGTTTATATATTTTTTTATTTATTTACCATAGCTCTGGAGTAAGTATAAATTCATTTTACAAATATTTAATTAAAAGAAATATTAAAAGATTTTGGATTTTGATTGTTTGTGTTGAATTAACTCTTTTCCTTTGATTTAGGAAATAGTATTGACTTTAGTAAAGAGTAAAGATGTTTAAAATTTTACTTAATTTGGAAATTCAATGTGGTAATTTTTTTTGTTAAAGGTAAATTTATGATCCATTCAAATTCAGGTATATAATTTACTATCCATTCAAATTATATAAATAATACATAATTGTATTAGAAATTGATATATGTTCTAGCACAATGGGATTTTTATTTTTTATTTTTTATTTAATTTAAAACTTAAGCCGACATTTTGTATGAGGATGTGACCCACTTGACATCAGGGTCATATTGGGCTGTAGATGTGCCTCTCGGCACAACAATTGACTATGAATAATTAGAGCATCCAGTGAAGTAGGGGAAATTATCCTTCCTTTGACTATTCATGATAGATCGGGAGATGCTTCATCATGCCATATCGAAAGTGGAAGGGTAAATATTCTAGATGTAAAAATTTATTTCTTATGTTTTACTTTTACCCTTAATGCTTTGTAATGTGATCATTATCATCTATTTCCCTTTTTTTTATACATTTACTTTATGTGCACTTTTAATTTTGTTTAGTCTTGTGCAGTACCACCCTTGGACGAATGGTAGTAAAATATTTATTTCTAATACCATCACACTTTCAATTTTTCCTTACCATGCTGTTTTTTTGTAAGGTTGAAGTTTTTCCAAATTTTGTCCTTGTAACTCATTGCACCCCAACAAATATTTAAATTTTGCTACCTCGCAATGCAAAAAAATATGTTGTGGGCCTTGTGTTCATTGCGTTTGTAAAAACTTCTATTCCATGACAAATCATGAGATATAAAATCTTTTATGTCGCATCATCCAATCTATATGATTCTTAGTTTTGTTGTTGTATCGAACATTTTCAGCTATTCTATTCTCACATCTTATCACAGGGTTTAAAAACTTTCAATATTTTTGACCCTTGCAATATGGCACATGTTATCCAAAGTTCCATTTTATAGCTTTCTTAGTGCTTTTACAAAATTGTTTTCAATAGTTTTATAAAACCTTTTTATTTTGCAATGTACCAAAATACTCCAAAATTTTGATTTACATGCCACTTTGCATCGCCCATTCTCATCCAATTTATTTTCCTTTTTGATATATGGTGTGCATTTCAAAAATTATTCCTCTTTGCACATTGTTGCAATGTTAACAAATTTCTAGATTTGTACTCCTTACCATGTGCTGTGTTTTTTTTTCCAGAATTCAAACTTTGTGCTTTATCCTCCCTTGCAAAAATTTCTTTGATTGTCCCTTTTCACAAATTTAAGGGATTTGAAATTTCAATCCAGTAGAGAAATTTTGAGGTCACAAATTGGTATAAAAAAAAAAATGTGCTATCAACACCAACTTTAGAGAAACCAATAATATTTAGGGAAAAAATAAAACTACCTCATTTTAATCTTATTTTCATATTACCTCCATATAAATTTACACAAATTTCAAAGTGTAGGCACTTGTTGAATGTGGAATTAAATTACACATCTAATAAACACTCACTATGCATAATTTTAATAGATCCATTGTGAAATAAATTAGAAACATATAAAAAATAAGTTTCTCGTACATACCTTTCTTTGTGACATATCAATCGCCCATTGTGCTCATCATTTGCATGGCCTTCTTTGTTATACAATGTACAAGCTCACATAATATTAGCATATACATGGTAGCCATGAATTGGTCACATAGAATAGTGTAATTAACTCTATATTTATGTTTCCATATAACTTTACCATACACATGCATTGATTTTTGGCTTGATTGACATTGTTGTCTCATTCTGGATAAAATTTTAGTGGCACGTAATGCATATGGTAAATATTATGACATATAAAATGTTGGTGGGATCCTTGTCACATTGTATTTGGCTTTAGAAATGGTGTAAACAAATGTAGTAAACAAGATTGAGGACTAGATGAAGATCACTATGACCTTCCTCACTTGATAGGGTAATAGAAACTTGTTTCATTTGAGCTAAGTTGCATATTCTTCACCAAACAACCTGATGATGAAGTTCATTGAAGAAAGAAACATGAGAGATACCAGGACAATGCAAGAAAATGCTATATATGAACAAGAAAGTCCATTCTCTAGAAGTAATCAATCTACAATATGTATACACACATGAATATACTCTTGACGAGTCTTAACTATCATCACAATACATGCCAAATCAATCCCAATTTTTTATCAGTGACCTTCTCTAACTTCTTAGTAATATAAAAAAAAATAGGATATAATTCACAATATAGTGTTTGTATTTGGCTCCAAAAATGGCATGAATTTAACTAGTAAATAATATAGAAGAATAATTCAAGATTGTTCCAACTTTTTTCACTTAATACACTGATGGGCTTTCAAATAAGTTACATATACTTTAATGAAGGGAACCAAGTTCCTTTGAAATAAGTTACAACTTCTTCATCATACAATTTATTGATTAAGGCCATTGTTACCCTATAAGGTGCATTGACACTTGAGTGTTAGATACATTCTTGATTGTTGTGCCTTGAAGGGTTTTTTGGCAATCCATTAGCTCTTTAGGATTTCATGATAGTAAACCTTGAACTGAAGCCCCCCACTAATCAATGAGATCAACCTTGGTTTCTGGGAATTTGTAGCATACATCTAATTTCAAGGGCTAAAAGGATGTGGTTGCTTTCCATTCTTTCTTTCTCTACCCCCATATAATTGATGAGCCATGCAATGATTTTGACATAAGGAATTCCAACCAGTCTAGCTAATACCCTCAGGATATTAAAGCTTATAATGGTCCTATACACCCCAACATCTTGCTTTGTATTTCCTGGTTGTATTGGAAGCTCTAGGTATGTTTCTCCATTAACACTTGGTAAATTTCACCCCATTTATAATGACAACGTCAGACAATTTTACATTTTGTGTCTCTAAGGATTGGCCCTAGGACCTCTATTTCTAACTTTGATGGCATTTCCCTCTCTAGGTGAGCTTCATGAACTACCTTCTTCTACGGAGGTTTCCTTTTAGAATCCATATTTATGCCATCTACCACATCTGTGCCAATAGCAACACACATTTGTAAGATTAGAAAACACATAATGATAATGCCCATGGCCATTTCTTTGTTGGTTTCTTTGTCAAAATTTTGAGGGACTCTCTTAAAAAAAAATTACTATAGATTTGGAAGGGGTTTGAGATTCCTTAAGGCTTCTAAATGCTTAGATCTTCTAGCTCACTATTGTGACAATGTGTCCCATGAGAGGAAAGCTCATTCCCCAACTTTGTGCAAATGACATAGTAATATTGTAGTAGAAGTCTAAGTGCAATGGAAGCTATTACCTTACCATTCCCATACACCATTTGGAAAAAAGGAGAAATCATCCAAGAACCAAGCCTTTAAATACTGCCAGTTAATTTAAAATTTATGTGGATTCATTCATTATTGTCAACTTCACTTTTCTTCAGAAAATTATTGTGTTGATTGGGTTAACTACCCTATGATACAATTTCATGTGCACAGAAGGTTGCACAAGAAGGCATGAGCAAGTTTGTGAGCTTGATTATGATGGTTAGCCGAGATAAATAAAATACAAAGTCAACTTCTAGTTTCATAAATCAATTATGTGATAAGAACTAATGAAGCTAAGAATTGTGGCATTGAATGGCTAAGGCAAACATTTCTCCCATGGGGACTTTGTCTTCTCATGCCCCAATTAGGGGACGGATAAAGGTGAGTGGTAACTAAGCGTGGTTAGGTATATTTATGTTTGAAGCTAATCATGAACTTAATGCTAATTATGTATAGAGTTTAGGCTCCATTCCCCTTCTTACTCAAAACAATTTTCAACCATGGCAGGGACTGAATGGGCATGTGTTGAAGTGGACATGATGAAGGAGAGGGAAATGTCAGGGAGGACAAACCTTACTTAGGTTGAAATTGACACTATAATGGAAAAGCCATTATCTGGCTTCCCTGAGACAATTGACAATGAATAATTAGAGCATCCAGTGAAGTGGGGGAAATTATCCTTCCTTTGACTATTCATGATAGATCACGAGATGCTTCATCATGCCATATCGAAAGTGGAAGGGTAAATATTCTAGATGTAAAAATTTATTTCTTATGTTTTACTTTTACCCTTAATGCTTTTTAATGTGATCATTATCATCCATTTCCCTCTTTTTATACATTCACTTTATGTGCACTTTTAATTTTGTTTAGTCTTGTGTGGTACCACCATTTCTCGATGAATGGTAGTAAAATATTTTATTTCTAATACCATCACACTTCCAATTTTTTCCTTACCATGCCGCTTTTTGTAAGGTTGAAGTTTTTCCAAATTTTTTCCTTGTAACTCATTGCAACAAATCTTTAAAGTTTGCTACCTCGCAATGCAACAAAATATGTTGTGGGTCTTGTGTTCATTGTGTTTGTAAAACCTTCTATTCCATGACAAATAATGAGATACAAAATCTTTTATGTCACATCATCCAATCTATATGATCCTTAGTTCTGTTGTTTTACGAAACATTTTCAACTATTTTATTCTCACATCTTATTAGAGGGTTTGAAAACTTTCAACATTTTTTACCCTTGCAATATGGCACATGTTATTCAAAGTTCCAGTTTTCCATAGTTTCATAAAACCTTTTTATTTTGCAATGTACCAAAATACTCCAAAATTTTGATTTACATGCCACTTTGCATCGCCCATTCTCATCCAATTTATTTTCCTTTTTGATATATGGTGTGCATTTCAAAAATTATTCCTCTTTGCACATTGTTGCAATGTTAACAAATTTCTAGATTTGTACTCCTTACCATGTGGTGTGTTTTTTTCCAGAATTCAAACTTTGTGCTTTGTCCTCCCTTGCAAAAATTTCTTTGATTGCCCCTTTTCACAAATTTAGGGGATTTGAAATTTCAATCTAGTAGAGAAATTTTAAGGTAAAAAATTGGTATCAAAACAAAAATGTGCTATCAACACCAACTTTAGAGAAGCCAATAATATTCAAATGATGAGGGAAAAAAGGTAAATAGCTTAGGAGGGGAAAAAATAAAAATACCTCATTTTAATCTTATTTTCATCTTACCTCCATATAAATTTACACAAATTTCAAAGTGTAGGCACTTTTTGAATGTGGAATTAAATTTCACATCTAATAAATACTCACTATGCATAATTTTAATAGACCCATTGTGAAAGAAATTGGAAACATATAAAAAAATAAGTTTCTCGTGTACATACCTTTCTTCGTGACATATCGATCACCCATTGTGCTCATCATTTGCATGGCCTTCTTTGTCATACAATGCACGAGCTCACATAATATTAGCATATACGTGGTAGCCATGAATTTCTCACATAGAATGGTGCAATTAACTCTATATTTATGTTTTCATATAACTTGACCATACAC
Organism: Pinus albicaulis; assembly: GCA_034641835.2. Lineage (NCBI taxonomy): Eukaryota > Viridiplantae > Streptophyta > Pinopsida > Pinales > Pinaceae > Pinus > Pinus albicaulis. The sequence goes on from CM076581.1 coordinate 1,540,125,696, forward strand.
ATGCATTGATTTTTGGCTTGGTTGACATTATTGTCTCATTCTCGATAAGATTTTAGTGGCACATAATGCATATGGTAAATATTAGGACATATAGAATGTTGGTGGGATCCTTTTCACATTGTATTTGGCTCTATAAATGGTGTAAATGAATGTAGTAAACAAGATTGAGGACTAGATGAAGATCATTATGACCTTCCTCACTTGATAGGGTAATAGAAACTTGGTTCCTTGAGCTAAGTTGCATCTTCTTCACCATACACCCTGATGATGAAGGTCATTGAAGAAAGCAACATGAGAGATACCACGACAATGCAAGAAAATGTTATACGTTGAACAAGAAAGTCCATTCTCTATAAGTAATCGATCTACAATATGTATACACACATGAATCTACTCTTGACGATTCTTAACTATCATCACAATACATGCCAAGTAAATCCCATTTTTTTATCAGTGACCTTCTCTAACTTCTTAGTAATATCAATAAAAATAGGATATAATTCACAAAAATCAAGATCCAAAACCAAAACCAAAACAAAAATTGCCAGAATATGAAACCCTTTCCAATTGCAGTTTAAGACATTTAAAGGTTACACTAGTAGAAAATGATGAAATTAGTGACCAGGTGACTAAAAAAGTTAGTCACCACAACTTTTCCATGTGAAATACTACAAAAAATGAGCAATCAGAAGTGACCCAACTAAAAATGACTAATTAAGTCTCAGGTTAAAATATATGACTATATATTAAGTAATGCAACTAAAAATGACTAACGTGAATGAATACCTTAGTTTAGGAACAAAAATACGACTACTTAAAAAATACTACAATAATACAAATTAGTCATTTTAATTGTGTCACTTTAACAATATGAACTTACAAGTGATATGGGATTCAAAGGTTGTTATAAATTGGTTTAAAGGTTATACTTCATTGAACATTTCTTTATTGTATCAATAGATAATTAGAGTTATGGAGTTGATTATCACCTTCAAGGTTATATCCTTTGATCACATTCACAAGGAATTAAATTCAAAGGTTTACAACTGAGTCAAATACATTATGAAGAATACATGCAAAGAGAAGTATACATTATGGAGAATAGTAAAACAAGCCATCTTCCTCCATATTAGATTAACACTTAATTTAACATTGCAAAAAAAAAAAAAAACAACACCACCTATAATTTATACCTTCTTTACTCTTTAATAATTATAAAAATTTAAATAAATATATAAATTTATCTATAATTTCTTCCCCACATTAATTTTGATGTACCATTGTTGACTCCTAAAAGCCCAAAAAAAATGTCTTCTAAAAATGCATTTACCCCGACTAACCATAAAAGTGAACTGGTAAAGTTGCTAATCAACTATCAATTCAAGAGTACTACCTTAATTATGTGGAAATTTTGAAAATTACTCTTTATATTCTTCAAGCACAAAACCAAAGAGAAATTCCCTACTTTTAAGATATAGTAATTTACTTTTCCGCCAAGCAAAATATATGCCTAAAATACATTCGAGATTGTGTCGTGTGTCTATTCATATTTTATTGCACCGGTTCTTATCACTAGTTTTCCAACATGGCACACAAGAAGGCTTCATTTGCAAAGGAATTGATATTATACACCAACAACATTGTCATAAGTTTTCTAGTTCTAGTTGCAGGGCTCAAGCATCTTGATCCTAACAAGAACACCTCAACAAAGACGACATAATGAAAGAAGGAAATCAAAAAATGTTTTCGTTGGCCTCAAATACTCACAAATCCTTATGAGGTATTCATCAGAAACCCTTGTGAGGTATTTATCAATATTTTAAAATTCTTGTTCCCCACTCAAAATCAAAGAAGATACACGATTTCTAATGGTCAAATCTATGTTTATTACAACAACCCTTGAAAATTGAATTTGGGGATGTACACAGAAATTACTAATTATTTATACTTTAAAACTGTGAACTTTTCTTTCAAATCCTAGACCAAATATTATTGGATTTTACCTCAAAACCTAGACTTATAAATCATTGGTTATCTTGAAAATTTACCCAATATTCATGCCACAACATTTTGGTTTATTTCTTCTCATACATTGATTTTGATTTCAAACCTTGAATTAATTATTCATTTACTTTTTTATCTCTATTTCTAGCTCCAAGGTCATTGCTATTAATGTTGTTCACTTAGTATTCCTACATTTGGATTTGTAACCTTAAATTCATTAAGTTTTGTTTCAAAATTTGAGGTCCCAAACCTTTGCTATTTAAAAGTCCCCCCCCATCCTCACCCCCCCCCCCCCCTACTTTGGAAGCATTGCAATTGGTCTGAATAATTCGAGCACCACAAGCACCCTATTTCCATGGGCATGAGGGCCCTCAAAATATGAATCAATACTCACATACACTTCCTTCATATTCATGTGAGGGGGTACTCTTCTGTCAAAATATGTCCCCAATTACTTGTTTGTGTCTTCGGGGAATTGGACCTTGGTAGGTGGCCTTCCACATCACCATATTTGCTAATGAAACATATCCCCATGGATCAAACCATGAATATAGGAATCATTTAACCTCTTGAATTTTTTCTCTCAAGGTTGCTAGTGTGGATTTTGTGAATAACATTCCAAATCCAAACCCCCACCTCCAAAAACTTAAAATTTATGCTCCTTCATGGATGAATTTTATAACAAATTCGAAAATTTCAAATTTGTGTCTGAAATGTAACTTTTGGCCCCTTAAATTTTAATGTATACCTTGCAAGTTCTTGGTCACACCACTATTACTGCTATAAATGTGCTTTGATGGGATTTTAGCTATAATTTTCATTATGACAGAATTTACATGTTTGTAAATGTGTGAATCCAAATTGTTTCTCCCATTCCAACTTTGCATGCTATGTATGGATGAGAGACATTTTTAAGGTTGAATCATTTTGATCTACATCTAGACTTATCAATATTTGTTTTTCTACACATCCCAATGTTATTACACATATGGTATTTTTCTAATCAGTGTATCCTTCTTTTTATTCTAGTTTGATTATTACAACCCTGTTTTTTGGATTGTGATTCCGTGTTTTTTGGATTGTGATAGCTTGTGATGTTATAAATATAGATGATATTGATGTAGAAATTGAATCAAATAGAGGGTTAGGATAGGTTAAATAGGAACTTTATGAGTTGTTTATTGTTCCATTACAAAGGCCTAATTTGTTTGGGTAGTGCAAGTTCCTCAATCCTCCAAAAGGTGTTTTAGTGTGTGGCACTTCTGGAACTAGGAAAACATTACTTGAAAAGGAAATAGGAATCATGATTTGTTTTCATCAATGTATGGCCATCCAATCTAATGAGAAAATGGTTTGGGAATTCTTAAAATCTTGGTATGTTACCATCTATGCCTTAGTTTTGTTTAAAGTCTTACAAACACTTTCTTGCATTGGAAATATATTTTTCTATTACTTATCTCTTTCATGATGCTAATTTGATACCCATTCGGTCATTTTTGGCTTGTTTTGATAATTTTTGTTTTAGTAGATATTGCTAGGATAGTATAATGTATGCCCTGATTTATAATATATATGGCTTTACTTGAATTCCCATACATGATGGAAAATAGATGTCTTGGGGTGCTACAATTTAAGGATGCGAAAGATATCACTATATCTTTATTAAAATGTTCGAGCTAAACACAATGGTTGTTGATATAGAACTAATCACCTTAGAAACAAATCCTCTCATTTTGGATTACTTATTGAATCCTGTGGGTATCCCAAAGTGAAAATTTATAAGGTGTTTAATGTGATTAGATCACTATCACTGAAAACCATCTTTACATTGGATGGTTCAACATCTTGATGATCCATATCCTATTGACTACAACTTTCATATTCATTATTGCTTTCATCGTAGCACCTCCAATAGATATTGATGGTGTTCATGAGCCTATTTCCGATTCTCTTATTTATGGAAACAATATTACCTCTGACGCCATTATTCCTGCCTTTGCACCTATCAGCTTTCACTTCTATCCCATCGAGGAAGTAGATTTTGTAGCTTTTGAAGTAGTTGGCATGCTATATTTGCGAGCTAAAAAATGGAAATATCACTTGTTGAATCTGGAATTAAATTCCACATCTAATAAATACCCACTATGCATACTTTTAATAGATCCATAGTGAAATAAATTGGAAACATATATAAAAATAATTTTCTTGTGTACATACCTTTCTTCGTGACATACTGATCGTCCATTGTGCTCATCATTTTCATGGCCTTATTTGTCATACAATGTACGAGCTCACATTAAATTAGCATATACATGGTAGCCATGAAGTGCTCACATATAAAATTGTAATTAACTCTATATTTATGTTTCCATATCACTTGACCATACACATGGATTAATTTTTGTCTTGGTTTACATTGTTAGCTCATTCTAGAAAAACAATTAGTGGCACATAATTAATATGGTAAATATTAGGACATATAGAATGTTGGTGGGATCCTTGTCATCGTTGTATTTGGCTCTAGAAATGGTGTGAACGAATGTAGTAAACAAGATTGAGGACTAGATGCATATCACTATGACCTTCCTCACTTGATAGGGAAATAGAAACTTGGTTCCTTTGAGCTAAGTTGTATCTTCTTCGCCATACAACCTGTTGATGAAGGCCATTGAAGAAAGAAACATGACAGAGACCATAAAAATGTAATAAAATGTTATATGTTGAACAAGAAAGTCCATTCTCTAGTAGTAATCAATCTGCAATATGTATACACATATGAATATACTCTTGAAGAGTATTACCTATCATCACAATACATGAAAAATCAATCCCAATTCATAAATGAACTTATCTAACTTCTTAGTAATATCAATAAAAATAGGAAAAGATTAAAAAAATAAGGATTCTAAACCAAAACCAAAACCAGAAATGCAAGAATCTGAAACCCTTTCCAATTAGAGTTCAAGACACTTATAGGTTAGATGAGTAACTGTCTGTTGGGACTTCTTGACTCTCTCAAGAGTAGTAAAAACTTTTTAGTTTCTAAATTATCCTATTCAAATGAAATAAATAAAGTAATCACAATACTCCAAAATGTGAGGATGAAAATTGTTACAAAATAATAGGGTTTTCCACTTAGACTCCTAGAATCTCATGGAGGTATGCTTCCTAGAATATTTGGTAATGTGATAATATCGTCTTGATTATGTTGGTTGGAAATCCTTCCATAGTGACATGGTATAATGTTGTACTTTGGGATAGAATATTCACATATTTATTCAAAGAGACCATGAATTAATTGATAATTATTTTTTGTTTGGAAGGTTCTACAATATGTTGGTTCAAGTTGTCTTAGGTGGGCTTATTAGTAAAGACAATGAAAGACAATTCCCTAGCGTTCAACATCTCATATAATTCTATTTCGATTTCCTTGTCTGGTCTCATCTCTCCTTGGGCTCCAATGGATGGAAATTTGTTCATTCTAATCTACCTTTTATCTAGGGAGTAGTTATTTTGGTACTGAGCCACTAATTTGGAGATGTCATTTTCTAGTTTCTCTTGAATTTCAAACGCTTTGCTAACAAAAAAATAGCAATAAGCTAGTCCTTTCTTTATAATTTTGGTCACTTCCTGTGTTTCATCAAGATAATATTTGGGTCATTTCTTTAATTGATTTACAATTTTCAACACCTTTGAGTGGAATATTTTTTTCTTTCATTGATTCCTAGAGGGGTAACTACTTGGTAGAGATATTTTGTAGTTTTTGGAGATGTCAGTACACTTGATTAACCATAATTGGATATGACTCATGTACCTTGTTTTACATGCACTGTAGTCTTCCATTTTGGTACCCTTCTACTTTGAGGTCTTATTTTTAGCCATTAGTAACCTATTCTATTGCTCCAACTCAACTATGTGTTCACTCTTTTACTTTATATTTTCTTGGAGATCCTTTAGAGTTATTTTTATGGCTTGTGAAAAATATATGCCTACTAAGGCCATTGATACTAGGTATTTACTGTTGTCAGGAATTATGACTATTTCTGTAGTGAATGTATCAGAGGCAAGTGGGGAGTTGACAGGGCATTTTCCTTCTTCTCCACTATCATGTTCAGTGTAGTATCATACCTAAATCTACCCAGGTTAACAACTTTACTTGCATTGGTTGGAGTGATGCTCATTTCTTTTACTGGAAAGTGACCACCTATGGGTGCTATTGGCTAAACATATTCAATATCCATTGTACCTACTCCATTTTGTGTGTCTATTCCTTGAGTTTCTTGTTTGGATTTGAGATCCCCTTCTTCAACCTTAGATTTTGATTCTTTTTCTTTATTCCTGTATTCAATATCTTATCTCTTCTTCTTCTTGTCCTTTCTAATATTTCTCCATCCATATTCTTTCTTCTTACTTATTTTTAAGGTTAAGGTCCTAATCTATCCTGGCTACCTCCTAATCTTTCTTGATCTTCCTTTCACATGCCACCTGATTTTCTTCCAACTAAGTAGCTTACTTCTTGGAAAGAGTTTCCTTCTTTTCCTAAGCTCTTTATTTTTTTGCCTAAGAGGAATCATATCCTATTATGAAAAATACCTTGTAATATTTTAAGGCATTTCTCTGCTTATCTTCACTGGTCTCATGTTCTGACTAATAATCCATTTGTATTTGCATTCTTTGCATTGATTCTTAACTACAAACTTGGCTTCATATATGTGGACTGAGATCTCCCAAAAATGGAAAAGATTCATGGTGTCAGACTCAAATTTGGACTCCTTTATGTCCTTCAATTGGTAAGATATAAGGTGAAATGACATTTGTGGCCATGGGGAATCCGTGTTAGATTTTTTTTTGGTGGTACTAGGTATTTTTTGAAGATTGATATGAAAAGTGGATATGAATAGATAAGGATTTGTGATGGTGATGAGCGTAAAAGGACCTTCAATACAAAAGAAGAGTTGTATGAGTGGTTGATTGTTTTATATGGAATAATAAATATACCAAACACTTTCATGACATTCATGATTGTTGATTAAAACCTTATTTAGGAAAATTCTGGTTGTTTATCTTCATGGCCTTTTGATTTTTTGCAAGACAAAGAAGAATATATTGTACATGTCAGACAAGTCTTCAAGTGGTGACAAAAAGGAGAAATTGATTAATCTCAATAAGAAAATGTAATACAAGACGATTTATTTTACTTGGGTAGCTTGAAGATGGATTTAGAGAAGGTGAAGCTAATTTCTTAAACTTAATTCCCAAAATCATTTTTTAGGTAATAATTTCATGGATTGGTGATTTTTTTATCAATTTTTTATTTGAAATTTTAATGGCATATTTGCACCAATGCAACAACATCCTTAAGGCTTTGGTGATATTGCACATTGAAAAAATATTTGCTTTTATTTTTTTGTTCTATTTCAAGTTTTTCAACTATTCAAAAACAACAAGGGAGAAAAGGCAAGATAAGCTCATTCTGATTCTTCATGTGAGCTTTTGAAGAAGAGAGGGAGCAAGGAGAAGAGGAGGTTGTGATAGAATATTTGCTAAGGGAGAGAGACCACCTACAACAAATATATCACACTCAGGCCAATTTTAAGCCCGTGAGAGCAGTACACACTCCAAGAATGCTAGACTGAAATTCTAGGTAGATTCTTTAGCACAAGTTTCTAGACTTGTTGAGCTCATATTTTCTGAAGAGGACCAACACAAATTTCATGGAGTATGGCTGCAGTTTCAGGCTTGAAATTCGAGGAAGAGACCTGTTTGCTACAGGCTCAAATTTTGAGGGATTGTGTTGACATTTGTGGGTTGAAAAATCAAGGAAGAGGGCATTCATTTGCAGGCCCAATTTTCCATAGAAGGGGCAATATTAGGCACGAATTTCAAGGGGTATTTTTCAGTAAAAGAGAAAAAAAATAAAGGCATATCAGTTACATGTCAATGCATTTATTGAGGCTATCATAGGTCAACTATGGGGCACAAATTTCTATGACAAGAGGCTGAACAGTGGTAGAGAAAGGGGAGATAAGTACCCTATTTTTTATTGTTGTGTAATTGATTTCTTGAGAAGAAAATAATAAATCCTTCTTAGTATTGAGTTTCCCCTTGTGGGTTTTTCTGGGTCTAGTTAACCTAAAATACTTGTCTCAAACTTCTATGGTTGCTTGTTTAAATTTGTATATCAACTTAGAGTATTCATAAATGTTTCAGATGAATGTGTTAAAAATATTCCATATAAGTTAAATACTCTGGGGCTATGGGCATTAAACATTATGCTAAAACCTTGAAAATAGGAGGGTTACAAATTTTCTAAAACTTCTACATGGTATCAGAGCTTATGAACTTGTAGTAATTTTTTCAACTAAGAAGAAAACCACCAACAAGTAATTCTTCTGCTAAAACTGTGAACACTGAACCAAAACTACCTTCAAATACCCAAAGTCTGGTTGTTGAGAGGGAGGAAAATTTGGGGATTTATAGATCTGAAATTTAATGTTGGTTGTTAGGGTCATGGTGACTGGCTTGAGGGAAAAGGACAAATTTCGTGGGGTTGATAATTTTGGCTCCTTGAAGGAGAGAATAATGCTACTGCTTGAGGAAGTTGAGGTATGGGACATTGTGGAGAATCTGGTACAACCTCCCACTAATGAAGTTCAATTGGTTGACTTCAACAAGAAGAATGTGAAATAAATGTGAATCATTCTCAATGCTATCAAAGACCATTTAGTCCCTCATGTGACTGGGATGAAGTTTTCCTACGAGATGTGGGATTCCCTTGTCACACTACACCAGAGCTCCAATGAGAATAAGAAGATGGTGTTGAGGCAGAAGCTAAGAAACACCAATATGAATAAGACTAACATCGTTTCCTCTTACCTAACTGTTATACAAGATTTATGATTTTAGACAAAAGTCTCTCCCCTAGACCTAGTGAGCTAGTCTAGAACAACATAAATCAAAGAACATAGAGTTTCCCTTAGATAAATTGAAAGATGGAAAGAGGCCTACTTGGAATCCATTGCAAGATTTAATTTCCTCCTAGCTTGTAAGCTTCAAACCTAGCTATGATTTCTATAATTATAATATGCACATATAACCAAAACAAGCCAAGGATATATAACATCTACATGGAATAATCTAATTACTCTATTCAATGAATCAACTAGGAATTGGAATATATGAATGTAAACATAACATAACACATATAGGAAAAAAATATACTCTTTGTATTAATAGAAATACAAGAGATTTTACAACCACAATTAGTAGCTAATCTTGTAGATATCTACCCAAGTTGTCTTGTCCTTCCTTGTCACAAAGCACACCTCAATGTTGCCATAATGCATGAAGATGATGACTCTCTTAGAATCAAGGTGAAAACATGAGGGCATGATCAGTATCCAAAATACAACCTTGATGTTGTGTATGGGAGTAAATATATAGGAGAGTGTCGTAGTTTAGGAATTATTATCCATTTACCAATCTACGCTTGAGATCCACTTAATACGGGAGGATGAGCTCAAGGGATAATAAGTGAAATATCCAAGGTAGGATTAGATATGATTCAAACTTCTTATCTAAGGTAAATGGTTAAAACAACCCCTGGAAGCTTCTAGAAGTGGAAGCTTTAGGATTCTTTTTAATTTTCCCGAATGTCTAGAATCAGCATACCTCCGGCAAGGGACAACCTGTTGTTGATCAACGCTAGTGAAAAATGGAGCAACCTACTGCCAAACGTAGGTCCCTAAAGGGAAGGGTGCACTAGACCTTAAAAACACTAATTTGAAATAGTCAGACCCAAAAACTCAGGGATTTTCAAAGGTCATGCTTAGGGAATTATGTAGGGATGATGACAAGGTGTTCATGGATGTGGTTTGATCTAGTTTGTAGGCCTATTAACCAAATGCGACAAAATGGCCTAGAAAAGAGTTCCCCCTAAATCTCAAAATCGGAAACGATAGGTGATGATTGAAGTGCTTTACCTTGTGACAAGTTCAGATCAAGAACAACTGGTCAAGATCATCATCTGTTACAATACATTTACATTATGATGTATTTTTTGAGGGAGGCATACACATGCTCAATGCATAAGCTCACAGTACATGTACAATGATCAAGAAGTCATGCCCACTGATGACAAAGAGTGGACTCATGATTGGATGACTATCTTTATGATCATAATCATCATGATTTGTGATCTTGAATTAGTCCCGAAAGCGCATCCCAGATGGATGGAACTAGATCCAAGGTATTCTATCTTTTTCATTCGATCATTCCAATGTACAAGTCTAACCATACAAATAAATTAGATGGATTTGAGCATGGTTGACACCATATGATTACCGGCCAATGATGTAAGTTGTTAACAGACATGAGAGAAACCACCAATGATGTTAATGGTTCCCAAGGTATTGTAGTACAATCCATATGGTGTGAATGAATGAGTTGAAACTGAACACCACATAGAATCTTTCAGTCGAAGGCCGATCGAGTAAAATTTCCATTAATGTATGCAAGCTCTAAGGTATGGAAAGGAGAGTTTCTAAGTCAACTTCTTGGATAATGAGTTGATTTCAACAAGAAGTGGCCTTTCACATGAGGCTCTTGATATATCCCCCATAAATCACACGAAACAGGTATCATGATTTTGAGACATAATGATGTTGATGTGGAACTGGTTCAGGAACGACGGACATGAATGTAGGCTTAAGAGTATCGTAGTAGAGTTCAACAGAATGACTTCTCTTGAACATATTGACAACATTGAATGGAGTTGGCAACATTGACCCAAAACCAAAAGAAGAGGCTTTGATATTGTGCGATGAACCAACAAGACAAGAAAATTTCCCAACCCAACAAACACAAAGATGAAGTGGAAGAGTGTCGTGTTCAAGAGAAACTCACTGCCATTAATAGGTAGAGTATCCCATTTTCCCAATTTCCCCAATCATTTCTTTTCAGTACCTCTTTATTTTTTAACAAGCTTGAAGAGGATAACATATGCTTGATCTGTAAGTTCATCCTTCAGATGAATCCCTCTGAGTATCTTTAACGAACCCTGAGAAGGAGTGGTTCGGTCTCATCATGTTTGACGAGTCCATTGCTGTTTGATGTTTTGACGAGTCCAATGAAGGTATAACTTGACTCCTTTTTCATGTTTGGAGAGTTTGAAAAAGAGGTGAAAGAGAAAAATCCAAAGGTTCCTTTTCATAAATAATCTCTTGAGTCCGAAAAGGTAGAAAACAATACTCAAGAGAACCTCCTAGCCATGTTTGACTAAGGTATTCCTTTTTCGTAAATAGTCTATCCTAGTCTCGAAAAGGGTTAAAATTATACTGATTATATGTCTTTTCATTTACTTTAACGAGTTCGATAAGACAAGTTATTGACAATATTTTCATGTTTAAGGAGTTTGAAAAGAGCTAAAATATGACTCCTCCTAGAAGAGTGAGTGGTATAAAGGGTAGAAAATAGTTTCGGTCATGATGGAACTACTCAAAACATGTAGAGGTTAATGGGCTAGATAATAAGACCACCCATCATAACAGTTCCTTAGGAAAGGGTAAAAATCCAAGTGAAAGTGTCTGTGTTAGGCCCTACATTACTAGTATAGTCCCTTATTGTTGTTAGTGTAACCCCCTCATTGTTATTATTGTACCCATGTAACCCCCATATTGTTATTATTGTGCCCTTAAATTATTATTGTTAGGTCGGCTAGGATTACATTGTGGCCCCACTAGGATTACATTGTGGCCTCATGGACACCTATATATAGAAAGGAGGTTTTGTAATTTGTATCATCCAAGAATTGTTCATTTATGTAATGTATTGGAGGTTTCCCCCTCGAAGTGGCTGGTTTCTAAGGTGTTGATCTCTCTTTTATTCTATTTTTGGAGTTGGTTTCACAACATTTGGTATCAAAGCTTTGGATTCTAGGGTTTCGCTGCTCCAAACAAGTCATCGTGGAATTTTCGATATAATTTTTTTTCTACAAAGGCTCAAAAGTTGAAATGTTTAGAGTGCGAAGCCGAAATCCTGATAAACATCATCACAAAATTTCAGAGCTTGGTTCGAAACATTTTGGGAGATATGATCTATGGAAGTTATGGATTTTTGGAGGCTCCTTAATTTAACCTAAATAGGTCATTGTGGCATTTTCACTATAACTTTTTTTATACGAAGTTTCTGAAGCTGAAATTTTTAGAGCGCAAAGCCTAAATCCTGAGGAACATCTTTGAAAAATGTCAGAGCTTGGTTCACAATATTTTCAGAGATATGGTCTATGGAAGTTAGATATTTTTTAGGCTCCCGAATTTCATCTCAAAGAGGTGATCGTGGGAAAATCATCATAACTCTCTCTCTGAGCATCGGATTGGAATTCTGTAAACAGTGGTGGAAATCACATGGACTGTAATTTCATTTTTATCAAATTCAGAGCCAAACGAGGAAATAGTGACACGTGGCATGTCGTACAAGTTCACTCTACTGAACCAGTCCATAATTAGGTCATTGTGGGAGATTGGGCATAACTTTGTCTTGAAGAATCTAAATCCGACCTGTGGCATTTGAAATAAGATTTAGATGATATTGAGGATCTACAAGTATAGAGATAAGTCAATTTCAATCTCGAGCTCCTCAAAAGCAAGTAAAAGGTGTGTATTTTTTTCCGAATTGCATAAGTTTTGTTTGAAGAATCAAGTTGAATTAATTCCAAGAGCATATTGTAGAATAGATATCAGTATTGGATTATAAAATGGCCCCTAAAAAGAATTCAACACCCATTAAGCCTTTAGAAGGCTCTACTATGAATCATGAAAATGAAGAATGGAAACATGACATATCAAAATTACAAGAGCAAGTGCAACAAATTTCGCTCTCGCAAAGAGCAACAAAAAATGACATGAAAGTTTTGAAGAAAGGCATGGAAACTAATATGGATGGTTTGAAGAAAGGCGTGGAATCTAAGATGGATGACATGGAAGCTAAGATGGAAAACATGAAGAATGATCTAAAATCAGACATGGAAGGTTTGACAAAGTTGATACAAGAAATGTTTCCTAATGGTGAAAAGATAGTAGAGGAAACTCATGATGAGAACAAAATAAATGTTAATAGTGATTTCATAAACTCTAATGTTGGAGGGAAGAACCACCATATTCCAAAAATGGATATGAGGAAGTTTGATGGAAATGATCTTGTAACATGGCTACTACAGATAGAGAAATATTTTGATCTCAATAATGTGAAAAACACACAAAAGGTACGCATTCCAACTTTAAATTTAGAACAAAATACATTTGTATGGTATCGATGGCTTTGCTCCCATAAAAAAATTGTCACTTGGTCAATTTTTATGGAGGAAATGATAGCACATTATGAGGATACAAAGAGAAAAACTTTCTTTAGCCAATTGATAAATCTCAAACAAAAGCGTTCAGTGGGGGAGCACATTGAGGAATTTCAAAAATTGAATATAAGGATAACTGATATTCCAGAGGAACACATGATTGATCTCTTCATAGGTACTTTAAATGATAACCTCCAACATGAAGTTCACGTTTTGGAACCTGATTCATTGGAGAAGGCATTTAGGTTGGCAAGAAAAATTGAATGTAAAATTATGGCGACAAGGAAGCCTACCACTCACTTCTGTAAATATGGAAGTGTTGCTACTCCTATATTTCCACAACCTACAAGGTTGACACCACAACAATTAGAAGAAAAAAGAGCAAAATGGATTTTCTAAAGTTGTGATAGAAAATAAACTAAAGGTCATAAGTGTGCTGAGAAGAAATTATTTTACATAGATTGTGAAGAGGAAGAAGAAAATGAACAAGAATTTTCAAAAGAAGAGGATATACACTAGGAACTAGCCCTAGAAGAGGAAGAAATGAGTCCGAACATATCGTGTAATGCATTGGTAGGAATTACCACTCCTCAAACTCTCAATATAGAAGGACATATCAAGAAGAAAAAGGTAATAGTGTTGATTGATTTAGGTAGTACCCATAAATTTATTCATTGTAAGGTACTCAAGGAATTGAATTGTTTCCTATACCCAGCACCAAAATGTCAAGTGATGGTTGCAAATGGAGGAACTATAAATTTCTCTGGAAAATTCCATAATATCAAGCTAACCATGGGGGAATATGTATTGAATATTCCAATGCTTTCCATTCCTATGGGAGGTGCTGATGTTGCACTAGGAATACAATGGTTACAATCTTTGGGGATTGTAGCTTTTAATTTTCAAGAACTTTTCTTGAATTTTTTTTTCAGAAGGAAAGGAAGTCAAATTACGGGGTATTGCAGGGAAGCCAAGAAAGATAATAAGCTCTAATTTCATGAAAAAGCTTCTAAAGAAAGAACAATGAGGCGTAATTGCACAATTATGCTCACTAGAAGTTCTAACATCAAAATCATCTATTTCTGCAGGTCTCCAAAAAGTCTTGGACAATCATTCCAAGGTGTTTGAAACACCCAAAGGAATCCCACCTATTCGTGATCATGATCATGCTATTCATTTGATTCTAGGAATTTTTCCTCCAAACATCAGGCCTTATAGATATCCTTATGTCCAAAAGAGCGAAATTGAACGTATGATTGCAAAAATGTTAGAGGCGGAAATAATTCAACCTAGTCAAAGTTCTTTCTCTGCTCCTGTAGTATTGGTACACAAGAAGGATGGATCATGGCGCATGTTTCCGGATTATAGGGAGCTCAATAAGCTTACCATTAAAGATAAATTTCCCATTCCTATGATTGATGAATTATTGGATGAATTACATGGAGAAATTTATTTTACCAAGTTGGATCTTCATTCAAGATATCATCAAATTAGAATGAAGACTAAAGATATTCTGAAAACAACATTTCGAACTCATGAGGGTCATTATGAATTTTTGGTCATGACTTTTGGCCTTACCAATGCACCTTCTACATTTCAAGGGTTGATGAATTCCATTTTCAAACCCTTCCTTAGAAAATTTGTGCTAGTATTTTTTGATGATATACTAATCTACAGTAGGCCTTGGAAGGATCATGTTCAACATGTTGACAGGGTGCTCAAACTATTGCAGGAGAAACAATTATATGCAAAAACATCCAAATGTTTCTTTGGAGTACAAGAGGTGGAATATCTGGGTCATATTGTATCTCAAGAGGGTGTTAAAGTAGACCCTAACAAAATTAAAGCCATTAAGGAATGGAAAGTCCCCACAACCATAAAGCAGTTGCGAGGATTTCTCGAGTTAACAGGGTATTATCGCAAATTTGTTAATAATTATGGGAGAATAGCAGCACCTCTAACAACATTATTGAAGAAAGATGCATTTTCATGGACTATTGAAGCAACTAAGGCCTTTGAACATCTTAAAGAGGAAATGTGCCTAGCACCGGTCTTAGCTACGCTAGACTTCAAAAAAACCTTTTATTGTTGAATGTGATGCCTCAAGAAATGGAATTGGTGTTGTTTTAATGCAAGAAGGAAGACCCATTGCTTTTGAAAGTCGTCCAATCAAATGAAAGTATTTACAGAAAGTTATTTATGAGAAGGAAATGTTAGCAATACTGCATGCACTAAAGAAATGGCGAACTTACCTAATGGGAAGACACATCAAGGTAAAAACTGATCATGATAGTCTTAAACACTTTTTGGAACAAAGACTATCTTCAGAAGAGCGGCAAAAATGGGTCACAAAGATTTTGGGTTATGACTTTGAAATAATCTATAAAAAATGGAAGCTAAATGTTGTTGCAGATGCACTCTCAAGAAATAATGAAGAGGTGGAAGCATTTCTTTGTGCCATTTCTATTATCCAACTAGATTGGTTAACCGAAGCAAGGAATGAATGGAAGAGGGACGAAGAAGTGTGCACACTCATTCAAAAGTTGCAGCAAGATCCTAGTACATCTGATACATTTAGTTGGAAAAATGGTTCCTTATGGTACAAAGATCACTTATATCTTTGTAAGAATTCCCAACTAAAACAAAAGATTCTTTTGGAATTGCACACTTCTCCTTTAGGAGGACACTCAGGATTTTTAAAAAGTTACCACAGGGTTAAGAAAGAATTTTTTTGGGATGGCCTTAAATCTGATATTCAAAAGTGTTACAGGTCAAAATACCTCCTCATCAGCTCAGAGGGGAAGACAAATATGGAAGGAGTACAAAGACCTAAATTAAACCTATTTCTGCCAGGGTAACGCCTATCTAGAACAAAACAAGAGCGTTATAACGCAGTAAATCAGTGAATATGCCGCGTTAGTGGCTAGGGCAACGCTCTGTTTACACTAAAGGGAAGCGTTACCCATGTTTTAAGTTTGAATCGGGAAAAGCCCGCGGAGAATGATTTGAATCTCCGGCTTTCCCTCACAAGAGAGTGAGTTCACAAAGGAAACTGTAGAGCACCAATTCATTATTGGTCATTGCTATAACAATACTGAACTCCAAAAGAGGCAAAAGCATAGAGATTAAAGAAACATCTAAGTTTTTTCCATTTCAAACTAGTGGAAAGAGAAAGACAACAATGGCTTTCTCCCTCTCCTATAAGAAGGAGCTGAAGGCTCTTAATTGAATGTCGAAGGATTGGTAAAGGTTTTTGCATACTTGTGGAATTGATAATAGTGTTATATTGTGAAGGCCAAGAGTCAAAGAGGTTCCTAGAGAGCTTGTTGACTTGGAATTCTTCACTTGAGAGATAAAAGAGATTGGGAGACTGAGGAGGGCTTGGTACAACTGACGGTTGTAATCCTCCTTCTTTCAAAATCAATAGAACTGTGTTCGTTTTGTCCATTCAATGCTTAATATTTTCATTATTGTTTGAACATTTACATAGTATGATATGAATGGCTCAGATGTGTATAATTTAGAAGTTCATTATATATTGACTTGATTGATAGGATATATGTTATGTTAGAAATTACATGGGTGCTTTGACTGATTGCAGGACTAATATTGGAGCCGGTGAAGAAGGACTCTTGTTTCGCTGCCTAGTGCTCTCCGAGGGACTCCAAGATTGTCAAAGGGGTAATTCTCTATCGCATTCCATCAAGTTATTTTAAGTTAATATGAACATGCTCATACCATCTTTGTGAACAGCACAACTAATCTTACTGTCTGCCTCGGGCACCGGAAAGCCCTGAGAGGGATATTTGAAAACCAACAACCCAATCAGTTTACCCTATAGCAGAATTGGCGACTCCACTGGGGATTTTCCCCATAGTTTCCGGACTATTTCTTCCCTCCTCTCTTCTTTCCTCTGTTCACAGACCCTTCCGACCATTTTTTATGCCCAGTAGACATATCAAACGCTTGCAGAGTTCAATCTTGTTTCTGTTTGACCAAATGAAGAACTTGTCCCTGGCTAACGCTACCTCTGTAGGTTGTCCAGTGCGTTAGTCATTGTCTCTGATTAAATACAGTGCGTTAGTCATTGTCTTTACTCACAGATAGAGCGTTACTCAACCAAAACCTTGCTGTTCACTACTGTGATGGTGTTTTAGTTGCAGAGTTTTTTGGCCATCAGTACCTTTTGCTGACTGAATCCCTGTGCTTGTCTACTAAGCTGGAATTTCTATTTGTTTCTCTTGTTTGAAAAGTCAGTGTCCAAAGCATTTAATTTTTAAGAGAATTTTTTATTATTATTATTATTTTTCTGCATCTAGCTGAGTTTATTCTGAAATTTTCAGTTCATAGACTATTTAAAAGAGGTAGATAGAAGTCTGAATCTTTAAAAGTTGAATTGTGCTATTTGAATGTTAGTGCATGAATGTTGAAAAGAAACCTCTCCCTGTAGAAACACTCTTCATCGAATTTAATATCTAGAGCATGTTTTGCATGGTTTCTTGAGTCAGAGTCTCATCACATTTCATACGTCCACTCCCCCTCCGCAAGACTAATAATCAAGTACACTAAGAATAAAGCGATAATAAAATCAATCACATTACTCTTTTTTTGAGCTCACACAAACAGTAGTTCAGGCTAGGATCTTGGGTTAGGAACAGTGAGAAAACTACCCAAGATCTCAAAACTTGAAACTAGAGTCATTAACGAGTGAAATCCTACTACACTCATATTATCGGGACCGTTCCTTAACCGGAGCTCAGCGTGAGACAACACTTGGGTGCACAAGAAGGTAGCCCGCCTTCGACTACATCCGGTGGGTGTGTTATATATTGGGGTTCCTTTCAGGGATGTCGAAACTAGATCGTGGATCTAGGTATTATGCCCATATAGCACACTGTCCTTGACCGTGGACCCCTCTGATGATGTATGTGATTTGAGGTATCTTTAGTGGCCATACTTTTTAGGGACTTACACAAGGTGACTGGGACGGGCTGTCCTGGTACCTGAAACAGACGGACCCACTCTGTCTTCATTCTTTAGGAGGGTACTCGTCTTCACGAGAGTGCTTACACCTATCGTCTGAGGTTCGGGCGAAGCTCTAGAGTGACCGTAACTATACTTTTGACCAACCATCTCTTTATACTATTGTGATACTGGATTTCATCACCAGCAAACGGTAGTACTCAGAGAGTCCTTTTTTCTTTTCTTTTTTTAGGTGTGTGGTTACTGTCACTGAGAATTTATAATACATCACAATTTATTAAAATTTGTTAAAATTAAGCAAGTCACCGTGGCATCCCCCGACCCACGCCGTCTGTCTAGACGACAATAAGGTCTACCTCCTCTAACTATTGAGGAAGAACTGAACCTTGGTGAACCCGTGCCTTCTACGAAAGAGCAGTCTCCACTGACTAATCTTGATTATCACATAACCTCATATCATCCGGAATTTCCGGAGGACCCTTTCACTGAAGGGGTTGTACCTCATTACAATCCTCCGCTCATTGATCCATTGGGGCCTGTGATAATTCAGATTCCACCACGCCAAGATATGTCTTCGGCCGCACCAACATCCATTTCACCACCGGCATCCACAGGGTCGATGCCAATGGAAACCATCCCAGGTTCGCCACCATCCTCCCAGCCGGTGGTCAGTTCTATGCCATCACTGGGTAACCCCAGTAGTCAACATATACCTACTCCCAACCCTATGGTCATCAAAACTGTCAGTAGCTTGCCGAATCCTTCGGCATCTACTCCTACCGTGACCACGTTGGGACCCACGGTAGCTCCTCCCACGAGTATGACTACTTTGCTACCTTTTAGCAACCCTTTTGGTTGGAACCCTCTGCTGAGTTCAAACCCCTTGGCCTCTATGCCAGGGGGCAGTGTCACCAGCATGCAGGTAGCAGGGAACATTTCACTTCCTCTGCTATCCTTAGGACAAATAGGACAACCTATTGTTAATACTCTTCCCTTAAGTGGTTCAAATATAGGTGTAGGGTCTATGCCATTGCCAAACTATGCAAGTAGTAGCATGCCTCCGGGAAACTCTATTGCATCCATTTGGACTAACCAACCCCAACCTCCATCTGGAATGGGAGGGAACTTTTATACTGGGGGCAACCAACAGTTCGCCCCGCAATACAACATGCCCTATGGACAACAACCGTATGTCCCTACTCCTCCGCCTATAGGAAGTTTTTACCAAAGTCCTACTTATCCTCCTGGTAAAACATTGATGGGTGGAACCTATGGTCTAAATACTCAGCCCATACTTCCTTGGTTAGATTCGGGGGCAAATCCACAATTGCCATTCTTGGCAGCTTTGGACATACCCGATATCCATAAAATGACTAATGATCCCATCAATCACAACCCGCTTTGGCCTCCAGTGCCGCATAAGATTCCTTCCGACATCCCGAAGTTTGACAGGAAATAAGGGGACGACCCAGCCGCACACATCACTACCTTTCACCTATGGTCTATATCCAATTCCATGGTAGATGATAGTGTCCGAATTCGACTGTTTCCCCGCACGCTTACAGGCAATGCTGCCAAGTGGTACATTGAATTACCACGCACCACCATCAGTACGTTTGGTGCTTTAGCAACGGAGTTTCTAAATAACTTCCAACTACCAATTAGATTTGAAACCAGAACGGAACTATTAACCTCGCTCCGCCAAGACACCGCCACCCACATCTCCGATCACATTCATGAACGGAGACGTAGGAGGAGGCTAGTCAAAGCGCCAATTCCGGATCATCTCTTAGCCAATTGGTTTTGCAAGTCTCTCTTACCCCACATAGCTAAATAAATTGGCCTTTCCGCTGCGGTTACAGAAGATCAATGCATTCATCGTGCCCATCATTTAGATTTAATCTACTCACAATATGGCACGCTGTATGATTTGCTCCCCCATGCCCCTGGCAACCCAAATCCTCCGGCTACTCATAAAACTGGAGCTCATGCCAATGGTCTCGTTGGCACGATCTCTGGCGTAGCCACAAAGCAGTCTCGGGGGCAAGCCTCCCAGCCTTCTTCAGCTGCCACCGTCCCTCACCAAACGACTACTCTTCCCACTGCTGAGGTAAATTCAGTGCAAACCTCACAAAAACCTAGTGGGAAAAATAAGGAGAACAAGAAAAAGTCATCTTCTTCGGAAGAGCAATCGGATAATCAGAATAACCCTAATCAGAAAAATGCTGCCAAAAATGACAAAGGGAAGGATAAACCCATGAAATTTCCTTGCAAAATCTGTGCGGAGGACCACTTGACATACAAATGTCCTTGGCTGCAGGAATGCACCGATTTTATTGCCAACAAGGATTCTGGGCGAACACCTGCCGTTCTTCATAATCCTTTCCCTAATCAACAGCAGAAACATCAACACATGGTTGACAATCCACCACAACCCCATCAACGGGGCAATGGTGGTTCATATCCTTCCGGCGAAGGACCGTCTGCCATTTATGGCATTGAGAGTGTTGACCTTCAAACTCGAGCTAAGCTTTATGGAAACCCTACCATAGATGCTCAAGAACCTGGTACTAGTTCCAATCCACCGCCGCCAAACGATTTGCATATCGAACGGCCTACTGCTGACCCCGTGATTCGTCCCCCCAAAGGGACACTTCGACGCACGACTCATAACACCTCTGCACGTGCAGCCCAAAACTAAAACATTGTAGAAGATTTGGCACAGGCACCGTCAGCTATGTCTGCTCTCAAAGTATTACAAACCTGTCCAGCAAAAAGGAAAGCCTTGCTTTCGGCCATTGGTGGAATAGACCCCCATGATTCCATGCTAGCTATCTTTGATATGGAAAAGGCTAAACCTCGCCTCTCACACCAACTCGCATTCCAGGTGCAGGTTGTGTCGAAAGGGAGACCAATCCATCGCACTGTCATAGACGAAGGTGCTTCAACCTGCGTTATGTCACAAGCTTGCTGGCTCAATTTAGGTTCTCCTACCCTCACCCTGCCATCGAATTCCCTCAAGTTTTTGATGGCCACACTTTCCTCCCAAAAGGTTACCTTGCTAGCTTTCCCATCATTCTGAGTGGGAAAATGGTAAACATGGACGTAGAAGTCGTAGAGCGCCATCTAGACTATAATCTATTGCTTGGTCACAGTTGGTCTTATGCCATGACTACCATCATGTATTCGGTCTTCCGACTCATCCTATTTCCATTGGATGGGAAAATAGTCACAGTGGATCAATTATCCTTCTGCACCCCGGATTATGCCACGTTACCAAGTAGCATTGTACCCCTAATAGGAGGCTTTCCTGACTCTTACGTCAGTCTCGGTACCGGTCTTCTGAAGGCATCTTCCCTACTAGGTTGTTTTCCTCTCCCGCCGCCACAGATCCCAAACACGGTTGCAATGATATCCACCACTTTGGATGGCTCTATCGGCCCATGGATCATCCCGAAACCTTCAGACACATATTCCTATGGAGATCAGATGCCGCCTTCGTCGGCTGAGTTGGCTTATCAAGCCATCCAAATCGCATCTGAATCCTCCACTGCTATGGTTTCGACCGAAGGTACAAACCTCCCTCCCATCACTTTTCTCTCTAAGGATCTCCTCAATGAAGTCTTGCCTACAAATGAAGCTATTCGAGAGATCATGTCTCTAGAAGAACGACCTTGGGGAGAGTTTCACCATTGCGCTTCGATGATTGACTCGGAGGCGATAAAAACTAAAATCCCATATTTTGACCCACATGAGATGGTTCCCTCCGCTTACATGACTATCCAAAATATCGAGTCAGAAGGGAACATGGGTAATCTTTCTAAGACAATGCTCATTGATATCTCGGTCAAAACGGGTGTCGTGGAAAATGTTCAGATTGGAGAAGCTTGCAATCCTGAGGAAATTGCGCACTTCACATCCATTTTCAAAGAATTCCGCGATGTGTTTTCTTGGTCTCATAAGAAAATTCCCGACATAGATAATTCTATTAACGAGAAAGAGATCAAGAAATTTCGAGCGTTCTTTTTATGGTATTTTTCTTGCTCGTTAATCCGAAAAACCTCGAGTCCTCTTCTTCGGGCTCGTTAAACTTACACGAAGAAGCTTCGAGCATTCTTTTTACAATATTTTTCTTGCTCGTTAATCTGAAAAACCTCGAGTCCTCTTCTTCGGGCTCGTTAAAATTACACGAAGAAGCTTCGAGCATTCTTTTTACGATATTTTTCTTGCTTGTTAATCCGAAAAACCTCGAGTTCCCTTCTTCGGACTCGTTAAACTTATACGAAGTTGACATTGAGCGTTCTTTTTATGGTCTTTTTCTTGCTCGTTAATCCGAAAAACCTAGAGTTTTCTTCTTCAGACTCGTTAAAACTATGAAGAAGCACTGAGATTTCTTTTTAGGAATCTTTTTCTCGCTCATAAAACTGAAAAAAGCCCGAGTTGCCTTTATCGGGCTCGTTAAACTACTATGATAGGGAGCAAGGAGCCATTCTTTTCCTCTTTTTCAAAAGCTCTTTAAACTGAAAAAGTAACCGAGTTTTCTCCGCGTGACTCGTTAAAATTTCACGGAGGTAATCGAGTTTTCTCCGTGCGACTCGTTAAAATTTCACGGAGGGCACCGAGTTTTTCTTTGTTGGACTCGTTAAAATTTCACAAAGAATACTGAGTTCACTCTGTCTCCTCGTACTCATAACAAAATGAGGTAGACGTCTATCGAACATAGATTTCTCACTTTTCTGGTTTCGATGGACTAACTTACGGAAAATGAACTGTTTTGGGCTTACTATTATCCCTTTTCCGTGCCCGGTTATCAAGACATGACAAAGGTACCCCAATGGAGTTGTCTTTTATGATATTTTTCAGACTCTCTAAACATGAAAAATTCACCGAGTTTACTCATCTGGACTCGTTAAACCTAATCAGACGGGACGTGGAGTTGTCTTTCCTGACATTTTTCAGACTCTCTAAATATGAAAAATTCACCGAGTTTACTCATCTGGACTCGTTAAACCTAATCAGATGGGGCACAGAGTTGTCTTTCCTGACATTTTTCAGACTCTCTAAACATGAAAAATTCACCGAGTTTAATCGCTAAACTTAATCAGACGGGGAAAAATCTGGACAAAATGGATACTACCTCTATTACATTTTCAAAAAGGTCGATTTGGCAGCAAAATTCTTGAACATGGCACTTCCCAGAAAACTCTTTCGTAGTTAGCCGAACCCTACCATCTATGAGTATTAGCCTTAATTTCCCAGTGTCCCTGCACCGTTAAAATCCTAACACACTCTTTGGTGTTCATAAAGGTTCAGCTGCCTAGTACCCTGCTAGAGTGCCTTCTATTGTTCAAGCAGATCTCGCTATCTACTGCTCCTGTTATCAACCAAACCGCTCATTATGCCAGAATTTATTTGTCGTCCGACGTTCCCATTTACTCTTCATTATCTCAATCATAAAAAAAATCAGTTGGTTTTCATTTCGTGTTCACTGATGTAGGAAGCCTCAGTGCCTACCTTTCAACAGATCAATTCCTATCGACTTCAACATCTTATCTAGGAAGTTGATCCAGAAACCCATCAGTACCCGGATACTTGCAGACATCAGTGGCAGGTAGTCTTGTGTTTGATCAGGGGTCTTCATCATTGGCTCCTGATCAAATGATTCTACGAGTGTTCGACTTCAACTCATTTTATTCACACTCGCTAGATCGTACTGTGCATATTAGGGACCATCATCATTATCAGTGGCCACCTTCGCGTCTGTTAACAATTTTCATTATCGACTGGTAATCAGATGATTTCTCACATGTTCGACGACAACTCCTTCATTCACATGTCAATGAATATGTAGTTTAAGTGAATCGGCGGTTAAGACCTTGGGGCAAAGGCTACATCATTAAAGTTGTGTTTCCTTCCCCAAGTTGCGATATTGTTTATGGAGACAGCTTCTTCAGCTTGATCATTTTATGACAGACACTTCCACATTGTGCCTATCGGTGGACAGATTCTTCATATCTCTATTCTAGAGAAATCATGTTGTTTAAGCTACTGAGCATGGGAAATGCCCGACTCAAGGCAGATACTATATTTTCTGACATATGTTGTTGTTTCAAGTTTTCCTCAGTCTTTCAATCTCTTTATCTCAACACAAATTATAAATTATTTCGGCCATCGTCTTCGTCTCTGACCTCACACTTTAGGGGGCATTTGTTACAGGTCAAAATACCTCCTCATCAGCTCAGAGGGGAAGACAAATATGGAAGGAGTACAAAGACCTAAATTAAACTTATTTCTGCCAGGGTAACGCCTATCTAGAACAATACAAGAGCGTTATAATGCAGTAAATCAGTGAATATGCCACGTTAGTGGCTAGGGAAATGCTCTGTTTACACTAAAGGGCAGTGTTACCCATGTTTTAAGTTTGAATCGGGAAAAGCCCGTGGAGAATGATTTGAATCTTCGGCTTTCCCTCACAAGAGAGTCAGTTCACAAAGGAAAATGCAGAGCACCAGTTCATTATTGGTCATTGCTATAACAATACTGAACTCCAAAAGAGGCAAAAGCATAGAGATTAAAGAAACATTTAAGTTTTTTCCATTCCAAACTAGTGGAAAGAGAAAGACAACAATGGCTTTCTCCCTCTCTTATAAGAAGGAGCTGAAGGCTCTTAATTGAAGGTCGAAGGATTGCTAAAGGTTTTTGCATACTTGTGGAATAGAGAATAGTGTTATATTGTGAATGCCAAGAGTCAAAGAGGTTCCTAGAGAGCGTGTTGACTTGGACTTCTTCACTTGAGAGATAAAAGAGATTGGGAGATTGAGGAGGGCTTGGTACAACCGACGGTTGTAATCCTCCTTCTTTCAAAATCAATAGAACTGTGTTCGTTTTGTCCATTCAATGCTTAATATTGTCATTATTGTTTGAAAATTTACATAGTATGATATGAATGGCTCAGATGTGTATAATTTAGAAGTTCATTATATATTGACTTGATTGATAGGATATATGTTATGTTAGAAATTACATGAGTGCTTTGACTGATTGCAGGACTAAGATTTGGAGCCGGTGAAGAAGGACTCTTGTTTCGCTGCCTAGTGCTCTCCAAGGGACTCCAAGATCGTCAAAGAGGTAATTCTCTATCGCATTCCATCAAGTTATTTTAAGTTAATATGAACATGCTCATACCATCTTTGTGAACAACACAACTAATCTTACTGTCTGCCTCGGGCACCGGAAAGCCCTGAGAGGGATATTCGAAAACCAACAACCCAAGCAGTTTACCCTATAGCAGAATTGGCGACTCCAATGGGGATTTTACCCATAGTTTCCAGACTATTTCTTCCCTCCTCTCTTCTTTCCTCTGTTCACAGACCCTTCCGACCATTTTTGATGCCCAGTAGACATATCAAACGCTCGCAGAGTTCAATCATGTTTCTGTTTGACCAACTGAAGAACTTTTCCCTGGCTAACGCTACCTCTGTAGGTTGTCCAGTGCGTTATAACGCTGTCTCTGATTAAATACAGTGCGTTAGTCGCTGTCTTTACTCACAGACAGAGCGTTACTCAACCAAAACCTTGTTATTCACTGCTGTGATGGTGTTTTAGTTGCAGAGTTTTTTGGCCATCAGTACCTTTCGCTGACTGAATCCTTGTGCTTGTCTGCTAAGCTGGAATTTCTATTTGTTTCTCTTGTTTGAAAATTCAGTGTCCAAAGCATTTAATTTTTAAGACAATTTATTATTATTATTATTATTATTTTTCTGCATCTAGCTGAGTTTATTCTGAAATTTTCAGTTCATAGACTGTTTAAAAGAGGTAGATAGAAGTCTGAATCTTTAAAAGTAGAACTGAGCTATTTGAATGTTAGTGCATGGATGTTGAAAAGAAACCTCTCCCTGTAGAAACACTCTTCATCTAATTTAATATCTAGAGCATGTTTTTCATGGTTTCTTGAGTCAGAGTCTCATCACATTTCATACGCCCACTCCCCCTCTGCAAGACTAATGATCAAGTACATTAAGAATAAAGAGATAATAAAATCAATCAACTCTTTTTTGAACTCACACAAATAGTAGTTTAGGCTAGGATCTTGGGTTAGGAGCAGTGAGAAAACTACCCAAGATCTCAAAACTTGAAACTAGAGTCATTAACAAGCGAAATCCTACTGCACTCATATTATTGGGACCGTTCCTCTACCGGAGCTCAGCGCGAGACAACACTTGGGTGCACAAGAAGGTAGCCCGCCTTCGACTGCATCTGGTGGGTGTTTTATATATTGGGGTTCCCTTCGGGGATGTCGAAACTAGATCGGGGATCTAAGTATTCTTCCCATATAGCACACTGTACTTGACCGTGGACGTCTGTGATTTGAGGTATCTTTAGTGGCCATACTTTTTAGGGACTTACACAAGGTGACTAGGATGAGCTGTCCTGGTACCTGAAACATACGGACGCACTATGTCTTCGGTCTTTAGGAGGGTACTCGTCTCGACGAGAGTGCTTACACCTATCATCTGAGGTTCGGGTGAAGCTCTAGAGTGACCGTAACTATACTTTCGACCAACCCTCTCTGTATACTATTGTGATACTGGATTTCATCACCAGCAAATGGTAGTACTCAGACAGGGCACCCTATTCTGGTTGCTTGCTGATTGATTTTAGAGAGTCCTTTTTTTTCTTTTTTTTAGGTGTGTGGTTACTTTCACTGAGAATTTATAATAAATCACAGTTAAAACTTGTTAAAAATAAGCAGGTCACCGTGGCATCCCCCGACCCATGCCGTCTGTCTAGACGACAGCAAGGTCTACCTCCTCTAACTATTGAGGAAGAACTGAACCTTGGTGACCCTGTGCCTTCTACGGAAGAGCAGTCTCCACTTACTAATCTTGATTATCACATAGCCTCATATCATCCGGAATTTTCGGAGGACCCTTTCACTGAAGGGTTTGTACCTCATTACAATCCTCTGCTCACTGATCCGTTGGGGCCTGTGATAATTCAGATTCCACCACGCCAAGATATGTCTTCGGCCGCACCAACATCCATTTCACCACCAGCACCCACAGGGTCGACGCCAATGGCAACCATCCCATGTTCGCCACCATCCTCCCCGCCGGTGGTCAGTTCTATGCCATCACTGGGTAACCCCAGTAGTCAACATATACCTACTCCCAACCCTACGGTCATCACAACTGTCAGTATCTTGCCGAATCCTTCGGCATCTACTCCTACCATGACCACGTTGGGACCCACGGTAGCTCCTCCCACGAGTATGACTACTTCGATACCTTTTAGCAACCCTTTCAGTTGGAAGCCTCTGCTGAGTTCAAACCCCTCAGCCTCTATGCCTGGAGGCAGTGTCACCAGCATGCAGGAAGTAGGGAACATTTCACTTCCTCTGCAATCCTTAGGACAAATAGGACAACCTATTGTTAATACTATTCCCTTAAGTGGTTCAAATATAGGTGTAGGGTCTATGCCGTTTCCAAACTATGCAAGTAGTAGCATGCCTCCGGGAAACTCTATTGCATCCATTTGGACTAACCAACCCAAACCTCCATCTAGAATGGGAGGGCACTTTTATACTGGGGGCAACCAACAGTTCGCCCCTCAATACAACATGCCCTATGGACAACAGCAGTATGTCCCTACTCCTCCGCCTATAGGAAGTTTTTACCAAAGTCCTACTTATCCTCCTAGTAACACATTGATGGGTGGACCCTATGGTCTAAATAGTCAGCCCATACTGCCTTGGTTAGATTCAGGGGAAAATCCATAATTTCCATTCTTGGCAGCTTTGGACATCCCCGATATCCATAAATTGACTAACTATCCCATCAATCACAACCCGCTTTGGCCTCCAGTACCGCATAAGATTCCTTTTGACGTCCCGAAGTTCGACGGGAAACAAGGGGACGACCTAGACGCACACATCACTACCTTTCACCTATGGTCTATATCCAATTCCATGGTAGATTATAGTGTCCGACTTAGACTATTTCCCTGCACACTTACAGGCAATGCTACCAATTGGTACATTGAATTACCACGCGCCACCATCAATACGTTTGGTGCTTTAGCAACGAAGTTTCTAAAGAACTTCCAACTACCAATTCGATTTGAAACCAGAACAAAACTATTAACCTCGCTCCGCCAAGACACCGCCACCCACATCTCTGATCACATTCATGAATGGAGACGTAGGAGGAGGCTAGTCAAAGTGCCAATTCCGGATCATCTCTTAGCCAATTGGTTTTGCAAGTCTCTCTTACCTCACATAGCTAAATACATTGGAATTTCTGGTGTGGTTACAGAAGATCAATGCATTCGCCATGCCCAGCATTTAGATTTAATCTATTCACAATCTGGCACACTCTATGATTTCCTCCCCCATGCCCCCGGCAACCCAAATCCTCCGGCTACTCAGAAAACCGGAGCTCATGCCGATGGTCTCGTTGGCACAATCTCTAGCATAGCCATAAAGCAGTCTCAGGAGAAACCCTCCTAGCCATCTTTGGCTGCCACCGCCCCTCACCAAACGACTACTCTTCCCACCGCTGAGGTAAATACGGTACAAACCTCACAAAAACGTAGCGGGAAAAATAAGAAGAACAAGAAAAAGTCATCTTCTTTGGAAGAGCAGTCGGATAATCAAAATAACATTAATCAGAAAAACGCTACCAAAAATGACAAAGGGAAGGACAAACCCATGAAATTTCCTTGCAAAATCTGTGCGGAGGACCACTTGACATAAAAATGTCCTCGGCTGCAGGAATGCACAGATTTTATTGCCAACAAGGATTCTGGGCGAACACCTACCGTTCTTCATAATCCTTTCCCTAATCAACAGCAGCAACATCAACACATGGTTAACAATCCGCCACAACCCCATCAACGGGGCAATGGTGGTTCATATCCTTCCGGTGACGGACCATCTACCATTTATTGCATTGAGAGTGTTGACCTTCAAACTCGAGCTAAGCTTTATGGAAACCCTACCATAGATTCTCAAGAACCTGGTATTAGTTCAAATCCACTGCCGCCAAATGATTTACATATCAAACGGCCTACTGCTGACCCCGTGATTCGTCCCCCCAAAGGGACACTTCGACGCACGACTCATAACACCTCTACACGTACAGCCCAAAACTACAACATTGTAGAAGATTTGACATAGGCACTGTTAGCTATGTCTGCTCTCGAAGTATTACAAACCTGTCCAGCACAAAGGAAAGCCTTGCTTTCGGCCATTGGTGGAATAAACCCCCAGGATTCCATGCTAGCTATCTTTGATATGGAAAAGGCTAAAACTCGCCTCTCACACCAACTCGCATTCGAGGTGCAGGTTGTGTCGAAAGGGAGACCAATCCATTGCACTATCATAGACGAAGGTGCTTCGACCTGCGTTATGTCACAAGCTTGCTGGCTCAATTTAGGTTCTCCTACCCTCACCCCGCCATCGAATTCCCTCAAAGATTTCGACGGCCACACTTTCCTCCCAAAAGGATAACTTTCTAGCTTTCCCATCACTCTGAGTGGGGAAATAGTAAACCTAGATGTTGAAGTCGTAGTGCGCCATCTAGACTATAATCTATTGCTTG
This sequence comes from Pinus albicaulis, assembly GCA_034641835.2. Taxonomy (NCBI): domain Eukaryota; kingdom Viridiplantae; phylum Streptophyta; class Pinopsida; order Pinales; family Pinaceae; genus Pinus; species Pinus albicaulis. The sequence continues at coordinate 1,540,155,630 of CM076581.1, forward strand.
GTCGCAGTTGGTCTTATGCCATGACTGCCATTGTGCCTTCAATGTTGCGACTCATCCTATTTCCATTGGATGGGAAAATATTCACAGTGGATCAGCTATCCTTCTGCACCTCTGATTATGCCATGTTACCAAGTAGCACTGTACCCCTAATAGGAGGCTTTCCTGACTCTTACGTCAGTATCGGTACCGGTCTTCTGAAGGAATCTTCCCTACTGGGTTGTTTTCCTCTCCCACCACCATTGATCCCAAACACGGTTGCAATGATATCCACCACTTTGGATGGCTCTATCGACCCATGGATCATTCCGACACCTTCAGACATTGATTCCTACGGAGATCAGATGTCGCTCTCACCAGCTGAGTTGGCTTACCAAGCCATCCAAACCGCATCTGAACCCTCCACTAATATGGTTTCGACCAAAGGTACAAACCTCCCTCCCATCATTGTTCTCTCTAAGGATCTCCTCAATGAAGTCTTGCATGCAGACGAAGCGATTCGAGAGATCATGTCTCTAGAAGAATGACCTTGGGGAGAGTTTCACCATCGCGCTTCGATGATTGACTCGGAGGCGATAAAAACTAAAATCCCATCCTTTGACCAACCTGAGGTGGTCCACTTTTCTTATACGACTGTTCAAGCTATCTATTCAGAAGGGAACATGGGTAATATTTCTGAGACAATTCTCATTGATATATCGGTAAAATTGGGTATCGTTGAAAATGTTCATATTGGAGAAGCTTGCAATCGTGAGGAAATTGTGTGCTTCACATCCATTTTTAAAGAATTCCGTGATGTGTTTGCTTGGTCTCACAAGAAAATTCCTGACATAAATAATTATATTGACAAGAAAGAGATCAAGAAATTTTGAGCATTCTTTTTATGGTATTTTTCTTGCTCGTTAATCCAAAAAACCTCGAGTCCTCTTCTTCGGGCTCGTTAAACTTACACGAAGAAGCATCGAGAATTATTTTTACGGTATTTTTCTTGCTTGTTAATCTGAAAAACCTCAAGTTCCCTTCGTCGGACTCGTTAAACTTATACGAAGTTGATATCGAGCGTTCTTTTTGTATGGTATTTTTCTTGCTCGTTAATCCGAAAAACCTAGAGTTTTCTTCTTCAGACTCGTTAAAACTATGAAGAAGCACTGAGCTTTCTTTTTAGGAATCTTTTTCTCGCTCATAAAACTGAAAAAACCCCGAGTTCCCTTTGTCGGGATCGTTAAACTACCATGAAAGAAAGGATGGAGCCATTCTTTTCTCTTTTTCAAAGCTCTTTAAACTGAAAAAGTAACCAAGTTTCTTCGCGTGACTCGTTAAGATTTCATGAAGGTAATCGAGTTTTCTCTGCGCGACTCGTTAAAATTTCACGGAGGGCACCGAGTTTTTCTTTGTTGCACTCGTTAAAATTTCACAAAGAGTATTGAGTTCACTCCGTCTCCTCGTACTCATAACAAAATGAGGTAGACATCTATCGAACATAGATTTCTCACTTTTCCGGTTTCGATGGACTAACTTACAGAAAATGAACTGTTTCGGGCTTACTATTATCCCTTTTCCGTGCCCGGTTATCAAGACATGACAAAGGTACCCCAATGGATTTGTCTTTTATGATATTTTTTAGACTCTCTAAACATGAAAAAATTCACCGAGTTTACTCGTCTGGACTCGTTAAACCTAATCAGACGGGACGTAGAGTTGTCTTTCCTGACATTTTTCAGACTCTCTAAACATGAAAAATTCACCGAGTTTACTCGTCTGGACTCGCTAAACTTAATCAGATGGGACATAGAGTTGTCTTTCCTGACATTTTTCAGACTCTCTAAACATGAAAAATTCACCGAGTTTACTCGTCTAGACTCGCTAAACTTAATCAGACGGGGAAAAATTTGGAAAAAATGGATACTACCTCTGTTTCATTTAAAAAAAAAAAAAGGTCGATTTGGCAGCAAAATTCTTGAACCTGGCACTTCCCAGAAAACTATTTCGCAGTTAGCCGAACCCTACCATATATGAGTATTAACCTTCATTTCCCAGTGTCTCTGCACCGGTAAAATCCTAACACACTCTTTGGTGTTCATCAAAGCTCCAGCTGCCTAGTACCCTGCTAGAGTGCCTTCTATTGTTCAAGCAGATCTCGCTATCTACTGCTCCCGTTATCAACAAAGCTGCTCATTATGCCAGAACTTATTTGTCGTCTGACGTTCCCATTTACTCTTCATTATCTCAATCATAAACAAAATCAGTTGGTTTTTGTTTCATGTTGACTGATGTAGGATGCCTCAGTGCCTACCTTTCAACAGATCACTTCCTATCGACTTCAACACCTTATCTGGGAAGTTGATCCAGAAACCCATCAGTACCCGGATACTTGCAGACCTCAGTGGCAGGTAGTCCTGTGTTTGATCAGGGGTCTTCATCATTGGCTCCTAGTCGAATGATTCTATGAGTGTTCGAATTCAACTCATTTTATTCACACTCGCTTGATTGTACTGTGCATCTTAGGGACCATCATCATTATCGGTGGCCACCTTCGCGCCTGTTAACAATTTTCATTATCAACTGTTAATCAGACGATTTCTCACATGTTTGACGACAACTCCTTCATTCACATGTCGAGAAATATGCAGTTTAAGTGAATCGGCGGTCAAGACCTTGGGGAAAAGGCTACATCATTAAAGTTGTGTTTCCTTCCCCAAGTTGCGATATTGTTTATGGAGACAGCTTCTTCAGCCTGATCATGTTATGACAGACACTTCCATATTGTGCCTATCGGTGGAAACATTCTTCATATCTCTATTCTAAAGAAATCATGTTGTTTAAGCTACTGAGCATGGGATATGCCCGACTCAAGGTAGATATTATATTTTCTGACATATGTTGTTGTTTAATGTTTTCCTCAGTCTTTCAATCTCTTTATCTCTACACAAATTGTAAATTATTTCAGCCATCATCTTCGTCTCTGACCTCACACTTTAGGGGGCATCTGTTACAAGTCAAAATACCTCCTCATCATCTCAGAGGGGAAGACAAATATGGAAGGAGTACAAACACCTAAATTAAACCTATTTCTGCCAGGGTAACACCTATCTAGAACAATACAAGAGCGTTATAACGCAGTACATCAGTGAATATGCCACGTTAGTGGCTAGGGCAATGCTCTGTTTACATTAATGGGTAGCGTTACCCGTGTTTTAAGTTTGGATCGGGAAAATCCCGCGGAGAATGATTTGAATCTCCGACTTTCCCTCACAAGATAGTCAGTTCACAAAAGAAACTGCATAGCACTAGTTCATTATTGGTCATTGCTATAAAAATATTGAACTCCAAAGGAGGCAAAAGCATAGAGATTAAAGAAACATATAATTTTTTCCATTCCAAACTAGTGGAAAGAGAAAGGCAACAATGCCTTTCTCCCTCTCCTATAAGAAGGAGCTGAAGGCTCTTAATTGAAGTTCGAAGGATTGCTAAAGGTTTTTGCATACTTATGGAATAGAGAATAGTGTTAGATTGTGAAGGCCAAGAGTCAAAGAGGTTCCTAGAGAGCTTGTTGACTTGGACTTCTTCACTTGAGAGATAAAAGAGATTGGGAGACTGAGGAGGGCTTTGTACAACCGACGGTTGTAATCCTCCTTCTTTAAAAATCAATAGAACTGTGTTCGTTTTTTCCATTCAATGCTTAACATTGTCATTATTGTTTGAACATTTACATAGTATGATATGAATGGCCCAGATGTGTATAATTTATAAGTTCATTATATATTGACTTGATTGATAGGATATATGTTATGTTAGAAATTACGCGGGTGCTTTGACTGATTGTAGGACTAAAGCTTGGAGCCGGTGAAGAAGGAATCTTCCTTCGCTGCCTAGCGCTCTCCAAGGGACTCCAAGATTGTCAAAGAGGTAATTCTTCATCACATTCTATCAAGTTATTCTAAGTTAATATGAACATGCTCATGCCATCTTTGTGAACAACACAACTAATCTTACTGTCTGCCTCGGGCACCGGAAAGCCCTGAGAGGGATATTCGAAAACCAACAACCCCTGACGTTTCCCTATAGCATTAGTAATTCCAAGGAACTTTGAAAATGTCTTTGTGTTGATTGATTTGAAGTGGTATCATCTCATGAAAACTGAAACACTGCAGTCAATGTCACCTTGTTAGAAATTTCCATTCTTGGCATAGGATGATTTATCTTGGGGAAAGGGTATTTGGACTCCATGGAGGCTTTGCCTAAGTGTCTGAAGTCCAAACATAGTCGCATCCTTTGGCTTTCTTTGTTAGTAGAATTTTTCCAAAGGTTTCATAGTTCTTCTTGGAAAAAGGCCTCTTTTGAACAATGTCTATGTCCTCGAGCTTTGAGCTTTTACTTCTATATACAAGAGGCATCCTGAAACTTCTTACATAACCTTAAGTATTTTGGTTTTGTGAGAAATGACAAGACTTTATACAATTACCTTGGGTCTTCTTAGGCCACCTACCTTGTATTCCTCTATATCAATTTCAACGAGATACCCCTTTAGGATTCATGGTAGCGTCGATTGAGAGTCAGTAACTTTTTTGGAGGGACAATTTCGATAATGAGGTGTCTAAATAAGGTAAAAACATAAGACTTTTTTGATCTAGATTTCCAAAGATTTTTGTTATGTGAGGTATTTTAGCACTTTGGATTATCAGAGGAAAAATTTGTGTTTTGAGATCTATCCTTCATTAGAGTCATTTGTTTCGAGATTCTAAACTAATTTTTTATTTTTGAAGTTTCATTTTTTCAATTTGCAAAAATTGAAGTTTAGTTTCATCATCATATGGTTGCTCGAGTCGTGATAGTTCGACTTTCTAGCTCATCATAGAGGGCATGTTTTGATTGTTATAGTGTACCTAGATTAGTATCAACTTTAGTTACCTTCTCATTGATATCGTCTTCATTACACGAGATGAAAGAATCAATATTTGAGTGAATGTAATACATAGGTGTGTTATTTGACCTATCTGAAATTGCTTACCATATACTTCATGTGGGACTCCCGGTATAACCTCCTGGTTTGGGGCTGAAAACGGGGATAGTATCATATGACATGTCAAGTTGGAGGTTCCCTTGATGCAGCCTGAATCTGGATAAAAACATGCAGGTACTTTGGGGGGAATGTCGGCAACCACTATGTCCATGACTAGATTATTGGTAGGTATTTGCGCCCGGATTGACACAAAGATCCTTGATTGAACCAAAAACTTGACTCTACTCAAATTGAATGAGTACAAGTCTTTGTAAGGCCTAGTAATTTCTAGGCCTAATCTATCCATCACAACTTTAGGCATGAGAGTTGAGTGAGGTACTAGAATCTAGCATGGCATTGTGCAAAATTTTATCGTGTATGTTTAAGTCGACATAAAAAGGGGAATGTCTCCTTCTTGATGTTTTCCGTCTACTTGAGGACCAAACAACAATTCGGGTTCATCATTTGTCAAGTTTAAGGTATTAGTATCATTTCCCATGTTTAAGACTCTCAAATATTGGGACCTATACACCTCTTGAGTAACGAGTTTGTTGAGAGGCAAGACTGATCTTGATTTTAGCAATCTCTCCCTCAAAGCTAAAAGGGACTTGGGTTTTGGACAAATTTATATCGGTTTATCGGCCATGAACTTTTCTACATTTTTGATTTGCTGATTTTGATTTGGGGGTCTAGAAAAAATAGTTTTATTAGGGTCACTAGTGGAGGTACTAGGGCAACTTGGGTCATTATTTTGTTGGCCAATTTTTTTTCTTTTGTTTGGATTAGTATTCTTGACCATCTTGTTGACATTCTCTGTTGTCTTCTAGGTATTTTTTCAAGTGTTTTCCTAGCTGCGCAGGTGTCCATTTGGTTTTTTCTTGCGAAGTCTTGGTTCTTTCTTCTCCTAAGGTCATGCTCTATGGACTTCCATTATGGAATTTTCAAATCCGGCGATAGTCTTCAAAATCCTCATAGCTAGTTTCGAGTTTGATCTAGGGAAAATAATTCTTGTTCTTCTTCTATGAGAAAAACATTATCTTCGATATACGAACCTATTAAGTTTACATGGCTTTCTTGAGGTTCTATGTTCACTCTTCCCTCTTCATCTAGATAATTTTCTTGGAAAGGAGACCTAATTTGTTGGTCATTTTCACTTTGTTTAATTTAGAGCATGCCTCTTTTGAAGTTTTGAGCTCTATTTCTATTTTGGGGATTTTTGGTTATCCCTAGGAGGTGCTCTTTTGTTTAAGCTTATTCTTTCTATCATTCTTTCCATTGTCCTCATCGAGGCTATCCTTTTTGGCATCGAGAGGAGGTTGAGGCAGGTTCATCTTTTTATAGTAACTCCTTTTTCGACCTCACCCTAGCTCTCTTTTCAATTAATTTTGCTTCAGCACTAATAGCCGCCACTTGCATTTCTTCTAAGGTTATGGGATCTCTCTCTCGATTGATATGTCATGTCGAATCAAAGCCTTCGGGAAATTTCACTAGTGCTAGGCCTTGAGGGGGTTTCATATGAGGCGGGGAGGGCATTGTAAAAAACCTTTGTTAAGTAGGTACAATAATCTTGTACACTTTCCCCTACATTCCTCTTAAGATTGTTATATTCGAAAGGACTGGAGGGTTTTTCTTGATTTCCCACTTGTTTATGAAAGTTTGGTAGAGGGGAGGGGAGATCATGTATAGTGTTAGGAGTTAATGCTTTGAACCATTTTTGGCTTCACCTCTTAAGATTTGTGCAAAAATTCTCATTTTGATGGTTTGTTCTTCTATTTCCATGTAATCGAAGGCATCATTTATTCTATCTACATGATCTTGGGCGGTGATGGATTTAACTCGATAAAATGAGGAATTCGGGATTGGTAGTCATTTGGTAAAGGTAACAAGGTTGTGGTAGAACCAAGGGAACGCCACCAAAATTTGCCATGATGGGTACTAATGGAGAATTTACAAGAGGTGTGTTTGTGAGATGGGATGGAGTGGTTTGCACGGTGGGGGGTATGGATGGGTGTAGTGGAAATGCCGGGTAGTAAGCGGTTACACTGACGGTTGGTATGGAATGAGCTGATGATGGAGAAGCTAAAAATCGGGTGGTGTGGAAGGAGAGGCTTCTCTACTAGAACTTCTGCTACAAATCTACGAGGTTCAAAGTCGGTACGGTCAATATCGGTTTGTGACTTGGTTTTGAAAGGTTCTTTGCACGATGCAAGTCAAGCTGAGGGATCTTGGAAAGTCGCCAAGATGATTAGGTACGAAGCTTGCTCTATGGATAGTCATAACATGAGTTGAGTTTCTAGATCTAGAATTTTGCCACAAAATATTTTGCAGGTCGTCGACTATAGTAGGAGGATTTGGGTACGGATGAGATGCGATGCGATCCTTTTTGTGAAGCGATTTCAAACTTAAAAAGGCGGAAAGTAGAATTTTTAGGACTATTTTCGAAAGGCTAACCTCTCTTAGTGTTTGGTTAACTCACACAATGTATAAATATGCTTCTAAACTTTTTCCGGGCTAATTTGATCTGATCGAGAGTCTAAATGAGAACTAGTGAAGTAATAGGCCCTGCGGGAGGCTAGTGGAGTCGCCGGGCGGATGTTTTTAGTTTTTTTGAGGATATGTGTGTATGGTCCACCACCAATGCGGCAAAAATCCAATCTAAGGATGTTTTGGGGTCCAATCTGAGGAAAACCATTAATCTCAATGAAAAATACTTAAGCTGATAAATATCCAAGATAAACATTCCGAGTGAAACAGAAAGAATAAGAGCTTATAACTTTAGTAAATTCACCTTCGAGAATTTGGGAAAACATATAAGATAGCAAAATAACTCAATATATGAAGAGAACTCCTAAACATCGTAAATAAATCTATAAAGAAATTTGAAATAAGTAGGTAGACATGGAAAAAGGCGAATCAAACGAGACCTCTTTGACTTAACCTATCAAACAATATTCCAAAGAAAGGTTTCAAGACGAGAATTTGAAACCGACTCAAGTAAAGCGGGCATACTTGTGAATCATACTTGTAAACTAGCATACTAATCCATACATTAAACAAACAAGTTTAGGTGGGCCTAGAGTATCAAGAATTCCTTAAGATGACCAAACGAGAAGAAAACATCAAGGCTATAACAAACGAGGACGGCGAGGTGCCTCGAAAAGGCATGTCTCAACCTATAATTTTTGATTTATAGCAACCAAGAAGGATGCGGCATAATGAGAACAGAAAACATAAAAAAATTAAGAAGACATTACCATTCACCAAGCTAAGGAATCTGCAAACAAGCCTCTCCATCATCGGTCCAAGCAAGCCATTCACTAATCTTCACAGAGCAATTTGTTCTCCAAACTCATAAAAACCATGTATTTCTCTTGAAAGCTCATCAAATGCCAACATTTTACAATGAGTCTCCATGCTCGGTTATCATGCATGGAGAAAAATATCTAAGAGAGTATATAGAAGTCCCATTGGTTACGCAGTATCTCTATTGTCCTTGAGACGCCTCGAGGCCAGACACAAAATATCTAAAATAAATATTTTTTCGGCCACTTATAGCAATTAAATTGACGTTGGGGCTCTAGAAAGCCTTTGAAAACTAGCTAAATGCACATTTTGACTTTACGACCATAGAGAAGTGTAGCACGAGCAAAAATGAGTCTTCTTGAAGCCGGTGATTTGGAGGCCTTCCCGATGTTGAAAAAGGCTGCGCGTGATGGCTCGTTGGAAAGGTCTTGAAGTCTAATTTCCAAATATACGTTTTTTCTGAATGAGTGCCATTTTCTTGTCCAAAAACCCATTCTCCCAACATTGCTCTGTGCGGCACACTTTGAAAATGGCCTTGAATGGTAAAAATTTAGGTGTTTTTTGACCTTTTGGGAGTCAAAACTACTCCAAATGATCTAAAATTTTGTAAGTAGACTATTGATGATGAGAGGAATCCAAATTTAAATTTTTAAAGCTAAGGATGCACCAAATTTGTGCGTAAGCACTAGGTTGCAACACCCGGAGGCCTCAAAAAATAAAAAATAAAAATAAAATTTTGTTAAATTTTGCCCAAATTGGTGGAGAGGTCCCTTAAGGAGTCTAGGACACACATTTGAGAAGCCTCGGCCAAAAATCCAAGGCTATCATTATCTTTTCCATTTTTAATTTTTTAGCTCTATGAGGGCCTCCTTCGGTTGGCACAAGCAAGCAAGTTTTTATTTGCATAATGCTTGGTCATTTTCTTGGAGAGCAAGGTCCCTTTTTACCTTCTTGAAATTCTTGTGCTCATCTTTGTAATACTAAATGATACCTTGTGCCATGTCAAAATCTCTTTCCCACTCCCTAAGTTGTGCATCTTTGTTGAAGTAGCAATTTGGTGGCCATCCCCCTTTATCCTCACTATCATTGTCTCGATCGATGAGGTGAGTTTCTTGAGAAGTTTTCTTGATTCTATTACTTCTCCTTACCTTTCTCTTGCTCACTTCTTTCCATCTTTTCCTTTCCCTTGTCCAATGGCTTGATAACCGAAGAGATGGCCCTTTTCCTTTTGAGGCAACAAACACTTCTCTTTCCTCTGTGATATGTGCATGTGAGAGGAGTGACAATGGTAGTTTTGAACGTGTTTTCATCATTTCTTAACCCTTGTTATTGTTGTCACCAACTTTTATTTTCCACGGCTTCCATGCGTCACCTCATGTCTCATTGAGTCACTTGCTTTCTTGATCTTTAGCATCCTCAACATCTGTCTTCACTATCTTCCATCTTTTCCTGTATTGGTCTTCAAATTGATCATGACCTTCCTCACTTGCCTCACCCCAGCTCATTGTTCCTCATGAAAGTCTTTTTCTTCATCATTTGGCCTCTTGTCCTTACCTTAAAATTAAATACTCTTTATCAACGTTTTCACTTGAAACCTTGTCATGATCTTCTTCTTCACTTTCATTATTTTGATCATCAAAGTACCGCCTCTGCACCAAGGCTTGTCACCATTTTCACTTTACGTGAGGTCATTTAGAGCATTTTCATTTTTGCCATGTCATCCCCTTCTTCATTTTCTTGGTCAACTGCCTTCCTTTTCAAAATCTTTTTTGAGCGTCATTATCTACTTATTCTTGGTCTTCTATATCCTCATCATCACCTTATGTTTCATCATATTCATCATCTTCATTTATATTGTGAGTGTTTGCACTAGTGGAGTTCTTGTCATGCTCATGTACATTCTTCTCTTGGCTATCATGTTCACTTTCTTGCTAACATCATCCTCTTTATTTTCTTCATTGTCCTCTATGTCTTCATCTTTCTCATCGGCAATTTATTTTACATTGCTTGGGAGTGATTTTATTTGTATCATCACTATCACTATCTCCCTCATAGCGCTCACTAATTTTCTCTTCTCCACTACTCAGTTGTAATCTTCATGACTATTCTTTGTCATCTTCTTCCTCGATCTTCTTGTCATCATATTTTTCCTCATTAAACCCCTGCCTACGCCCCATTGTTTTCATCACTTTCCTCATTATCTTCTTGTTCTTCATTGTTGCTATTAGCTCTTTGTTCCTCATTTAATTAAATAGCTTTGCCTCATTGTTTTCTTCATTTCCACCATCATCTTCTTGTTTATCGGTGCCACTTTTATCATCTTAATTCGATACATTAGGAGAAGAAGTAGGAGGTAAGTTTCCTTGTGGAGAAGGCATAGGTGGAGGTGATGGAGGAGTGGAGGTAAGTGGGTGTGAAGTGGAAGGAAAATTTGCTGAATGAAGGCTTGGGGATTTGCAAATACATCATGTGAGATAAAAACTTCCCAGGAATTCCCCATTCATCTACCTGGTGCAAAAAAATCATCTTAATCAAGGAGTGGTGAAAAAGGATTTGCATTTTGGTGGGCATAACTCCTTTTCTTGACCACTAAAGCCATCTTGTCAATGCTTCGGTAGAGATAGTATGGTAGGTTTAGAAATTTAACTTAGTGAAGTGCATTAACGGCCTTATGTGATATGAATAAACCCTACGGCACCTTCCCTCACAAGTGAAGTACTTGATGATTTGCCTCATCGATTAGGGAAAATTTCTCTAGTAGGTGGGAGAAGGGAAAACGACCTTGTAGCCTTGTTGAAAACTAGGTTTGAGGAGAAGGGGCTCATAGTATCTCAAGGCCAATTCATGCAACGAACCATCTTTCACCAATATACGGTATTCCTATGGATTTAGCAATGGATTTAGATGAGAGTTTAAATTTACTCTATTTAGGTTGACTTGGTGGTTTTGTAGGGTGAGAATGAACAACCTAGTCAAATCTAAGTGGTTTGGACTGTTTAACCCTCTCCTGAGAACTAATAGCATCCAACATATTGAAAACATGCAAGGATCATGGGAGAAGAGGTGATTTGAATTGTATCCAAGGGCTCAAAATTTTTGACCCTTCCTCACTTGTGTTTTGTCTTGATAGGCCTTTGGCCTTTCATCAGTGGTATTGATTTCTTCTCGAGACATGGTGGGTGATCTAGGACAAAATGATTTTTATCTTGGTGAGAGCCTTTTAGGTCTAGGGAGGACAAATGAGTAATGTGAGGGCAATTTTTTAGCAAATGAGGGAGAAAAATGAAGTAATCAAGGAATGCTTTCGAGTTTAGGAGGAGGCTTATGTTGCATTGAGTGTCTTTATGCTTATGATCACTCTCGAAATGGTAATTCTTGCCCTAGAAGGTCAAATGTTTGATTGGAATGAAGATAGGGTTTGTCCAAGTTTTTAGGTTTTTGAACTTCTCCTTTGATTATGCATGTAAATATTAATTTGGAGGCAAGAAGAAGACTACCAACCTCATCCCAACTACGTAGGGATCTTGGAGGCAAAAAAATTGATTTTGGCACGTTTTTTTAGCAAATTTGACCAAAATATGTACGTGCGTAGCGCCACGGCCAGGCCATTCATCGGGTCTTCGATGCTGCCGGATCGAATCGGGCCTTTGGTAGACTGTGCGCGATGCAGAGGGTTGGCGGGTGAGTCGGGCCGATCCTGGGCTGTGCACAACGCCTTGGCCGGTGCGTAGCGGCGGCTCTCCGTGCGTATCACGATTGTAATTTAACAACGCGGTTGCCTCCCTCTGTGCGCAATGTTGACGACTCGGTGCATAACACCTCTGTTGGTGCATAGCGCACGGAAATTCACCTATTTTTTTGTAGAAAACCCTAAAAAACTTCTTCAATGACTCTCCTTATTCTTTTGCAAAGACAAATATCGGAGTGGGAGAGAGGAAAGAGGAGAGCTTTATAATCCTTTTTGAAAAATTAATTTCATAATCAAAACCCACTTTCTAATGTTTACTTCTCTTTTCACTTTTTACGGCGACTTTTGAGCCTTTTGTCCTGTGGGTAGAAGTTCTAAAAGATATGGTTTTTTGTCTTGCGGAGCATCTTGATGCTTCCCCTCGAACGAAAAACTCTCCAAACAAGCTCAAGCGCTGCCTTGACCCATATTTGTAAACATGAACCCTTTTCATGGTTTAACACTTGTAAACAATGAACTTGTGATCATTTTGACATGTTTCCTTTGGTAAGTCTGTCATTTTCTGCAATGAAGTAGTGAGAAAACCCACAGTACGAAAATTCTAGCAAGCATCAACGACCCCTTTAGTCTTCATGTGTGCCACCATTGTGAAAAACATTTTAGGTTTGTTTTGACCTTATCAATCTTCCTGTGGGTAATCATTTTGACGGATCCTATGAGAAGTGTCATTCATGTTTAGCTATCTTTTGCAGAATATACTTTTGATAAGGAAACCCTTGTTGGAGGTTTTCTTGCTCTTAGACCAATTACATTTTTTTCCTTTGATCGGTTTTCCGGTGTTATATCTTTGGTGGGAAAAGTTAGTAGTTTGAAACCATTTTGTGTCTCCCTAGCCACTTACGTTTTTGCGAGTGCCTACACAACCCTTGCAACTTTTATCACTATCCTTTTAGAGTTTGACACCTCTTTTCTTCAACGGTGAGCCTATGCTTATCATAATTACCTTGAGGAAATTTTACCTCATGCTTGCTTTCATTTTGATCCTTTTTGAGGGCCTTTGTATTGATACCCCTTTGAATGCCATCATTTATGAAGGAGGCTTTATCATCTTGTATTTAACTTTGTTTGGAATTCTTCCAAAACTCCTAGGTTTTAGGGTTGTTAGGAAAAAGTAAATAGTTTTGTCTTCTAAGGATTATCTAAAATCTTTCCAATCATCATTTATGTAGTATTCTAAAATTAGCATGCGGCTAATGGGAATATTAAATTTTGTTTTTGCACTTAGTAGGTGAATAAATGGGGGAAAGATACCCATACTTATCTTGTATTAGCATAAAAGCCCTCTTGGTGTGAAAAGGGGATATCTTAGCGGTAGTTTTTGCACTTTCCATGTATGAATAGGAAAATGATCATGTTGATTCGATCAAGTTGACTAAGTCAACAACACAATATGGAAGTAGCCTTGATGGAGCTACAACGATCTTGGAGGGAAAGTAATCACATGGTGTTGGAAACCCTAATAGGTGGGACCCGAGGTGAGGAGGCTCACAAACCTTATAAGGAGGAAGATAGCAAAATTTGGGGTTAGCTTATGGATTTATTGATTTGGTTTAGCTTAGACTATTGAGCATTCTCTTGTTGTTTAGCGAAGTTGCGGTGTTGTTTAGCACGGGCATTCTACGCTTAGGGATTCCTTCTCCTTCCTTGAGAGGACTCTTGGAGGAGCATTGTTCGAAATTTTTCCACATCTAGGCTTGAGGCCAAGCATCCTCCTTGGTACAACGTTATTCCTATAGTAGGTAACGTTGTGTTGCGGTGTTGTAGTGGAAGACTTGACACCGACACGGGCTTATCTTTCGGAAGGAGGGAGCTCACCTTTCTTTAACGAATCTTGTACAAGAGATTTATGAGCATATTGGACATCTTGGAATGTGGCGAAGCAACTTCCATCACTTACGGTGCAGTTCTCTGAAGAAAATGCATCATTTTTTCCCGAGTTTTAGTAGCGGTCTGTTTGAACCCTTGCTTGTGTGCTTGTTCCTTGGAGGAAGGGCCAACCCTTCTCTCGGAAAGCTGCGTATTTCATTCTTCTTCTATCATTTGTATATTTCAGCTATATTTATACGGTGTTGTAGTATAACTATGTTTTCGAATCTATATTTGCGGATATGCACTTTTATACATTGTACTCTCATGAAACCCTTCTTTGGGTTGATCTTATTTTGTAAAAAAGGAAGGAATCTCCATTTTCTCGGCAATTGGATGATTGTAGTCTCTAAATATATTATTTCTCATTGTTTTACGCATAAAACCTCATTAAAATAATGTTGTCGTAGGCTTCAATAATTTGTTAAGAAAAGTTATGGGGTTTGGGCTTATTTGAGTCATATTGACTTGGAGATAATTTAACTTGGCTAGAAGCATTTTTTTCTCCAATTGGATGTGAGCTACATATTGTATATTCTAAGATATCCAAGTCCCATTTTTCATATATAGCGTTATTTAGAACCAATCATTTTATGCCCTATATTCTTTGCATTTCCCCACTTTGGAAGGAGTGTATAGGCCATATTATTGTGGTGATCATTCATTTGTTGGATAAGATGTTCATGTACATATTGTGAGCTGATTTACACCACTATGTGCTTGGTTTTGAAGCTCCAACTTAAAGAATATCTTAAGATATTCTTATTGTTGTAGATTTCCCTATTTTGGGATATTAAAGTGGTATTGGGTTTGCCATCTTGGCTCGGCTGTGGATTTGAATCCCGATCAGTGTAAGAAGAAGAGGAGATCGAGAGGAATGAAGGAGAGGATGAGATTACTCTCATCAATTTTCAGATCTAAGAAGAGCCTCTCGAGGAGGTTCACCGGATGAAAAGAAGAAAGATGCGATGAAACTCCCGGAAGGGTTTCAAGAAGGAGAAAGATGCGGTGAGACCTCTAAAAGGTATCAAGAGGAAGAAGAAGATCCATGCACTTCCTATTCTCATAGAGGAAGTGAAGAGCAAGAATACCACTTAGAACATGAGATCTGAGTGGATATTTGAAAGAGTACAAGTGCCAACCTAGAACTTTCAAAGAGACTCTAGATCTTCCTGAGTTTATCCAAGTTTGAAAGAAGAAAGGATGCCATACAAAAATAGGATGGTGAAGGGCAATAGGTTTCTATTGTCCACTTTTGATGGATCACCCATATGTACAACAAGGGTTTTGGTGATGAAGTTAGAATCATTTTTCCTACTACATCCGGTAGTGGAAAAAGAGGTTGTGGAGATCTTAGTGCGCACTTGGAGGGTAAGGCAAGCTCTTGGTTGTTCGTACATGAGTCATGCAAGAGTATCTACTTTTGTAGATTTCACTCAAAAGGGCGATAATAATATTTGACGGTAAGAGATCGGAAAAGAAGGAGACCTCATCCCCACTTGAGAGACCTTTATCGACCTTTGTCACATTCATGAGGCAACCATCCATATCGGCAGTTGGATCGGCCAACACATTGAAGAGAGGAAATCTTGCGGCCATACAAGATGTTCCCAAGACTCACCAAGGTATGCATGAATTTCCATTTCCTATAATTTCATAAAATTGTATGGGAAACCATGGAAATTTGTCCTCACATGGTCAAAGGATCGAAAAAGCTTGTGGGCGAGGTGGAGCAACGAAGCACTTTTCTGTTTGTGTGACCTTGGTTTAAATAAAGGAGGAATGAAAATTCATTCCATTTGCACCCCTATTGAGTTGCATGTATGAGGAGTTAGGGTGCAAGATTTTGGAGGAGCATAAGGAGTGTTGTGCCACTTTACGGTGATGTTTTACTTTTAGCACACTTGGATCTGTTGGATTCAAGAGGATAATTTATGAGAGGTATTTTCTAAAATATCTCCAAGGAGTTGCATCTCAACTTCCCATGAGGTGTGAGAGAAAGATCTACTTTTGGAGATTGGTAGTCTTCATTGGGGAGATACGAGGGAGAATGATTGGAGGCATCCCGCATTTGGATGAATGGAGATGGATGGAGAGCAAGAGGTTGGTGAACCACTTGCGAATATATGACACGGGGCAGCGAAGCAAATCTATGTTGGCTACTCTTGAGAGAGTTTTCCATCTTGGGTCATACCCTTTTTCAGAGAGTATGTGGTGGATGGAGGCATGGCATGGCACCCATATGATAGAACAACAAAGAACTTGTTTGTATAGGGCATCTTCATACAAGACAACCATCATGATCTTACCCTTTGGCTTGTATGAGGAGAGATGAGGGAGTAGCGAAGTTTTTTGGCTGGTTACACTTGGGAGAGTATGGGCATAATTTTCCCCATAATTATCATGATATTTCCCGAGAGAGAAGGAGGGCACATTCAAAGTGCGGGGGAGGCTACCCTTCAACATTGAAGGATCATGAGAGGTTTCCATATAGGAAGAAGATCTTCTCACATAGCATCATGATGGTGGATGGCTTTGGCATATGGAATGTCGAAAGGGAGGAATCATGGAGCCTTATCAACTTTGAGGCCTACAGCATCACTTGGGAATGTTCTTAATGATGGAGTGTTCCAAGAAGAGTATGTATCCCTTCTTTTTGCGGATTTTTATGAGGAGATTCTCATGGGAGGACTCATTCATGGGCCTCACTTTCAACCTACTCACCATGCATGGTAAGAAATACATTCTTGCACTTGTTGATTACTACATTAAGTATTTGTATCTTCTCATATATGAGCAGTGCATTGCTCCACAGAGAGCAAGTGTATTTTTTGGGTCTCATGGTCACTTTAGGGCCAATATTTGTAAGGTTAGTAGCCCATCTATACATGAATTTGGGAAAGTGTATTGTTATTTTGATCATGTACCGTGATATCCATTCTTCCTTACTACCCCATGGTGGAGAATACATGCAACTTGTAACTCATTGGAAAGCCACTTTCCATATATTCTCAAATAGGAGTTGGGGAAATTGCGCAGTATCCACTTGGAAAACCATTTGTACCATCCAAACTTGCACACAACCTTCACGTTTTTCCTAATTTGGATGCCATGTGGTGATGGTGTGCCATTCATCTTGTATGGAATGGTTTTGAGTTGGCATGGCTCATGACATTGGAGAGAGGATCCTTGGAGATTCAATCTTCCTTTTGCTACTTGAGGGCAACCATGTTGCGGCCCAAGATCGGCATGCCCTCTACAATTATCGAAGTGGAGGCGGAAAACGTGGGATAGGCCTTCTTTCCTATCATGTTCATCTATTCAGCCCACCTACACTTCATGAGCCAAAGGTGGGGGAGATTCTTCATGAGTTGCCATGTTGGAGGGTGAATCCTTTTATATGGATGATAGCTTGGGGGTGGAGGTTTCACTTGGGAATGGAGAAGTTTCCCATGCATAAACTCTCCATGCCTTGAGAGGACCTCTATACAACACATAGTTGTATCCTTGAGTATTTTACTTTTGCATGGTGATAACCATTTGGGATATATACCAAATTCTAACTTGTATGCTTGGGAGAGACACTATGGAGTTTCATGGTTGAGACAACATCTTATTCTTTGGAGAGATCATCATATGAGGATACTACAAGAAGAGGAAGGAGACTTTCCGGAGTTCTATCCTTACGGTTGCTTGAGGATAAGCAATATTTGGGAGGGAAGGAGGCCCCATGATATTCCTAAAATTAGCATACGACGAATGAGAATATTAAATTTTTTTCTTGCACTTAGTAGGTGAATAAATGGGGGAAAGAGACCCATACTTATCTTGTATTAGCATAAAATCCCTCTTGGTGTGAAAAGGGGATATCTTAGTAGGTTGGATTTTCACTTTCCATGTGAACGGGGGAAAAGGGTATGTTGATTTAGTCGAGTTGACTAAGTCAACAACGTAGTATGGAAGAGTAGCCTTGATGGAGCTCTGATGCGGTCTTGGAGGAAAGTGATCACATGGTGTTGGAAACCTAATAGGTGGGACCCAAGGTGAGGAGGCTTACAAACCTTATAAGGAGGAAGATAGTAGAAATTTGGGGGTTAGCTTATGGATTATTGATTTTTGTACGTTTATAATATTTAGCATTCTCTTGCTATTTAGTGGAGTTGCGATGTTGTTTAGCACAAGGCATTCTTGCTTAGGGATTCCTTCTCCTTCCTTGAGAGGACTCTTGGAGGAGCATTTTTAAATTTTCCACATTTTAGGCTTGAGGCCAAGCATCCTCCTTGACTACAATGTTATTCCTGTGGCAGAGACGTGTGTTGTAGGGTGTTGCGGTGGAAGACTTACAACACCGGCTCGGGCTTATCTTTCGAGAGGAGGAGCTCCCCTTTCTTTGCGAATCTGTATAGGAGATTTACGAGCATATTGGACATCTTGGCATGTGGCAAAAGTAGCTTCCATCAATTACGGTGCATTTCTCTGAAGGTGTGTCATTTCCCGGTTGCGGTAGCGAGGGTTTGAACCCTTTCTTGTGAGCTTGTTCCTTGGAGGAAGGGCCAACCCTTCTCACGAGCTACGTATTTCGTTCTTCTTTTGTAATTTGTATATTTCAGATATATTTATACAATGTTGTAGTATAACTATGTTTTTTGAATCTAGATCTGCATAAATTCACTTTTATACATTGTACTCTCATGAAACCCTTGGCCCAGGTTGATCTTATTTTGTATAAAGGAAGGAATCTATTTTATTAGCCATTGGATGTGTAGTCTCTAGATATTTTATTTCTCATTGTTTTCTACATAAACCCTCATTAAAATAATGTTTTGTTACGAGGCTTCGGTAATTTACGTGCAAATTCATGGGGTTTGGGCTTATTTGAGTCATATTGACTTGGGGAGATCTGTTTAACTTGGATAGAAGCATTTGTTTTTGATCCAATTAGGATGTGAGCTGTATTGTATATTATGAGGATCCAAGTCCCATTTCTCATAGATATAGTGTTATTTGCTGAAGACAACCATTTTGTGCTTTATTTATACGTTTCCCACTTTGGAAGGAGTGTATAGGCCATATTCTTGCTCTTGATCATTCATTTCAGCTGGATAAGATGTTCTTGAACATCTTGTGAGCTGATTTACACCACTATGTGCTTGGTTTTAAAGCTCCAACTTAAGAATATCTTAATATATTCTTATTGTTGTATATTTTTCCCTATTTTTGGATATTACAATTTATTATTTCTAAAGACCTTCAATTGTGCCGATGGAGTGGAGGTGACCTTTGTCCTTGTAACCCTAGTCTTGATTTCTTGTTTGGTCGAAGCGATCCTGAGCCTTGATTCTCTTCAAACATATGCTGTTGCTTTCTTTTTTGCTATTGATGATCTTCTTGTGATGATCTTCCCATTACCTTACCTTTTGCTATGTTGATGGCCATCTTGATCCTCTTGCGAAATGCGAGCAAAGGGTAGGTTGTCCCCAAGATTTGTGCCTTTAGGCGAAAAATATTTCCTTGAATGACCTTTTTAATGAGTTTTGGACAAAATCACTTGTCCCTTTCTTCTTTGAATGCGATTTCTTCATACGGGAAAAACGAGTTTTTAGGATACCAAATCCACCCTTTGTGGGAAACCATAGGTGACCTGATGGAAGGTTCCTTGGACTTGCCTTTTGGAGTGAAACTTAGAATTTGGGGTCATCAAGTGTAATATAGAGTTGATGATAAAATGATGTCTTGAAGATCCAAAATCCAATGTACTTGATTCATCAAAGAGCCTACGAGAGATCGTTTGAGATCATCGATTCTTGAGGTATTTTGGGGAGACATAGCGAGCTATTTGATTGGTGGCTTTAGGTAGTAGTGGGGGGTTTAGGCAAAACAAAAACAAATGATTTGGGTCAAAGGTAATAAGATATAGACAAAAATGAGTGGCATGAGACCCTAATGGGTTTTAAAGATTTGGTAGCGAGGACTTGACATGATCGGACTGATGAAATAGTAAAAAATTATCTTAAGGATAATGAAGGTAGTGAGATTTCTAGAACTCACAAGATTCATGAATTTTGTTTCTAGAAATCTAAGATATACATTTAGTCATATATAAAAAGGCAAGTGCGATGAATAACGGGTATCGAGCATAATATTGGCTCGGCCACAATAAGATACTTCATCTATAGCGGCTAGGAGAAGAGAATTCAAAATTTATTCTCTAGGCTATACGGGGAATATTGCCAAAGAAAATCAAGGAGATGAGTTAGAAAGATAGAGAATTCCCTAGAGGGTTTCAACATGGAGAGGATTCGGCACCTCACATACTTGGAGTGAGCAACCAACATTACAACCTTATTCACGAGTGCTCCACCATGACCACATTCCTAGCGATGAGAATGAGGTGGGAGAGAGTCACAAAAGAGAGGAAAATCTTGGTGATTATTTCTTAGAGTATAAATCTCAATCTCGGAGGTTCAAGGAGCACACGAACTTCAAGAGTTATGTCGGATCAAGGATAATAGAACACCCAATAATCATAATAGAGGTGGAGGGTACATGCGGAAAAATGATGTGTAGCGTACTATGGGTAGATTCTTTTCCCTCTTTTGATGGGTCACCCAAGTGCATAGCCAAGGCTTGAGTAGAGAAGTTGGATACTTATTTTCGGTTGAACCGAGTTTCGGATATGGAGGCCATTAAGATAAAGCGACACGCACCTTGAAGGTGAAGCACATGAGTGGTGTTTCATGGTATATCACACTAGGGCATGCAAGTGTCACTACTTATGTAGAATTTACCGAAGGTTGGTGGAGATATTTGAACGCAAGAATCCAAAGGCACATTTTGTTTGTAATATCTCCAAAATGGGAACAACAACAATATTAAACAATATTGCCCGAAATAATGCGGTTGACAAAAGAAAGTAAGAGGAGGAAAATACGGAGGCTCAAAATAACATTTAGATCGAAATGAGATTTACAATTAGGCCCATACAATGTATAACCGGACATAGAAGACTTAAATAGAAGAAATCCCTCAAAAAAGTGCGCGATCACATGTATTCACGCAAAGGCTTGACAATGTTATTTTTATTATCTTGCAACGATTGTTGATTACAACTTAGATCTAGAAAAATGATGCATGAACGATCGGATCTATGACGGATCCATACACTATAGAGTCTCTACTTTACATACCCTTTGAAATCCATGGATCACCATAGTGAAGGAAGATTCACAACACTAGAGATCTCTCCTCCAAGTTATGCCAAAAGCCCTTACAACACCTACGAGAAAAACACGAGATTTGGAAGATAGGCACCTTTGTAGGGTTCCAAGATTAGTTTGGCACGATGCCAAGATGTGGATCTGACTCCAATGATCCAATACACTCTTGGAAATGGGATAGAAAGCTTTCCCACTAAAAGAGGCACTAGAATGGCCTAGATCTGAGTAGATATAGCCTCCACTTGTTGTAGCTTACAAGGACAACCAAACCCTCAACGGGATCTGCGTTGTAATTGGAAGATGAAGCTGGCCAAATTCACGATAGTGGACAAGATATGCAAGACTCTTCCAAGAGGCCTCTCGAGGAAAGAGGTGGGATTCACGATCGAGGAACACCCGAGTGCTAAACAACACTATTGCTAAACAACCAAGAGAATGATATATGTCTAAACAACCAATATATTCGGGGAAATATAATCCCATAAACAACCCTCTCTGATGTCTCCTCTTCCTTTTATAAGATAGAAATCTTGCAAAACCCTAAACCATCTCAATGATTTATCTTCTTTCACATGTACCACCTCCAACTAAGATTGTTTTGTGCATCAATGAGGTTCATCCCTTCTAGACATCGTTGTTAGTCTGGTCATGGTTGACCCGAGTCAAATTTCTCAATCCCTTTCACACATAAGGGTGTTTTATTTAAATAGCCCAGTTATCTTTGTTCACATGTGGAATTGATTTATTCACTATCTTAGGAGTTTTATTGTCCTCCTTTATACATTTTATTCATGCAACGGGAAAATGAAACAAAATTGTATATTCCCATTCGTGAGGCTAATTGGGAATATTACGATCCTCCCCCTCCAAAATGTTTCTTGTACTCAAGCCTCTTGATAAGGTGAGTGCTGCAACACTTATCCTCATCCATTGGTGACACCATCATGAGTTAGGATTTCTAAGTGCTCACCATTCCAACCCTCCATGAATTGTTCCTTCAAAGTCATTATGAGATACGCAAATCAAAGAACTCAAATGAAAAAAAACATACTGAACCAATACTCTCCACAAAACATGTATCATAAGGTACAGTCTCCATCCCATGTGGTACATACAAGCTTCCCATCCTCCCTCCATACATACCCCACTTAAAAAATGAAACTATATCATCAAGGTATGGAAGCAAAACTATATACAAACGAAATTTGAGCATGAGGAGGTGGGTCATAGTCCCACATATGATACCGGCGCGGTGCATCTCCTGCTGCATCGGATCAAGGTATGGTAAGTGGTTTCCTACCAATTACTTGCTTCACATGTCATCTCTCCATGGCTGAAAGTGTGATGTTTGGTGCCTTTGGGAAAGCACCCATCATGAAAGAAAATCTCCCTTTGCACGTACGAGGAGTTGCCAAATTCGAAATTTTAGTGGCCCAATGTTTGCCATGATATTTACATGATACATTACTCCTCCTTGGAGTCATGGCTTTTGCATAAACATGGTGAAAGAATATGTAAAATCAAAAAATGAAACTTGCTTTACATGATCGGATTCTTCGCCAACAATGTCTCTCATAAACATGGAGTTGTGCATGGATCTCTCTCCTCTTTCAAAAGAAGGAATATGGCTGAAATAACTCTTGCATAGAGTCTATGGCTGCCCCAACTCCACATAGTTCATGCATTCTTGAAAATGTTGATGCAGTTCTTCTTTCAAGCCTTCCCGATCAAAGCTTATCATGATGTTGTAGATCTCCACGAATTACATATGGTGAAACATAACTCTTTGTATGCTCTTTGCGGTAACTTATTCTTGAGCTTAGAAGCTCTAGACGAGGAAGATCCTACCATGATTATAGATGACCCCTCCTTGGACTAAGTAGCCCTCTTCATGCAACTAGTCATCAAGTATCATACGAGTGTGAAGATCTTTGGAATAATCCACTAGTAGTTGGGATTTCCAATACGGATCTACATTTCTCGACGATGGAAATGTTGATGATGCATAAACGAAATGTATATCATGTTGCGATCTCCTCCTTGACATCTCCTATGCCATAGGTGTGTGTTGGAAGGCTATTCCTTCCATTATTCTCCTCCCACGGCGCAGATCCGAATTGAGAGTGGGTGATGATGATAAGGGAGAAAGATTTCCCTCCTTTTGAGCTTACCCAAGTCTCCCGGTAACGTAGCTTTGTCTTCAAGTGCTCAATCCCTCCTGGATCTAAGTTTTGAGCAACAAGTTGTGAGTTCTTGCCAAAAAATCTGAATATGGTGGCCTCCCAGGTGGTTTCCGCTAGATAAGAGTGTCCCATGTAGAAATCTCATGAACATAATAGATGGAATTGTGAGGTCCTTGCTTCTTGCTCAAATCCATCTTTGTTTTCTATGTCGAAGTGTTATGTGAGGGGTAAGTGTTTGCATGCCTTTGATCATGTGAGGTTCCACCCACTCTTCTTTTCCACCCATTCCATTTAAGCCTCCCAATCGATTGGTGACTTTCCCTGATGTAATCAACCATTGAACACCCAAGATAACATTGGTGTCTGGTATGTCAACTACAAAAGAAGTGATCCACCAAGGTGTAGGATGCGATGGTGAATGAAAGTGATGGAACATAATGCATGCATTGCATTTTTCTATCCCCAGGACCAAAACGAATCCCTCCAAAGTATCGGTGGGTATTGCCCTCCTACTATGAAGATGAACATCAATGAAGTTGTGGGTAGCCCCATTTTTTTCAGCCAATACGAAACCCTCTGATTTATGATTGAACCTTGAACTCTTAAGGTCAAGTACTTAAATACTCCTCTCAAAGATGCAAGTTCCCCAATAGGATAAAATGATCCATTTCCATCTCCTAATGGTGTTGGATCTCCTTCAACATTTTTTAGAGTTTGTGACCTTGCTTGGTTCATCTTCTTCCAAGATGCGAGAAGACCTCTATGTAATGTGCTTTACCAACAACACATCTATGTCCAAGTACATGGTTCTGCAAGTGGCTATAGCTTCTTCCTCCTTAGATCTCTCACAGAGACTTCATCATCAAGAGGGTTCTTGTATGAGCTCTCCTTGGAAGGAGAAAATTTCTCTTCCTTTCCTTTAGAAGAAAAGAGGGCTTGTGCTGAAATTTTTCCTTTGCTGTGAGAGCATCTTGAAGGTCTCTAGCCCTCTAAATGGCATCATGCAAGGTAGTGGGATTGGTAGACTTTACCAGCCCATGAATAGGTTCATCCGGACAAAGCATCGATGAACATGTACACCCTTCTTCTTTGCGGACAAATCGGGAACCATAACGAGATAATCATAAAAATTCGAAATATAAGACCTACTGTGTATTACTTGATTGCTTTAACTTTGCAAGGCTCATGAAAGGTGCCTCTAGATATTTTACGTCAAACCTTTCCACCCGGCCTTACATTGAACTCGGGGAATAAGCGATCACATTGGCATGGCCCAATGTAGAAAATCCATGGAACCACCGAGTTGTGTGCTTCACCTTGAAAGTGCGAGGATGAAATCTTGATAGCTTCCATCTCTCGGACCTTGCTCAGGCGAAAGTAGATGTCCAATTTTTCTACCCATGCCTTGGCGAACAAGTGGATGACCCATCAAACTTGTGTAAGAAGAATTTGCCCATAGAGTGATGTCGATCATGATTGAGTGAATCCACCCTCTACATCTTGATGCCTTGGTCTTCTTTTGTCCTTGAGGTGAAAAAACTCTTGAAAACTCAAGTGATCCTTGAATCGATTGAGACTCATATTATTCAAAATTTTCTTCAAGGGATGATTGCTCTTGAGGCCCTTCATTTTCAACAACCAAAAAAAGTAGGCATGGTAGAGCGTTGTGGAACTTGTAGGTGGTTCAGTTGATCATTCGATGATGAGACATGCAGAGCTTTCTCCAGATGAAATCTCTTAGGATATTCCTTGATTAAATGTTCTCCATCTCTTTGATCTTGTTAGTCATCGGTAATTTTTGCCTTCACGAGATGACTAAATGATTTCCCTAGATTTCTAGAAACAAATTTTATAGACATTGTGAGTTCTAGAAAGCTCACTTGCCCCTTCATCATCCTTAAAGATAATTTTTCACTATTTCATCTTTCCATCTTGTCCGGCTACGCTTACCAATCGAAGAAAACCCATTAGAGGCTTATGTCACTCATTTTGTTTATATCCGGTAATATTTGACCAAATCCTCTGTTTTTTGCCTAAAAATCCCCACTTCTACCTAAGCCCACCGATCGAAAAAAACTTTGTTGTATCTCCCAAAATACTCCCAGACAACGTGGTCTCAAGCAATCTCTATAGGATTTTTAACATAAATCAAGTACATTTTGATTTTGGATCTTCAATTCATTGGTTTATCATAAACTCTATCTTACACTTGATGATCCCAAATTCTAGGTCTCGATCCAAAGCCAAGTCGAAGAAGCCTCCACTAGGTCACACAGGGTTTCACAAAGTCATAAGGTGGATTTGGTGCCCTACAAACTCTATTTTTCTTTGTATGAAGAAAATTTGCATTCAAAGAAGAAAAGGACAAGTGATCTTGTCCAAGGCGATCAAAAAGGTCACTCAAAGGAGGCCTTTTAGTTTAAAGCACAAATGTGCCAGGGGCCAGTGCCCCTTGCTCACATTTTTACAAAGGGATCAAATGGTCATCAACCTTAAAAGAAGTAAGGTAATGGGAGAATCATCACAAATGGACCATCAACGGCCAAAGAAGGCAACGGGGTACATATTTGACAAGAATCGGGGTTTGTGACTTTTTGGGCCAAACAAGTAAACTTAGTCCAAAAGCTACGGAAGAAAATGCCACCTCGAAGCTCCTTCAAATGCTCATTGAAGACTTTTAGAAATGATGAATGAGTTTGAGAAGTTTTAGAGAACTTAAAAGACAACCAACTTATTAATTTTTCCAAGCGGCCCTAAAGCTTGGGAGTTTGGGAAAGTTGAAAAAGCGAGGTCAAAAGGTGATAACATAACCTCCTTCATAACAACGAGAGGGTTTCGAGAAGGTTTCCAGAGGAAACTGCTCTCTAGGGTTTGGAAAAAGGCATTGACTCCACATCACCAAGGGTACAAAGGAGCGAAAAGAGTATTGGTACAAAAAGTATGAGGTTTCAAAAGGTAAAATCGAGAGAACTAAAGGGATCAAAGGAGGCAAACATAAAAAACCAATACTCCATTACGCAAAGGAAGAAAGATGATAAAGGGTATCGGCGAAGGATAGAAATATCAATGCAAAAGGCAGAGAATATTCAAAAGTACAACCGAGAGATCTTAATAAAGGATCAAAGGAGACAAGCATGAGGGGAAAGAAATTGCACAAGGATGTAGTTATGACAAGCATAGTTTCATTATTGATAAATTAGGTGTTGAACTCCAAAGAACATTGATTAAAGGTAGAAGTTGTGTGGGCACTGCCAAGAACGCAGTGGCCATGGAAAGACACAAAAATAGTTTAATTTGGCGACCTTCCCAACCCGAGAGATACATCATTGTCAAAATGGTTTGAAGAACAAAAATGTAGGTAGAGATTAAGAGAAATAAAGCCTCCAAGATGGTTTCTTTATCGAGCATATTATGTAAGAGATAGATTAACCCTAAGTAACACTTTTGCGGGACGTAAAGGGTTACCTACGGGAAGATTGATAAGGACAAACAACCAAATGTTTCTCACCAAAATGGCACACATAAAGACTAAAAAGGTGATTGGTGCCAAGGCGATAAGGTTTTCACCAAAAGGTTAGTTTCCTTTGTCTCAAAGAAATACATAACATAAGGTCGATTGAAGAAAGGTTAAAACTCTCCTTTCAATCTCTCAACCAAGAAATTTAAAGGCATGAACCTCCAGTAGTAGAAGACTCCCGAGAAAAAGTGCAACCATGTTCACAAGATTCTTGTTTTTAGTGTTTTAGTTCATAAGGAAGATAAAGTGAAGAAAAACCTTCAAAAATAGAAGCAACGATTTCACTATCTGTATGTTTTCACCAAACTTGGTCAAAATAAACTTTTTTAAAAGGGCTCATGGTTTCAAGTGTGGGTTGAGGGCACATGTTTAAATTTGATGAAATTTTGTGAGCAAAAGAAAAACATTAAGAGGTTTCCGGCAAAGAAAAACCATATTTTTTGTCCAAAAATGCCACCTACGGGACCAAAAGGCCAAAAAGCACGGTGAAAAAAGTAAGGGAAATAAACTTTAGAAAGAGGTTTGGGCTCACAAATTTATTTTTCAAAAGACTATAAGCCTCATTTACTTTTCTCTCAACCTCATTGTCATTGCAAAAGAGAAGAAGTGGCTGAAAGCCATTTTTTATGGTTTTTTGTGTAAGATTTGGTAAAAAATGCACGCGCGAGGTAGCGCTATGTACTGGCGTCGGCGCACCTGGTGGTAGCGGCGAGTGTAAATAAACATTGTGCTACGCAGAGGTGGCGCTACGCACTTGTCGTTTGCTACTCACGAGGCTTAGATTGGTCCAACTAACACATTTCACCTGGCAGGAACGGACCTACCGGCCCGACCGGCACGAACGTCCGGTCGGGTGGCGCTACTCTCCTGCAATGTTTTGTCGGTGCCAAAAGCGAGTTTTCCTCAATGCAAAGGTTAGACAAGGTTGGTGGCATTTCTTTGTTTTCCTCCAATTTTTCTGCATACATAATCAAGGAGATGTTCAAACCTAAAAAACTAGACCAAAAAATAAGTTGCATGGAAATCAAATTTTGACCCTCTAGGGCAAAAATTACCAAGAGAAATGTTGTTATATGTGTAAAGACACTCGGTAGCAAACGAACTACCTCTAAAAACCGAAAACCACTCCATGAATACTTCATCCTAGCCCTCATTTGCTAATATTTTCCCTCACATCATTCATTTTTCCTCCCTTTACACCCAAAAGCCCTCATCAAACAATAAATCACTTTTTTCAAAGTTATAATCAACCACCATCTGAGGAAGAGATTAGTACAAGCAATGATGAAGGTAAGAGCCTATTAAGCCAAAACACAAGGGAGGAAGGAGGTTAATAGGTTTGAACCCTTAGACACCATTCAAATCACTTGTTCTCCCATGATTCTTTCATGTTTCGGGATGGATGTTACAGCAATTTGTGAGAGGATTAAACAATTCCAAAGCCACTCGAGACTTGACTAGGTTGTTATCCTCGACCCTGAAAACCACCAGTCAACTTTGAGGAGTTAATTTTGAACTCTCATTTGAATCCATTGCTATTAGGAATACCAGATATTGGTGAGAGATGGTTTAAATAGAGAAATTGGACTTGAGCTATTATGAGCCCTACCTCAAACCTAGCTATCGACAAGGTCGTTTTCCCCCTTCTCCCACTGCTTGCTAGAGAGGTATGCCCTGCGATGGGGCGGTTATCGAGTACTTCACCTATGAGGAGAGGTACTCTAGGGTTTATTATTATCACATAAGGCTTCTAATGCACTTCACGGTTAAATTGCTAAACCTACCATACTAGCTCTACTGAGAGCATTGTAGAAATAGCCGGTAGTCGAAAGAGGTTATGCCCACAAAATGTAGAGCCTTTTTCACCACTCCTTGGTTAACATGATTGTTTTACACCATTTGGAGGAGCAAAGGAATCCCTCGGAAAGTTTTTTATCTCATATGATGTATTTGCAAATCCCCAAACCTTCATTTAGAAAAATTTTCCTTCCACTTCCACACACCCACCTACCTCCACTCCTCCATCATCTCCACCTATGCCTTCTCCACGAAAACTTACCTCCGTTTCTCCTCCACGATGCATCCGTCAGAAGGTGATAACAATGGAAGTAACAACGATGAACAAACAAATGACGGTGGAGAGGAAAAGGACGGTAAGGCGAATCAAAGTTAGGTGAAGAAAAATATGATGACAACGATAATGAGGAGAGAGATGAGAGTAGAAAATAATAAAGATAGTGAGGCAAATACCGGATATTAGTGAGTGTTAGCCATCTTTAAAATTTATTATATCCAATGATGGCTAAATAGTTCCTTAGATGTCTAAAAAACAAGATTTTATGAAAATCTTGTGAGTTTTTGAAATCTCACTAAGTTCATTATCTTTAAGCTATCCATTCACTAAAATATTCACTCAATCCTCGAAGTTATCTGGTTATTTTAAAGGGAAGCTGTTTTAAGTTATTTCCATCATTTCACCTTCATGACTCTTCCCCTCATTTCTTGATTTTCTCTCTCCATTTCTATCGATCATTTTCCCTTCCAAAAAACATTTTTTCCTCCATTTATCCTTCATTTCTCTTAAAAATACCTTTTAAACCATATAAAACCTCCTTATTTGGTTTAAAATACCCTCTTTCACCTTTTATCAAAATCCTCAAAGGGCTTAAAAACCCCTATTTTATGCCTAAACCCGATTATTTGTAACATAAGACTCGAAAACCCCTTTGGGCTTCGCTCTCCCGTCTTTTCGCATGTGACCTAGTGTCGCGACCATTTTATAAACCCTCGGCCCCTTTCATCCCTAACCTAGGTCCCCTTTACTCCCAATCGAGACCGCATCTCGCGCACTTTGCTTAAGTCCCTCTTCCTTATATTTCTACCTGCCATGACTTTCTCCCTAAAATGATCTTAACGGGTGATCTGTCAGATCTAACGGTGATCGTTCTCCCTCTCATTCTCAAATCACCCAACCATCCTTTGCCCACTCATTTCTTGAAATAATCGACCATAGATCTTCCCGAGATCTGACGAGTCCTAGATCCCACGAGAAGTTCCACCCCACTTCTAACCATTCCCGCTACCGAAACATTTGTTGTGAAACCTTTGGTCCCACCACTCACTTAACCATCGTGATCTAACCTCCACTTGACACCGTCTTCCACCTTTTCTCCAACTTAGATCATCTTCTCCAATCGGGATCAACTGCCAGATTGATTTGGCTCCCCCGAGATCCAATGGTTCACATTCCATATCGCGTCCATTTCATCGACGGGTTTTAACACTTGATTTCTATGTGAAATAAGTGGTTTTACCCTGGATAGGTGTCATCCTCTAAATGGTATCATGTCCATATGATCTTAAACGCTAACCACCAAAATCCGAAAATAAAATTTGGTTCCTGTGAAAACTAGCCTTTTCACCATTTCACACCCTAATTCAAAAATTTCCCCTTTGTTTATTCATGGATTCCGTCGTTGAACCCATTACATTCTTTTTCATCCTCATAATCACTCCATCACCTTCTTCCATGCCTCGAAACACAATTTATCCTACTTGTAGGTTTTATTAATGTTTGTTTGTTGTTGCGGAGTTTAATGGCGGCCAAAGCTAAAAGACCATCCCACGGTAAAAAAGTGGCAAGGTCTGCAGATAGCGATCACGAGACGGATAAAAAGCGAGGAAAAATGGATCCAAGGTTTGATCCGAGTTCAAATCGATGATTACCGGACCATTGATTCGGTCGAAGAAACCCTTCGATACATAAGAAACTGCGTACAAACGAGACGAGAAAAAGATCGGTGAAAAATGAAGAAACAAAGAGAATAAATACTAAACAAAGATCGAGATAAAGAGCACGATTAAAAGACAAAGGATTAAAATTTGAGACGATCGGCAAAAGTGAAAAAGACAGATGATTAAAGATCGCCTAAATGCAAAATCAAGGCCTAAAACAAAGTTTAAATAAAAAATAAAGGCGAGATTAGCCTAAAGCCGCTTCAAATGATAAATCCATAGACGATTACTTCATCAAAGACTAAAGTTACCACCTACGAGCACATATTTTCCTCAAAAAGATACAAAGTTATTACGATCAGAAGATATTTTCAAAACTGACTCGATAGTCAAAAGTTATTAAGAAGCTAAAAAAGTCAAATATTGCAACTAAGTAGCTTAGAAAATTAAACAACATTCATTATAAAGAATAACTCTTTCCGGATATTTTTGCCTTGAGCCTTGTGGTCTCAAGGTCAAAATCATTAACTGATCATAAAGGAACATATTAACCCTAGTTTTCATTTCACCTCCTCATTGGCCTATAAATATAGCATGAGGACTTGATTAGAAGGGGTTCTTGGTTGGTTGTAGAAGGCATTACTATTAGTGATTTAGAGTGTTCTTTGAGCGAGTTGAGAATGCCCAAGATGGATAGAGAATATTTGGTACATGAGACCCTTTGTGTTGGAATATGTAAGTTTGGTTTGATCATCGATAAAACAGTTGATTCACCAGGATCCTGGTACATGTTAAATGGTGATGTTTTTCCTCTTTGTTTACGTTTTCCCCTTATGTTTTCATTATTTTGTCCATTTTTATCGATGAAAAGATTTAGATTGGGATTCTTGTCGAAGGTACCTTATTTCTCTGCAACTTTTATCTTTATGTTTTCTTTTCCAAGATCTGATTGAAGGATTCTTCATTGCCCTTCGGTTTATTAGGGCTTGTAGAATGATTCAATAGAGTATAGCCGAGTGTTGGTAAGCCCATGTCCTTTTGAGTACAACTTGAGATGTTACTGCTTAAAAAGATCTCTTCAAATGTATGCTAAGTAGAGTTAAACCGAGGAAGTCTATGGTATGCCCTTTCCTCGGCTAATCTTTAAAAGTTGCTTTGAAAGATCCCTAGAGGTTGTCGAAGGAGATTAAGATTATTTTTCTTGATCTTAGGCTACTCTTATTTTTTATCTTGTTTGTTTTCTTTATCTGAAATTAGTCTTAGGATTATTTGGATTGTTGTCTTAAAGAAGTAGCTTTAATAAAATTTTGTCAAAAGAAGTCTATGGTTTTCCCTGTCCTTTGGCTTACTTCAAACGATTACTTTGAAAGGATTTTCTTGTTTAAGTAGAGCTAGAAGATTCTTGGCCCGACTATAGCTTTATTGCCCCTTCACAACACCTTAATTTTTCATATCAAAATTTAATCTAAAGATCCCATTTAATCTAGATGACACTATGAAAACCCTTGGATAGTTTTTTGAAAAATTAAATCCTTTTATGACTCCATAGCCCAATGGATTAATCTTTGTCTCATAGTATATCCATCAAGCTGAAACACTCTCTCAATCTCTTCCATCCTTTAAATCCTTCAAGTACCTTTACAATCAACCAAAACCAAAACAAAGTTCTCGAGAGCTCCATAACTAGCCTAATATCATAAACAAAGCATAAAGATATATCCTTTAAAGCTTATATAGAGAGATCCTCTACGAGATCTAGAGGAGCTGGAGTCCTAGGATTCCAAAGTGGTTGATGTGGCCTATGATGTTTATTCTTTCCATTCTTATAAATCACGGGGAGCCAACATAATTAGCAACCATACTAGGGATATGCGGAAGTAATAGATAACTTCACAACTCGGAAAACCTCTTTCTTAAAATGAATCAAGTGTCTGCTAAGAGTGGTTCACGATTGTTGATGGTGGACAACGAACGGTCCTAGAAAACAAGTAAAAATATTCCATGGGGTGACTCCAACGGTTTTCGGTAGGCTTCTTGACCCCATTGGTGGTCCAAAGACTCAACTTCAGGATACCTTATCTTATCTTTAGAACATCACTTCAGTTAAGAAAAAATTTGTGGATTAAAGTTTTCCTACACGGATTAGTTTGCCTTCCAAAGGCTTGTCATACCTGGCTAAATTTTCTTATATTTGGGTCTAAATCCTGGCTTCCAAAAGAATCCATACCGAGCCTATGCGGCCAAATCCTCCTGAAATAGTTGACGATCTTGAAAGCATCGTTAGGAAGTCTCCTACACCAAAAATCCAAGCTGATATCACACGATCACGAGCAAAACTCTTGTCCCTGAAAACCTTCTGACTCTGCAAGGAATACCTAAGTTGACTTATCCTATAACGAAACTTATCTAGAACCAATTCATTAAGTGGTATAGATCAAATAGACTTTGAGCCTAAAAATTCGAGCACACTAGCGGTAAGAGAAGCCTCCCCATCCACAAGTAGTGAAAGCCTCCCCATCCTCCTCCTGATATCCATTTCATTCAATTTTGGCTTCCCTCATCTCATCTGTTCAACAATACTTCGTGGTCCTAGTATTTGTTACACTCACCCACACATCCACGGTTCAATCCACTTCGGTTCATCATCAACCTCCCATCACAAATCCTCCACTTGTAAACCCCCCATTGTTTCCACAACTCCACACCATGGCTATGCTCCTTAGTCCTTCCTTTACCTTTAGCCATTTTTCCTGAGATTATCGGTCAAAATTCCTTTATATGATGCTATTAGTTCTACTATTGCTCAACAACATGTGGACAAAATGAATGATTACTTTGAAAAACAAGAAATAGATGATGAAACCATTAAACTTAGAATGGTCACTCAAATCTTGGGGAGAAGCAAGAAAATGGTTTAAAGGCTTAACCCCTAATAGTATAAATGACCTCCCTGGCACTGTCAATTATTCTTAAACAAATGGGAAGTCAAGAAAGACCCTTATCCGAATATGAGAACATTAAAGAGGAATCTTTGGAGAAGGAGTACGAAATTACTACTAGATTTAATAATGTGTACAATGCCCTACCTATCCATATATGAAACCACCACAAGGCCTAGCTTTAATGAAATTTCTGATGGGTTTGACCACCGAAATGGCCTACCAATTGAAGAAAGAGAACCCCTCACCTTAGAAGATATGCGAGAGGGAGTAGTAAGTGTTCGAGAAAATCTAATTGCCAAAAGAGCTAGAATGAAAGGTGAAAAAAGGGCGACCTATAGGGACGAGATTGTACCTTCCCACATCGACACAAAACTTGATAACTTAGTTAAAACCATGGAAAGGATTGTTGAGTCTCAAATCTTCATCTTTCTTTATACACATTTCTAGACCTTTTTCATTCACCTGGACCTTCTAAGTCATCAATATCATTGCATATTAATTGTAAAAGAGCATTTAAAATGGTTTTTAACTATGTTTTGTGTCTGCTGTTTGAATTAGATTTTTGCTCATTTAGCTGCGGAATCTTGTCACTTTTCGCAGCTGCTGCAACTTTCCGCAGCCATTTTGTTAAAGTCTATATTGCAGGTGTCTTCAGG
Source organism: Pinus albicaulis (assembly GCA_034641835.2). NCBI lineage: Eukaryota > Viridiplantae > Streptophyta > Pinopsida > Pinales > Pinaceae > Pinus > Pinus albicaulis. The sequence continues at coordinate 1,540,189,793 of CM076581.1, forward strand.
AAAATCGAGCCACATGGGCAAGTTAGAAATGACATGGACATGGATCGTGTCCTATTGGCTTAGTCGAATTCACCTAAGAAGGTTGTGGTCAAAGGTGGCCAAGTGGTGGTCAACCGTAGAGTCCCATGGTGACAGAACTCTGTTTCTCATCACGTGAAGATTTGTGTGGCCGTTTCTAAATCACCGGAGACATATCAACACCTGTAAACGGCTCCATAAGCCGAATCCAACATCCACTCTCCATAGATTTAATCCTCACGGCGGCCATAATGCTAGATCTCTGGACATGATGGTTCACGTGTCTTCTATCAGCGCAGACTTTAGGGAATTAGTTATATCTCCCTCTGTTATAAATAATGCGTTCTCATACGCATAATAGTTAGATCTTCTTTAGCTCTGTAATGTAATTGCGTCGCCATTGTGCTGTGACATTATTTCTCTGTTATGACCGCATTTTAATATATGAGAAGACTCTGTTCATAAGCGTAATTCGTATTTGAAAGCTGTTGCCCGAGGTTTGTGCAGAGGGCCCCTGCACACGCTGAGGTTTTGTGTATTACTGTATAGTTTCATGCTTCATTTCTTTATGTTCATTGTGCCATAGTCATTCACGTGTATATAGATTACATATTTCATGGTATTTACATTTCATCTTTGTCCATAATCTTTCATGCTTTACATTTTACTTCTGTCCATAATCTTTTATGTTTTATGTTGTTGTTAACTGATCAGTGTTCTTGTTTCAGATTACAATAGGCAGCCCGGGCATTTGCACATCTTTTTATAATGACTAATGACATGGAATCAATATTTTCCTTCTGCTAATTTACTTTTCTTAGTTTTTGTTTAATTCCAGTACTGTTTTGTTTATTTCAGTCTTACACATTTTCTTTAGTAGTTAGATTAGATATTAAATTGCTCATGTCATTTTCAGTTACCTCCGAAAGCCATAGCGAGACTAATGGTGAGGGATTGAAGTATGAGTGTGTAGTTTGATATTAGTTTATTTTTCTGCAAGTTAGATATTAAATTTCTCATGTCATTTTCAGTTACCTCCGAAAGCCATAGCGAGACTAATGGTGAGGGATTGAAGTATGAGTGTGTAATTTGATATTAGTTTATTTTTCTGCAAATTAGATATCAGATTTCTCAAGTTGTTTATGATTACCTCCGAAAGCCATAGCGAGACTAATGGTGAGGGGTCAGAATATGAGTTGATGTAATTTGATTTTAGTTTTACTTTACTTGCAATCTTTTCTTTGAGTACAGTTTCTTTTATGTTTAGACAACAGCAAGGGTAATGGTTTTCATGATCAATAGTTCACTATTTGTTTTAACTAGAATAGTAGCACATTTTCATTTCCTTTTAATTTCGTCATTGTATGTTTCAAAATCCTTTTGAAGTTTGAAGTTTGGTAAATCATTATAAAGGACATCATTGCCTTGAACAATCATAACCATACTTGTCTTTTAGAATTTCCATCTCACATTAGGAAACCAATTAAGATAAAAAGGAAAAAAAACCAAAAACGACAAAAAGTAAGAGATAGGTTATCTTGCACATATAGTGCGCCACACTTCGTCAGCTTACGAATCCCGGATTGAAAAATTAATGTATCAATTTAGGACACACTAAATTGACCAAACATTTTGGCGCCGTTGCCGGGGAAGTGTAACTAGGTAGCCAATTTCTTAAAAAAAAAAAAAATAAATAATGAAAGAAGGGAAAACTTGATAACTTCTTGAAGTATGCTCTCCTCTTGCACCTAGTGTGATCTGGAGGATCAGAAAAGAGAGTTATTGGTTTAGTAATTTCTTAAGTATGCTCTCTTCTTACACCTAGTGTGACCTGGAAGATCAGAAAGAGAATTATTAGCCCAACTTTTTAAAAAATAAAAAATGACATGCATAGAGCAAGAGATTCTAGGGGAAGGTTTATAGCTAAAGCCAAGAGTTCGATTTTCACAACTCCATCTTCTTCAAGGCATAGACAAGATTCACCACCATCTACCCCTAGCCTTAAGATTCTTGGAATTCAAGGAGCAGTTGAATTAGAGGATTCTCCTATACCACCTACTAAATCTCATTTAGAAAAGGATCCTTTCTTTACTTCTACAGGAGAGTATATTGTAATCAAAGAAGTAGAATCACTTGAAGAAGAAAAGGAAGAGACTCCCTCTCATCCTCCCTTGATAGAAGAACCAGAGGACCTTGAGGACTCTAAAGAAACTATCATGGCAGAGGAAATAATAGATGGATTTGGAGGTAGAGGTAGAGGTAGAGGAGGAGGAAACAATGGAGACAACAATGGTGAAGGTAATAATGGAAGAAATGGGGAAGGAGACAACTTGTTTGGATTCCCTATAGTTGATGAGGAAACTCATACAACAATGAAAAATATCTCACCATCTGTCCTCCCCAACTTTTATGGATTGCGAAGTGAGGATCCTAAAACATTTCTGTTTGAGTTTGAAGTCGTGTGCCAAACCTATGACTATATGGAAGACTCTCAAAAACTCAAATTGTTTCCTTCAACATTGAAGGGAGCCGCTTTGAAATGGTTCATGGGATTAGCCACCCAATATATTAGGACTTGGAATGACATGAAACAAACATTTTTGGATAGATACTTGGACTATTGCATGCCCACCAATCACAAGGATGAGGTATTCAAAATGGTGCAAAAAGAAGATGAAAATTTGGAAGATTTACTTGAAAGATTTCAATACAACTTAAAAAGAGCAAAGATGAGCAACTTAGATGATGAAAATTTGAAAGCCCTCATATTAAAATCCATTAGAGATGAATGGATAGATATTTTAAACATGATGGGGAAAGGAGACATTTCTCAACTTCCACTTCGTGACATAACAGAACTATGTGTCCATCTCTCAAGAGGAAAATCTAAAATAGGAAAAGGGCCTAGGGATCCTTCTCTTATCAGGGCTAACAAATCTACAACTGGATCAGTAAGTAGGGTAGAGATTGGAAATATGCTTGATGAATTTAAAACTGATATCTTAGGGAGCCTTAATGAACAACTAGACACCCTTAAGATCCAAAACAAGCAGAAAGCAGAAACAGATGCTCTAGCCATCTTTTGTCCGAAATGTAGGAAGAAACATGCTTTAAGGGAATGTCCCTTGGATGAAAAAGTTGTAGAAACATGTATAATTTTCTCAGAGAATCATGAGATCAAGGATTGTCCTTCAATTCCTGGACTCAAAGTTGTCTTTCAAGAAGACCCAAATTCAGTAGAATCTCTCTGTTTTGTTGCAAGAAGACCTTGGCGGGGACAACAAACTCAAGGGTTTAACAACCCTATGAATTTTCAAACCCCACCAAATTGGAATCCTTGGCAACAACCTTGGCCCCAACATCAGAATACATATCAGCCATGGGTACAAGGGATGCAAAATCCTTATGGGAGATTTACTCAATTTTATCAATATCCTCCATCTTTTCAAAATCAACAAGTTCCACAACTTCCAAATTCAAATCCACAACTTTCATTGCCATTTCCACAACAACAACCTTCTCAAAAAAATCCAAATCCTCAACTCATGCTCCCATACCAACAAAAGACAAATCAACTTCCAACTCAGCCATTGCCAAATCCTAACAATAAAAATCCTCAGAATACTTACATGATAGAAGGACAACAATTTCCTACCTATATGATTGTTCCTCTCAATGATGTACAACTTAGATCTGGTAGAGTTTTAGAAAAACCTTCTATAGATGTCCAAGAGCAAGATACCTCTGAGGAGGACTCTCTTAAAGCCAATAAGGGTTCTGAGGAAACATCTCTTCAAAATTCAAACATTCAAAAAGAGAAAGAAAAGTTAACACCCACAACTCCTATAGTTGAGCAACCTGCATCTTCATCTACACCTCCTTTTCCTAAAAGACTACAAATTGACAAGGGGGTGGAAAAAAAAATCTTGTTGCCTAACTATGATTTTCTAGATGAATTGAAGAATGTTTGTATCAAGATTCCCTTGCTACAAGCCATTCGAGAGATTCCTATTCTAGAAAAAACAATAAAGGAGTTGAGTTTCAAAAGACCAGGAAGGAAACTAAAAGACACAAGAAGAATCCACCTGGTAGGAAAAATTGCGGATATCATGATGGGAAAAATTACCATGCAGAAGTATGTAGATCCAGGAAGTCCAATTGTCAAGACACATATAAATGGGATAGAAATTCCAAACACATTGATTGACTTAGGGGCTGCTATCAACATTATGAGTAGACAAACTATGGAACAGCTAAAACTTCCTAACCTTCTTTTTACACCTACTTTACTGCAACTTGCAGATCGATCAATTATTAAACCAGATGGTGTATTAGAAGATATTTCAGTCTCCTTAGATTCTTGGGAATATCCGGTAGATTTTATGATTTTGACTCCCAAGAGTAATCTAGGAGGGCACCAACTTATCTTAGAAAGACCTTGGCTAGCCACAGCTGATGCTTTTATTAGTTGTAGATCTGGGGATATGTACATTTCTAATGGTAATTCGACAAAGAAATTCAATTTGTATCCTCCTGCAAAAGCAATTACAGAAGTAGGAGACAATGAATGGGTCGATGATGAGGACATTATACAACATGTCTTTACCATTTCGGAAATTAGTGAGGATAGTCAAATTCTGAACACATTAGAAAATTTGGAAAAAGTTCTTATAAGATGTAAAGAAACAAACCTTTCATTAAGCCATGAAAAATGCTTTATGATGTTTACTGAAGGGATTGTTTTAGGACATCATATTTCAAGAGATGGGATTAAGGTTGATAGATCAAAAGTTGAAGTCATCTCCAAGTTGCCTATTCCAAATTTTCAAAGAGATGTTAGAAGTTTTTTAGGATTTACTGGTTACTATAGAAGATTTATAGAAAAATTCACTAAAATAGCATCTCCACTCTTTAAATTGCTTACAAAAGACTGTGAATTTAAATGGGATCCTGATTGTCAATCAACCTTTGAAACTTTGAAAACAAGAATATCTGAAGCACCTATCTTGAGAGGACCAAATTGGAAACTCCCTTTCCATATTTCTACAGATGCTTCAGATACAGCTCTAGGAGGCTGTGTTGGGTCAAAAAGATTTAGTCCCTTATGCCATTTACTATACCAGTAAAAATTTGACTCCCACAGAGTTGAACTATACTGTAACTGAAAAAGAGTTTTTAGTCGTTGTTCATGCAATCAATAAGTTTAGACATTATATAACAGGCTATGAAACTTTTATTCATACTGATCATTATGCAATTAGATATCTAATGAACAAACCTGTTACTAATGGCAGAGTGACAAGATGGCTCTTACTTTTGCAGGAATTCAATATTACTATGTTGGATAGACCAGGAAAACAAAATACAGTAGCTGATTTCTTGTCTAGGATTCAGAATACTAAAGAAGATTCTCCTATAGAGGATAAGTTTCCTGATGAATACTTGTTTGCAGTAACTATTAAGACTCCTTGGTATGCAGATATTGCTAACTATTTGGCTACAGGGAAACTGCCTTCACATTTATTTCCAAATGAAAAACGAAAAATTATTCAGGAGAGTTCAAAATATTCATGGATTTCTAACGAATTGTTTAAAACAGGGCCAGATCTTGTGATCAGAAGATGTGTCAGGGAAGATGAAATGCCTGATATTCTTAAGGTATGTCATGATGAACCATGCGGCGGACACTTTGCAGACAAAAGGACGGCCTATAAAATCCTCTCTTTAGGATATTATTGGCCTTCCCTCTTCAAATATGCAAAACAATATGTCAAAAGGTGTGACAACTGCCAAAGAGTAGGGAAACCTACCCTTTCAAATGAAATGCCATTGCAAACACAGGTACTCATTGAACCCTTTGAAAAATGGGCTTTAGATTTTATTGGACCTATTAATCCACCATCTAAGCAAAAGAAGTATATATTGGTTTGTACTGATTATGTTACTAAATGGGTAGAAGCCAAAGTATTAGTATCTGCTATTGAAAATCCAGTTGTTCATTTTCTTTATGAGGATATTTTTACTCGCTTTGGTGTTCCAAGAGAAATTGTGACAGATCAAGGAAGCCAATTCACATCCAACCTGGTGGAGAAGCTGATGGAAGAATACAAAATCAAGCATAGAAGATCTACTCCTTACCATCCGCAAGAAAATGGTCAAGTGGAGTCTACCAACAAAGTTCTCGAAATTATCATCACCAAAACTGTTCATCTACATAGAAGAGATTGGGCAGAAAGGCTTCCTGAAGCCTTGTGGGCCTACAGAACTACATGGAGAAATACAACAGGACATTCTCCCTATGAACTTGTTTATGGGAAAGAAGTCATGCTCCCCATTGAGTTCCAAGTCAAAACCTTCAAGATGGCAGTTCAGTTGGGGATGGATCTATCAGAAGCCCAAAAGCATAGAATGGAGCAGTTGAATGAGATAGATGAGATCAGACAAGAGGCAATTCTAAGAACTGATCTAGTTCAATATCAAAGAGCTAAATGGAATGACAAATACATCAAAGAGAAGAAGTTTCAAGAAGGAGATTGGGAATTGTTATTTGATTCCAAGTTTAAATATTTTAAAGGAAAATTTCAGACTCATTGGCTTGGGCCATATGAGATTGACAAGATCTTTAGCAATGGAGCGGTAAGAATCAAGACCATTGATGAATTTAAAACTCCTCTTATTGTGAATGGCCATAGATTAAAAGTCTATCATAAGCCACTCTCAAAAGAGGAATTTGTCAAAATGTTTCAAGAAAATTCTGCAATCAGGCTGGTACAGAAGAATTCTTCTTCTCCACCAGCCTAGCCTTTGTTCTTTTCAGTTTAAAAATAAAATAAAATAATAAAATAAAATAAAATTGTATAAGCATGAAAACCAATCATTGATTGGTAGTCTTATACAGAAAATGTAGGGTGAAAATCAGAAACACCTGACACCCTATATTCCACCCACTCCATTCCATTCCACTTCATTCCACTTCATTTCACTCCACTTCATTCCATTTCACTTCATTTCATCTATTTCATTTCATTTCACCAATAAAATTTTCTTTCATGACCATTTTCATTCAGTCAGTTATCATCCGTCTATTTCCATTCACCCAAATAATAGTTGTGTCAGTTTCCGCAGTTGACACTAGTTTCCGCAGCTGACACTAGTTTCCGCAGCCGGAAGCAGATTCTGCAGCTACCACTCTGTTTTCAAAAGAATGTACAGTCAGATGTATTTCCACAATCATGAAATCAAATGCAGGTATGAAGACATATTATGAAGATATGGGGCATTCAAGACATCAATGAGGAGCAACTAATTGAAGACCAATGAAAAATGGCAAGAATTCCAAGGTATGAGTAAAAATTTATTTCAAATGGTATTTAAGCACATTTTTACATAGTTATAAACCATAGCTCCATTATATGCAATGATTGTGTTGACAAAATCCGTAACCATTCCACGATCTCTATATGATCCTCCCACAATCCTTGCATTCATTTTCAAACGGTCCCATAATCAAGCCTCCGATCTTCACTCATACTCCGATACTCCACCTGTGATGATGAAACGTGGTTGATTTGACTACGGCTTCTTTCAGCCGCATAAAATCCGTAGCCGTTTTATAAACGTGCTTACATTTACTCTGCAGCCACCCAAATTTAAATATTGCCGGATGCGTTCTACTCCTCCTATTGTTCTATTGATCTCACAGCCGCATTTCTACCGTGCTCACGTAACCCTTCTCTGTTCCGCTTCACCCCATTTGTTCTCTATTACGCTACAGTCTGTATACCCATTCTCTGATATCTGCCTACAGTCATCGTGCTCATTTCCGCTCATTTAGCCGTCTTACCTCCGTTGAACCCTCCTCACGCAGACAAGTTTTAAAGAGCAGAAAGAAGGATGGGTCAATTGTTGAGAACAGAACCAGAAGGACCTAAATTCATGGAAGGATACCCGCAAGTCAGGGATATATTGAAAAAGGCAAAGTGGCTTCGGTTTATCCAAAAGTTTAGAGGCTACCATAAAGAGGTGACAAAAGCTTTTGCAAGGTCTTTCAATGGCCTGGAGGTAGAGATTGGGGACCTCAAATTTACGATGAATGAGGCATCCATAGCAGCTGTCACAGAACTTCCTCAAGAAGGTGAACGATGGTTCAAGAACAAGAGTATTAGTGATGAAGCCTGGAGAGTAATCCTACGTAACCCAGGTATGGATGTAACTATTTTTAAAAGGGGAATTCCTGTTCATGCTTTGAAAGAGGAGTGGGCTACTTTGCTGCTAGTTATTCAAAAATTTATCACCTGTGAGGGCCGTTTTGGGTCAATGTATATGTATCATACCCGATTGCTGATGAATTTTCTAGATAACCAGACCCTCAATCTGCCATAATTTTTATTAAATAGTTTGAAGAAAATGTCTGTGACCATTCAGAAGCATTTAGGGGATGTAGAACCACATTTATATCACCATGGTCTTGTGAAAATTTTGATTGAAAAATAGTTAAAAGAGAAAAAGGACACATGGGAACAATTTTTGATTAGAAATTTCTTTGAAGAACCCCAAGAAATTCCTGAAGGCAGTACATCAAGAAGGAGTAGGAGAAAGAGAACAAATGATGAAACTCAAAGCACTCCTACTACTACAGTTGAAAGAACTAGTAGAGAAGAGAGACTGTCAAAAATAAAGAAGGAAGAAACCAAGGGTAAAAAGCCAATAAAATCAAAAGAGAGAAAAGGCATTGAGGCTATGCATCAAACTCCTTCTTCAGAAGAAGATAATCAAGTGTTATCTGAGAGACTAGTTCACCTTCAGGAACAGTCATCTATGGCCAAAAAGAGAGGGAAAGGAAAACAAAAGCAAAAAGATAGTAGTCCACAGCGTGTAAGAAGAAGTTCCAGACTTAAAGGGAAGTTGAGGAAAACACAAACAAAAGGACCCCATTTTATTGATTTGGGAGAAGAAACATCTGAACAAACTCCATCTGGCCATAGTCCATCTCATTCTCAGTCAGACATTGAACATAGTTCATTTCATTCTCAGTCAGACATTGAACATAGTCCATCTCATTCTCAGCCAGACGTTGACATGAGCCCTTTTCAGCCAGATTTTGAAGACAATTCTCCTCCACGGCATTTTGGGGACAACCCAATGAAAATGACACCTGAGATAGACCCAAAGCAGCAAGAAGTGTATGATTATATAGAATCTTTAGAAAAAGCAGCCACGGGTCCCAGTACTTCATCCACTCAGCCTCACACAGCACAAGAAGATCTAGTCCAATCATTGAAACAAGAAGTCTTTGAGTTGGAGGTTTTAAATAAACACATTAAAAATGAAAATGAGGCATTGAAGGAACAAAGAAAATTGGACAAGATCATTCATGACAATACCATGCTACATCTGGGACTATGGCAGAAAAAGAACAGGAAATTGAAGAAGAAATGCCAGAAGTTAAGTAGAGCACTAATTAATATCAAATTCAGATGCTTGATGAAAAAGCCCAGGATGTTAGCAGCACCAAGGAAGAGGAGGAGAGGACTAGATGTACTGGCTGAAGTGTCAAGGCATATGAATTGAAGAAGGATTATCAAAATTTTGGTTGCATGAGGACATGCAACACCTTCACAGTGGGGGTATGTTGAGTCTCAAATCTACATCTTTCTTATACACCTTTCTAGACCTTTTTCATTCACCTGGACCTTATAAGTCATCAGTATCATTGCATATTAATTGTAAGAGAGCATTTAAAATGGTTTTTAACTATGTTTTGTGTCTGTTGTTTGATTTATATTTTTGCTCATTTAGCTGCGGAATCTTGTCACTTTCCGCAGCTGGTGCAACTTTCCGCAGCCATTTTGTTAAAGTCTATATTGCAGGTGTCTTCAGGAAAATCGAGCCACATGGGCAAGTTAGAAATGACATGGACATGGATCGTGTCCTATTGGCTCAGTCGAATTCACCTAAGAAGGCTGTGGTCAAAGGTGGCCAAGTGGTGGTCAACCGTAGAGTCCCACGGTGACAGAACTCTGTTTCTCATCACGTGAAGATTTGCGTGGCCGTTTCTAAATCACCAGAGACATATCAACACCTGTAAACGGCTCCATAAGCCGAATCCAACTTCCACTCTACATAGATTTAATCCTCACGGCGGCCATAATGCTAGATCTCTGGACGTGATGGTTCACGTGTCTTCTATCAGCGCAGACTTTAGGGAATTAGTTATATCTCCCTCTGTTATAAATAACGCGTTCTCATACGCATAATAGTTAGATCTTCTTTAGCTCTGTAATGTAATTGCGTCGCCATTGTGCTGTGACATTATCTCTCTGTTATGACCGCATTTTAATATATGATAAGACTCTGTTCATAAGCGTAATTCGTATTTGAAAGCTGCTCCCCGAGGTCTGTGCAGAGGGCCCCTGCACACGCTGAGGTTTTGTGTATTACTGTATAGTTTCATGCTTCATTTCTTTATGTTCATTGTGCCATAATCATTCACTTGTATATAGATTACATCTTTCATGGTATTTACATTTCATCTTTGTCCATAATCTTTCATGTTTTATATTTTACTTCTGTCCATAATCTTTTATGTTTTATGTTGTTGTTAACTGATCAGTGCTCTTGTTTTCTGTCCATAATCTTTTATGTTTTATGTTGTTGTTAACTGATCAGTGTTCTTGTTTCAGATTACAATAGACAGCCCAGGCATTTGCACATCTTTTTATAATGACTAATGACATGGAATCAATATTGTCCTTCTGCTGATTTCCTTTTCTTAGTGTTTGTTTAATTCCAGCACTGTTTTGTTTATTTCAGTCTTGCACATTTGCTTTAGTAGTTAGATTAGATATTAAATTGCTCATGTCATTTTCAGTTACCTCCGAAAGCCATAGTGAGACTAATGGTGAGGGATTGAAGTATGAGTGTGTAGTTTGATATTAGTTTATTTTTCTGCAAGTTAGATATTAAATTGCTCATGTCATTATCAGTTACCTCCGAAAGCCATAGCGAGACTAATGGTGAGGGATTGAAGTATGAGTGTGTAATTTGATATTAGTTTGTTTTTCTGCAAATTAGATATCAGATTGCTCAAGTTGTTTATGATTACCTCCGAAAGCCATAGCGAGACTAATGGTGAGGGGTCAAAATATGAGTTGATGTAATTTGATTTTAGTTTTACTTTACTTGCAATCTTTTCTTTGAGTACAGTTTCTTTTATGTTTAGACAGCAGCAAGGGTAATGGTTTTCATGATCAATAGTTCACTGTTTGTTTTAACTAGAATAGTGGCACATTTTCATTTCCTTTTAATTTCATCATTGTATGTTTCAAAATCCTTTTGAAGTTTGAAGTTTGGTAAATCATTATAAAAGACATCATTGCCTTGAACAATCATAACCATACTTGTCTTTTAGAATTTCCATCTCACATTAGGAAACCAACCAAGATAAAAAGAAAAAAACCAAAAATGACAAAAAGATAAGAAATAGGTTATCTTGCACATATAGTGCGCCACACTTCATCAGCTTACGAATCCCAGATTGTTAAATTAATGTAGCAATTTAGGACACAACTAAATTGACCAAACAAAGGATGATGGAGAGAATGAATGTAAATGAGAGAGCTTATCCTAGAGACCATCAAACAACTCTTGAAAGCAATCAAAAGTCGAATTCAAAATCGGAAATTTTAGGAGAAACCCCCCTCGAATAAGACAAAGAGGTCGATCGATAGATCGGACACTCCTTTCAAGAAAACTATGCGTGAGGAGGAAGGGATAGTAGAGGAAGCGAGAAGAAAATCACATGAACATGTTGGGAACAAATGATGAGGATATTGTTTTCCTCGGGAATGAACAAGTCATATATACACCTTATGAAGAAGGTAGCTTAGAGTCTACGAGAATGCCAACAAGGCCTTGAAAATGCCATAATAGAAGTACATAAACAATATGACTTAAGGAGTAAAAATAATCAAGAAGTCCCCCCGATAAAAAGACCTGCGAAATATACGCTAAAAACGGCCACAAACACTCCCAAAAATGCAACGAGAAAACCATAAAACAATGGCTGAAAATTTTGATAAAAACAAAGGAAAAAACACTCAAAATTCTAGCAAACATAGTGGTGGCCTAAACGGCACTAGCACATCGGCTAATGCTCTGATAAAACCATCCTAACTACTATCCACAATAAAAGCGAAAGGTTTGATTTTACGCTGATAAAATAGTGACTAAAAAGGTTGAATTAAAAACTTCCAAAATCGGACTACTTTTAGCATAGAGAGTGAAATCGCTAATTAAAATCTCCCATCCCTCTCCTTGAATTAGTCACACAAGATATACTTAAATCCCAAGTGTTAAGAGATTTGAACATAGGAGACAACGATGACTCTGTTAATTTAAATGATGAAAAACTGAGCTTACGTTTGGACCGGAAGTGGAAGGGAAATTTCAAGAAAAGAGGTGTTCCTCTATTTTATGTCGATCTAAACATCCATGATAACATTTTGCACAATGCCATGCTTGATTCGGGAGCATCACACACCCTCATGCCCAAAGTAATAATGGAAAGATTAGGCTGAAATAACTAGACCTTACAAATATTTATACTCTTTTGATTCCGAGTAGAGTTAAATGTCTGAGCCTTATCAAAGATCTATGTGTAAACTTAGCAAAAATCCCCGGCCAAAAGCTTAGTGATGGACATTGTAGTGGTTGATATACCTCCCAAGTATGGCATTCTCTTCAATATCTTGGGGTACTAAACTTCAAGGAACTGTATGCAAATGGATATGACTTATGCCACCATCTGTTTGTCTTAGGTCAACTGTAAGACTATATAGGGAAAAACACATGAAATAAGTAAGCGAGTAGTCGGGAAGAATGAGATAACCTCCCCTCTTTATTCTATACATACTGACCTTGAATCATTCATTCTTTATAATGATGAGATTCCTAATGAGCAAGGGTTATAAAATGAAACATCCACAAACATAGTGGCAACCATAGAACAAGAGGAAGGGAAAGAAAAGTCATGCAAACAGTTTGCTAATTCAGAAAAACACAGCAAACAAAATGAAGGTCTTGAGCATCAAAATAGTCATCAGCATAGTGCCAATCATAACAATCAAAGAGAAATTCCTCAACACATTGAAAACCTTGAGGAAAAGGACAAGAGTAAACATAGTGAAGACCCTCAAAAAGAACATAGTGATGATCAAGATAAACACAGCAGAGAGGAAATTAATGATGAATCTAAAAAAAATCCTCTTTGGAGCATGAGTTTTGATGGGTCTTGTACTAAAACTGGTGCAGGGGCAGGCATATGGGTGCACAACACTGAGAACAATCATGCTGAAGGTCATTCATACCGATTAAAATTTCATTGCACCAACAACATAGCAGAATATGAAGCACTCCTCTTAGGACTAGAATTGCTAAAAAAACTAGGAGCCAAGAGGATAACAGATCACAGAGATTCAGAATTGATAATTAGGCAAGTAAATGGGGAATATACTGCTAAAAATCCCAGACTGAGAGCCTATAGAGATGATGCCATGGACCTATTAAAATCATTTACTGAATTCCGACTTAATTTTGTCCCTAGAAACCAAAATATTCTTGCCAATGGATTAGCCTTTGCTGCTAATACATGTCTAAAACCTTATGAAAGCAAACAATACACAATTCAAGTCAAATGTAGACCATAAGTCCCACATAATGAAAAATATTGGCAAGTTTTTGAAGGAGATAAAAAAATAGAAGACTTCCTACAGTCCAGAAATGAATTTGAAATGCCAAACTCAGATTCAGAGTATGAATAAGACTGTCATACTGAGGAAAAATCACTTTTTAAAGAACAAGAAACCCTTGATATTGCTGATATAAATTTGTTAACCAAAGAATCCAAACATAAAACATAAAACTACACAGATTCAGAAAAAGAAGATCTAGAAGTGTTGCATTCCAAGACTGAAAGCTTGCCAAAAGGACTGGTACCCTTAGAAGAATTGTTTGACTTTAATGATGTTGCAAAAAAAACAAAAATAGAACCTACTGAAGCTGAAGTAGAAGAGTGCAATATAGGCAGTGAAAAAAATCCTAAAATGATCAAATTATCCAAAACACTGCCAGCTCACATCAAACTGAAATACCTTGAGCTGTTTAGAGAATTTTCTGATGTGTTCGCATGGAGTTATGAAGATTTAAAATCATATGACATAGAAATAATTCAGCATAAGATACCCCTCAAAGAGAACCAAAAACCTTTCAGACAAAAATTACGTAGAATAAACCCTGTGCAATTACCTCTGGTTGAGAAAGAAATTAGAAAAATGTATGATGTTGGAATTATAGTCCCCGTGAGATACACAAAGTGGGTATCTAATCTTGTACCTTTTAGGAAGAAAACATGATAAATAAGGCTTTGTATTGACTTCAGAAGCTTAAACAAGACCTCATTAAAGGACAACCATCCCTTGCCCAAAATGGATCATATCTTACAAAGGGTAGTAGGTTCTCGAAGAATTTATTTGCTATATGGCTTCTCAGGATACAAAAAAGTTTTGGTACACCCTAATGACCAACTTAAAATAGGCTTCACCACACCTTGGGGCACTTTCATGTATGTGAAAATTCCTTTTGGTTTAATGAATGCTGGTGTCACATTCCAGAGAGCCATGGATATTTCATTCTCAGAAGAAATAGGTTACTTCATTGTGATTTAATTAGATGACATCACAGTCTATTCCAAAGTAGATGAAGAACACCTAATACACCTAAGAAAAGTATTTGAGAAATGCAGAAAATATGGTTTATCCTTAAATCCCAAGAAAACATTGTTTTGTCTCCAAGAAGGGAAGCTTCTTGGACATATTATATCTGAAAAGGGAATAAAGATAGACCTAAAAAGGATTGAAGGTATTTTTCAAATCAATCATCCTAGAAACATCAAGGAACTGCAATCTTTCATTGGAAAGATTAATTTCTTGAAAAGGTTCAAACCCAACCTAGCTGAACTCCTTAGAAACATGACAAACATGATTAAAAGAGAAGAAAGAGTTAAATAGACCTTAGAAGAAAAGAAATCATTTGGGCTGGTAAAGCAAGCACTCACCCAAACACCAGTTCTCATTAGTCTTGATTTTACAAAAGATTTTTTCATATTTTCATTTGTATCAGAACACACAGTGGCTGTCGTCCTCCTACAGAAAAACATTAAGGGACAAGAGCAACCTATTGCATTTTTCAGCAGGGCATTAAGAGATGCACCTTTGAAGTATAATATAATGGAAAAACAAGCTTTTGCCTTGGTTAAAGCCTTAAAAGACTTTAGAGTTTACATTTTACACTCACACATTATTGCATTTGTGCCTCATTCAGTGGTAAGACATTTTGACACAAGATCCTGATGGCAAAAGAGGAAAGTGGATTGTTGTAATACTAGAATATGACTTAGAAATCAAGACCACTAAGCTCATAAAAGGTCAAGGAATAGAAAAAATAATGGCTGAATCAAACTTTCAAGCTCTTGATATAAACATGTTTAATGCATTAGATGAACCCGAGGAGTTGGAAACTCCACTTATTGAAGATCATTTTCTGAATTCATCTTGGTATGCTAATATTTTGTATGTGCTACTTAATATAAATTCCCCTCATGTTTTTTCTAAAACAAAGGCAAGGTTTCTGAAGTTAAAAGTTGTTAATTATTGCATTTTAGATAAATGTTTATATTGGAAAAATTCTAGTGGATTATTGCTTAAATGTTTGCCTGAGAATGATACAGATAAGATCAAGCATGAGTTCCACGAAGGAGAATGTGAAGGCCACCTCTATTGGAAGAATATAGTCAACAAAATCCTTAGAGATGGCTATTACTGGTCCACCCTCTTTCAAGGTATCCACAAAATGGTCACTGCGTGTCATAAATGTCAAATATTTGAAGGCAAAAGAAAATTGCTTCCCTTACCTTTGCAACCAATCACTATTGAAGCTCCTTTTCAGCAGTGGGGTCTATACTTCATTGGGGAAATCCATCCTGCTTCATCTGTCCAACACAAATGGATCCTCAAAGCTACTGATTAATTTACCAAATGGATAGAAGCCATCCCTTCTAGGAATTCCATAGACTCGGTCATCATTTCATTCCTTGAAAATCATATCCTGTCTAGATTTGGTTGTCCTAGGAAAATTATCACAGACAATGCTGCTACATTTGGATCCAAAAATATGGTTGATTTCTATCACAAATATCTCATTACATTGGGCCATTCCACAGCTTATTACCCTCAAGGAAATGGGCTGGCAGAATCCTCAAACAAGAGTTTGGTAAAAACAATAAAGAAGTTGCTGGAAGAGAATAAGAAATCATGGCACAACAAGATGGTACATGCACTTTGGGAAGACAGATTGACAGTCAAAAATTCAATAGAAATGTCCCCTTATCAACTAGTTTATGGAGCAGATGCAATATTTCCAATCAGTCTAGGAGTTCCAGTCATGAAGTTCGTCCAAGAAGTACAATCTGAAGAAGATGACATGATGAGAAGAATTAATCAGATTTTCTAGTTGCAGCAAACCAGAGAGGAAGTCTACAAAAGAGCACAACAAGTACAAGAGAACATCAAGAAGCAATTTGATAAAAGAACAAAGGCAAGTGATTTTAAAATTGGTGACAAAGTACTAAAATGGGATTCTAGGAAGGGAGACAAGGGAAAACATGGAAAGTTTTAAAATTTATGTAAGGGCCCTTATGTCATTCAATCTGCTATAGGAAACAATGCATTTTTTCTTCAAGAAATGGATGGAGAAGAACTTTTTGGAGGTCCTATCATGGCAGGATGCCCAAGCACTAATTCTGTCAAGAGTCTTAGCTTCAAAGTTTTTATTCATTGTGCATAACCCATCTGAAAAGAAATCATGAAAAATACAAAAACAATAAAAGAAAAGAAAAGCAAAAGAGGGAAAATTCAAAAGAGGTACAACCCCATACCCAAAAAGAGAAAAATCTGAAAGTGTGGAAGCTCAAATGACACTGCTTGAACATAAAACTATTATTCAGTCATACAGCCTAATCATGACTAATTAAATTTGAATTTATGCTGATAGGTTGGTGTGAAAACAAATTTTCCAAATAGTGTAATCTTGGCTTATCATTGGAATAGATTAGGATAGAGAAAGAATGGTTCTAAAAAGCTCAAAACCTGAGCCAAAGAAAGAAGGAAAGATGCCTAGAAAATTTTAGATCTTAAGCTTTCACAATTTTGTTTTATTTTCTGCAAATAAAGTCTATGTGCAGCTTGTACAAAATGCCATAGCCCCATAGAAAATCAGACTGTTTAATCTTAATTTGACTGTGTTTTAAATTTCCTGTTTTAGAAATAGAGAATAAAATCTATCAAACAACTCAAACTTGACAGATAGTTAGAATAGGTAGAGAAAAATGAGTTCAAGTGTCTAATATGAACTCATGGAAGATATGAGGGTAGAAATAGATTAGTTTCCTGCTTTCAAATAAAAGAATAAAATGATGTTGAAAGGGTTTACAGTCCAAGTCCACCCACTGAAGAAAAAATGTTAGGAAAAGTAGGATGTGTAGGTAGAATTTTGGGAGAAAAATCATTCTGTTATGATACTGCAGATCATCTTTTAAAAGCAGCATGATCAAAGGAAAAGAGGAATGTCAAAAATCAAAGGATAAGGCACAGGTCTACTTTCTAGATATTTATTCTCTGAGGTTCTTGACA
Source organism: Pinus albicaulis (assembly GCA_034641835.2). NCBI lineage: Eukaryota > Viridiplantae > Streptophyta > Pinopsida > Pinales > Pinaceae > Pinus > Pinus albicaulis. The sequence continues at coordinate 1,540,207,555 of CM076581.1, forward strand.
CCTCCAAGGAGCTGCCCTCCCCAAGTGGAGCCATTGTTAGCCATCTATAAATTCTGTTATATCTCATGATGGCTAAAAAGGTTCCTTAGCTTTCAAGAAACAAATTTTATGAAAATCTATGAGTCCTTGAAAGCCCACTGTGTTCATCATTGTCAAAAAATCAATCCACTGAAATCTTCATCAAAATCCTTCAAGTAGCCCTGCTGTTACTAAAAAGGATTGTTTCAAGCCCATCTTCTACCATTTCACCCTCACAATTTCCCCCAAAAATCTCTCCTTTCACTCATTATTTCACCTATCCTAACAACCATTTCTTCCTTTCTAAAAAACCCATTTTTTCCCTTCATTTTCCCCAAAAACCCTCCAAACCTTATAAAAATTCCTTTATTTAGCTTAACGAAATATTTTTATCCCTATCGGAACATAAAAAGGCTCAAAAAACCTTTTTTTTAGGCCTAAATCTGCCCCATTTTGAAAATAAGGCCTTAAGCCCTCTTGGCTTAAACCTTAGCCCCTTTCCTCCTCATATGAGCTAGCGCCGCTACCATGTGCTAAAGACCTCAAACCCCTCTCACCCTAACCCTCGGTCCTATCCTATCCCCCACAGGACCCACCCCTTCCTTAAACCCCTTTTCCACTTCTTTTTACCCCCGCTCCACTTTATCCTGTCATACAATCTCCACCATAGATCTTGTTGATATGACGATCATCGTTGAAACTCAAGTGTTAACTCCACCCGATCAACCTTTCTGCCTCTCGAAAAATTTGCTAATATCATCACCCTGGCCCACCGCCCACTTCTAGACCGCCGTATAATCTACTTCCTCCACCTATCCTCCACCATTCCCTGTGGTCGGTCATCTCCGCCGATCGCGCCCATCCCCTACCATCGATATGGCTCCCGCAGATCCAACGGTCTATAATCATTTTCACGTGCAATTCATTCCCATGGGTTAACGCCCCATTTATATGCGAAATGGGTGGTTCTCCAAGGGACACACATCATCCCCTGAGTGGAATCTCGTCCGATTCACTCAAAACCACTAACCGCCTAGAGTCAGTGTGAAAACTGCCTGGTTTTCTGCAAAACTACCCTTCCTCATTTTTGCACCCAAATTCAAATTCGTTACTATTCTTCATGGTTCCGCCATGAATATCCCCTCCTCTGCATAATACCCCTCCTCTGCAAATGCTCCAACACCCACCCCAAGCCTCTGAAAGCAGTTTATCCAAAAAATGCAGGTTTTTATAATATGTTTTTAGTTTTGTGCAGGTTTAATGGCGGTCTGAAGGTTACAGGCCCTCCCACAACAAGTTTAAGTTGCAGAAGGCCCAGGATGATGATCCAAGGTTCCAAGATGCAGAATGGGAGATTAAGGGTTCGATTTTAATGTTTAAACCAGTGCCTTATGAACACTGGTTATTTAATAAACCCTCCAGTGCAGCAAAAGGAACACCTGTACACAAAACAAACAAAGCAATGAAGGTTAAAGATTAAGTAATAAAGCAAGAAAATCAAAGACTTAATCAAGCAGATCATGGATAAAGATACGATGCAAAGACAAAAGAATTAAAGTTAAAACAGTGAACAGAAAGGACATAGACAGTAAGATAATTAAAGAAGGTCTAACAGCTAAATCAAAGGCCTAATTAGAGTTAAAGTCACCAAATAGATAGATCAGTAGAGGAAATGTTTGAATGCCACAATCATTGAAGAAATTACTCCTCCAAAGGATTAAAATGCCACCTGCCAGCCTATTTTCCCCTAAGATACACAAAGTTATTACAAAATAGAGATATTTTGTAATAACTTTGTGTATCTTAGGGGAAAATAGGCTGGCAGGTGGTAGCTCAGAAGTTATTTCCAGCCTACCTAAAAAAGCCTAAAAGTCAAGAAAAGGAACTAAGTAGTTCAAAGAGTTAATGTAATGCAGAGTTAGACCTAAATACATTTTGCCTTGGGCCTTGCATGGTCTCAAAGGTCAAAAACATTAAACTATGTCATTTATGAACAATTAAAGACCCTTTCTTTCACTCCACCTCCTCAATTATCTATAAATATTGTGTGAGGAGCTAATTGTTATCATTGGTTGGATTATCATTGAAATGTAAGATAGTTGATAAAGCTATTGAAGTGCTATTGAGTAGTTGAGGAACACTAGGCTGAGAAGAGAAGTTTTGAGCTGTAAAGACCTGTTGGACTTGAAGTATGTACCTGGTTTGAACATCAATAATACAAGTAGATTCATGGGATCCTGGTCTATGTTAATGGTGATGTTATTCCTCATTTTTTTTGTTTCTCTTTTTGTTTTACAAACTGTCCATTTTCTCTAATAAAGAACATAAAATTTAGATTAGGATTTACTGTCAAAGTACCCTATTTCTGTCTGAAAGCTTTATCTTTATGTTTTCTTCTGCTAAGGTATGTTTAGAGGATTCTTAATTTCCCTCTAGGTTTATCTAGCTTGTTGTTTTAGAAATGATTCAATAGAGTATAACCAGTGAAGGAATGTTGGTGAGCCCATGTATTTTTGGGTACAACTTGAGATGTTGTTTTTGAATGTTATTTTTAGAGTTTGCTAAGTAGAATCTAAACCAGGGAATTTTATGGTTAACCCTATCCTCTGGTCTACCTTTAACAGTTGCTTTGAAAGATCCCTTGAGATTATGCCAAAAGCAGGCTATATTCATAGTTTCTGTCTGATCTTAGGCTATTTTCCTTGTTCTCTTATATGTTTTCTCTTTTTTGAAAGTAGTCTGAGGATTACTGGATTGTTTTCTGAAAAGTATGCTTTAATAAAAGTTTTTCCAAAGAATTCTATGGTTTTCCCTGTCCTTTGGCTTGCTTCAAACAATTAATTTGAAAGGCTTTTCTTGTTTAGCGGAGTTAATATATCCTTAATTGATTATTAGCTTTGCTTCTTTCACAATATCTTAATTTTTCATATCACAATTCAATCTAAAAGATCCTTTGATATAGATGACTTGCCCTATGGAAACCCTTGAAGAATTGTTGTACAATTAAATCCTTTTGTGACTCCATAGCCCAATGGGTTAATACTATTTCATGACCTATCTTTTCAGCTGAAACATTCATTCAATTTACTCTCACCTTCACCCTTCAACTGACCTCTTTAGTTAATGATATCCATCCCAACCAAAAAAACAAGTTCCTATGAGCTTCATAACTAGCCTAATATCATAAATAGAGCATAAAGATATATCCTTTGAAAACACTTAAATAGAGAGATCCCTCTCTGAATCCAGGAAGGCTAGGTCCTAGGATTCCAAAGTGGTTCTAATGTGGCTCTCTGTAGTGTTTATTCTTGCCATTCTTGTAAATCACGGGGAGCAAATAGCAGCAACAAAATCACTCCAAGAGGTTAATAAATTACCATGTTTCTTCATGTCCACTTGAGTTTTGGCTTCCCACCAAATAAGAGATCTACCTTCCAACCTTAATGAAGAAAGTTGAATCTTAGTGTCATCATCCTTGATCCTTTTTTCCTGCAATACACTTCAAGTTGATGAAACCAATCACATAATCTCTCAGCATTTACCTCTCCATTATACATAGGAAATTCAAATTTTATGTCATGTTTCAACAATGGATTTTTTCCATGTCCCTTTGGAGAATTTGGAGGTGTTGGTGAAGGAGTTGTTGTGGGATAAGTTGACGATGAATAGGTTGGTGAGGATAGAGGTGGAGCGAATGGTGGTGTCAAAGGTAGTTTTTCACCATTCCCTTTTGGAGGCTTGTCCCCATCTCCTCCATCGCCTCCTGGAGTTTTGGAGCTCTCTCCTTGAAACCTTCTGTTTCTCTCCTCATAGAGAGTTTTCACCATTTTCATGTCAAAGAATTATTCTCTGAAGACTTTCTCATCTTTTGACATATTTTCAGGATTTCCTTCATTTGACATACTTTTTGAAGCTTCAGCTACGACTTGAGCTAGAATTTGTGGTGGATATTGTGGCCAAATTTCTCTCCTTGTCTTTGACCTAACTTGAGGACTTGCAACCACAAGCTTTCCTTCTCCTCTCTTAAGCTTGAATCAAACTTGTAAGCATCACATACACTTGCAAAAAAATAAACCCTTACAACAAAAAAGAAAACCCAACCTGTGATACCAAATTGTTATGTATATGAAATTTCTTGAGGTTTATGTAAATTTTGCAAGTGATTCAATTATGGTTTTAAGCCTCTTCTGTCAAATTATTAATAACATAAACATGAAATTAAAACTTAGTTTTTGAAAAAAACATAAGACAATATCGCCATAACTATAAACACACTACAACAAATGATGAAGGAGTTCACCCCTCCTAGGCGACGTCTGCTGGTACAACTTCCAATGGTTGGGCATCTTTAATTATGATAAAAAATGGTGTTTACCTCAATTTAGAATGCTCAAATGGTTGTACCGATAGCTCCAATGTCTTAAGAACTATAACAAAACCCTTATCTAGCCCCTTTCTGCTCCCAAAAAGGATAAACACTGAAGAAGTTATGTTCTCCTCAAGTTTTTCTATGAACCACTTTACAATTTTCCCAATTTGGCTAACTATCCTACAATTCCTCCCCCTTTTCCACTAATGGAGCGGCAATTTCATGAATTTGCGGTATAATGTTTGGCCTCCTTAATCGCGCCAGTGACCCCGTACCAAACCAAAAATGTGCCAAGTGGCATCATATGCACTGTTGGTTTTGTTTTACCATTGTTTGGTGTTTTAACCCTAGGTTATGTGGTTGGTGATCAGAGGTTGGAGATGGGTTAGCACTGGAAATTAAGTAACTCTAACCACATGTATGTGACTTCTCCCATGGAAATTGTTGTCACCCAATGCATCGACCTGTGGTTTGGATCTGGCGGTAACCATGGTAAAATTTTTAACCTTCATCCATTTGAACGATGCTTCGCTCCAAAGGTTAACTGTCACCTGACTGCCAGTAATCATGTATCAAAATTTGGTTATAACATTATTTATGATGGACTATGGTTTGGACCACCATATAAAATACTTCGCCGAAACATTGATGTGCCAAAATTTTGTTTATATGTATTGATATGGTTCATAACATAAATTTTAATGCAGTCCAGGGTTAGCCCCTAAACCTAGTCTGCAGACCAGGGTCATGGGTTAACCCTGGTCCAACCCCCACCATCTAAAACCATAAAGTTTAAATACACGTTCAAAACTATATGGTTATCAATCATGTTGTGGCGTGTTGGTTGGGTGTCATTTCCCTTCGTTGGGAATTTCTTTGTTCAACTCCGGTGGGGTGCTTCGGCCCAATACAAAAATTTTGGTTGCCCACCAAGGCCCCATGTGGCGACCTCTGGTTGGCCCACTTGGTGTTCCCTTTTCGGTATGAACAACAACCAATTAAAGCACACCACATCAAAACCAATCCGAATGTGAAAAGTGGTGAGCTGCCATAGGTCGAAGAATCCCACTCAATAATGCACAGTAAAGGTCTAGTCAGTAGTAGGGACTGCTGAATGGGCAATGTTGTACATCCCCAAAAACAATATTTTTTTTTTTACGAAATGAGTTTCACTGGATTCAGAACAACAAGATCTACACATTTGTTCAAGTTCCACACCATTCCGAACATTTTCAATTTTGAGCATAAATTTGATCCAGCGGATCATTTTCCAAGAAAACATACAATTGGCTAACACATTTTCCACTGTAAAGAAACTTAGTAAACAACCCTGTAGTGAGAAGTAGGGACTAATAAATAAGTATGCATTGAGTTGGGATTAATAACTTACAATTATTTGTAGTGGACATTGACTAACAAATAATCATGTATTGAGCTTAATATTAATGTTAGAATATACTACTGTAATATTCCATTTTTTTTGGATATCTAAATACAATCAAAATATTTATTAGACCAACTAAAAAAATTTATAATTTATAAGTGTTATTACCAAGTTACATTGTTCATTCAATTATCAAAAGTATGAATTATAAGTGCTATTTTTTCATAGGAAAAAAAACAAAACTATTCTTCATTATAAATGAGGAACTTTTTACATATGTTCTGATCATTTACATTCATCAAGTCTTCCATGGAGCGGTCCTGGAAGACCAAAATCATCTTCAAAATTCAAAATAGAGAACCCTACAAGAGAAAGGAGCAGACCAACGATCATACCAATAGAACATCACCACATAATAAAAGCAGACTGAATTTGACACTAGCGCACAACAAAAATTAAACCAAACAGACCAAGGAGGGAACTCCGAGGGGAGGAAAAATACTACATGATAACCCACTAAGAAATCTCAAAATAGCCATGTCCAAAGATCATACCATCAGTAATGTATTCAAAAGACATAAATTGAGGGTAAAGAGATAGACCCTGTTTGCAGAGGGCATTATATGCTTCAAGATTTTTTTCCCGATATACATGCTGTAAGGAGGCATCAGTAAAAGAAGCCTTTAAATCCCTGATATGGATCATCCAATTCTAGAGGGAGGGGACCATTAAGTTGTACTTTCCTAGAATCCTTTGTGCTGAGATTCAACAAGAATATCCTAGTGAAAATTATGCACCTACACTAGGATGGAGCCTCAAGCTATTTTTAGGTGGATGTCTATTTATAGATGCATGAGAAAATTATATTTATAGATGAGTTCTATTTATAGATGTATGTGCAATTTCTATTTATAGATTGCATGTCTATTTATAGATGCATGTCGACTATTATTATCCCTTAATATTAGTTGTAAAATAAATAATAATCTACTCTCAATGAGCACTTGGAAATATTTAAATGAAGTGGAAAATAAGTTAGGTTTAGGAATTTCAAGTTGAGTGGTTGGTTGGTGAGACATGCAAGTGGAACTAGTTTTAACTGAGTGATTCAAAGTTGTAATAGAGTTGGAAGTGTAGTTATGAATGTTGTAAAGTAGTTTAACTCAGTTAAGTGAGTTAAACTCAGTTGTGATGGTCATAACTGAAGATACACTACTGAGAGATCAAGTTAATTAATTATTAATTAATTCAGAATCAGTGGCCTCACATGCAACTGAAGATTTACTACTATTAACTACATGCATGTCAGATACAGTGGAGACCCAGTTGAGGTGTAGGGGAAAGGGATAGTTTATTATCAGTTGTGACATTATCGGCTGCACACATGCAACCACACACACATTGGATGTGCCCATGAGGATTGTGCAGTAAAGGCAAGCGTGATTCCATCTATTCAGGGATTGCTATCAATTGGGATTGGGTAGTGGAGGTAGGTTGTATAGAGACAATAAATTGGCTAAGGAACTTGCCTATTCATGTATGACAGTGTGAGACAATTAGCTATTGTACTGAGAGGTCTTGGATTGGAGATTTGTATGTAATTGTTTCATGATCCTATTAGCCACCTATAAAATTTTGGCATAGCAAACAAGTGGCTAAGTATGTTTCTAAGTCTTCAAGAGAAACATTTCCCTTGAAAATATATCATTCTTGAAGCCTTCATGTGTCTTCTGTCCTTTGAAGAAATCCTCACTGATGTTTCCATTGAAAGGCCCTGCTCTTTTGTGAAAGAGACTGCCTTAAAAATGCCTCCATTTTCTCTATTTCATTCCCACAAATTGCCCATTTTTCACTCAGATTCCCTCCACAAAACCCCTCTGTAATCCTTCATTAAGCCATGTTTTTCCATCTATTTGGTTTAAGAAATCATCCCTTTCATCTACCGGAACCCCTTATTCGGCTTGAAAATCCCCGTTTTTTTTGCCTAAACAGCCTATTTGCACAATAATAGGCTTAAGCCCCCCAAGGCTTATATTCTGTAGCCCCTTCCCCCTTATAACCCCAACCCCGCAACCGGGTGCTTATAAACACAAACCCCGCTGTTAAAACCCTCAAAAACCCTTCAAAAGGCTTAAAGGCAGTGTTTCCACTCCATTTAAGTGTTAAGCCCCCGAGGGCTTATATTATTTAGCCCCCGACCTGATGCGACCTGAAGCTCGGTAGTTAGGTGCTAAAGGCCTTAAAACCTTCCCTAAACTCTTCTTCCCTTTTGTTTTTATCATTCCATGACGACATGGTCTGGAGTGTGTTAGCCACCTATAAATTTTTGACAGAGAAAATAGGTGGCTAAATTTGTTTCTGAGTCTTCAAGAGATACATTTCCTCTGAAAACATATCACTCTTGAAGCCTCCTTGTGTCTTTTTCCTTTGAAAAGATCTTCCTTGCTGTTTCCACTAAAAGGGCCTCACTGTTTGTGAAAAAATTGTGCTCAGAAAGAGCCTCCATCTGCTCCCTTGTATCCCTACAAATTCCCCATTGTCACCCGTTTTTTCCCTTCTCCAAAATTCCCCAAAAACCCTCAAAATCCCTTCCTAAGTCCTCTAAATCATCAAATTCCCCTTTTAAAACCTTATGGCTCCCTTCATTTGGTTTGAAAATACCTTTTCCCCTTTACCGGAACCCATCATTTAGCCTTAAAAACTCTGTTTTTGGCCTAAAAAGTCCATTTTTACCTTATAATAGGCTTAAGCCCCTTTTGGCCTAGCCCTTAGCCCCATTCTACATGTAACCTAGCACCCGGACCAGGCGCTAAGCACCACGGCACCAATCGCAATCAGAAGTTTCCCATTGGCCTTTCCCCTTTATTAATTGAAAATCTTCGATGTGATGACATTTTGTTCCATCGACCTCCACTGTGATATTAACAGTTGATCTTCACAGATCTAATGGTCAGCGCTAACCTTTCACTGTGCCCATTATATCATTCCATTACCCTCCCGATTGAACATTGACTATTGATCCCTTTCCAGATCCAACGGCTGGCAAAAGATTGCATCACACTAACCCAAGCTTCCCCACTTTCTTTTTCCTTGATTGGTGATCCTCCGATTCAATCCCGGCCGTTGAATCCACAAGAACCAACGGCCAGGATTCGATTGCGCTCCGCCCCTGTGCCCTTCATTACTTCCCCTCCGATCAGATCTCCACCGTTTATCTCTCTGCCGATCTAACGGTCCATGCGTTATTGCAAGTTCAAACCTCGGAGTTTCGGCCCCTGCCTTTCTCTGATGTGATTGCATATCAGCTGTTCTTTCCGACAAATCCAACGGCTCTTGTTCTTCGCGCTCATTCACTTGCCCCTTTGCCTTCCCGCTCCCTCTTTTAATCTTGACTGTCCATTCTATATATCCGACGGCCGGGATCTAATCCGCCTTTGACCTTCCCCCCACCATACCAACCATGCACCTTTCCATATCGCGCTCCATCCTGCACCGTCAAAGCTCTCGGTCCGACATCCAACGGATGAGGTGCATATCGTGTTTTTTCTGTGCCCGAAGGTTAACACTTCAAAATTACGCGATGTAAGAGGTTTTAAAAGGACACGTGTCGGGTGGCAGAGCATATCGCATTTCTTTGGGAGATTTTCAAAACCACTCCTAAGCCGTGCGAAAATAGTTGTTTTCTTCCAAAAAGCCACTTCCCCCCTTCTGCCTCTGGAAGCCCTTCTCGAAGATCTCGACTGTCGATCTGATCTAGATCTATGGCCTTTATTCCATCACGTTTTTCATCTACATTCTTTCATCTGGACCTCCCAAAGGACTTCTTCGGACAATCCCTACCGTTGATCTCCTCCTGAGATCTAATGGCCCACAATCAATCTCCCTCCGCCCTCCGGGTCCCACCATCAAATCGCCCTGATTTCATTTAATTTAACCATTTTCCTTTGTATTTTGCCCAACATTAAAACTTATGTGTTTCACACTTAAGTTAACTTCTTTCGCCAAACCTTCCAAAAGAAATCCCACCGGCAGATCCTGACAGTCGACCTCCTCGATCAGATCTAATCCAATGGTCCAGAACCGTCTTCTCACCAAACCTTCATCAGACCAGTTTCTCTACCATTACACAAAAATTTTCACCATTTTCCACCTGCAGCCACTATTTCCACTGCTGCGCTGCCATTTCCTCAGTCCTCCACAACATCCAACCTCCACCCCCATGGATTTCCTAACAAGTTTATTGTGTTTTGCAGGGTTACAGACAGTGAAACCGTCCTTTCTACACGGTCACTATTAGTGTAATAAAGTGGCGTAGAATGTCATTTTTTCAGAGCCAAATATTGTAGAGAAATGCCTGGGAAGGTTTTAAATGAAATATTTCATTAAAAGACTAGTGTTTAACTCTGTCAAAACCTCCAACGCCATTAAAACTTCATATTTGCAAACAGAGACAGTCAACAGGAGCAGAAAAGAGTATCAGTGAAGGTTTAAAGTGATTTAAAGCCTATTATTGAAGATTTAAGGCTCTAATTCAATGTTAAAGGGTGAATGTACAGATTGAAGACCTTATGAATGACACAGAAGGCATAAGGAGGCCCAAAGAACATGAAACAGACTACATTAGTGTTTCACATTAGTAGAAGGTTCTTTCTCGAGAAAGGACAAGCTCCCATATGGTTTTTTATACTTCATCAATGTTCCTGAGAAGATCACCACCTTGAAAATAGTCCTAAGATTGCCAGAGAATTTTTACACAATATGGTAGGCCTAAAAGTCATTTATCTGCCTTACTTTTCCTAGAGTACTACAGAGTACAGACAGCCGGAAAGTACATCAAAGAACATACCTACGAAGTTATGATAAACCTGTCGAAGACCACTCTTTCATCCAAAGAGTATTGAAAATCAATGCAGTAATATTAAAGAAGAATGGGCCTCAAGCTCTCTTCTTCCTCTATTTTAATGTTTCATTTAAAGTTCCATCTACCTCCTCTGCCTCTCTTTTAGCTATAAAACTCTTGAAAAATACATTGTAAATTTTGTTGTTTGGATAACCGTGGATTGTAAGTTGTTTCTCTTGAGATATAATTTTGTGTGCATAGTTGTAAAATAGGCTGAGGAGATGATTTCAGACTGAATATCAAGCTATTGGACAATGTTGTATATGACTAGTGTTGCTCTTTAATATGACAATCACGTTTCATTTGATCCTAATTTAAAGCAGCTGTGATGTGTTCTACCTTTGTCTCTGTTTTCTTTCGGTAATTCATCATATTTCATTTCTCTGATAAGAATTAGTAATCTGGCTTAGGATATACCCTTGCATGGTACCCTAATGTTTCCTGTTCTTCTTATCTTTGATTTTTTCTGCTAATTGTGAAATTTGAGAACTAATTCTAGATAATTTAACTAATATAGTAGTTGGTTATCACTGCTTGCTGATGTGTGAATTCAAGAGTCCATTCTTCGATGTTCTTGTTTGGTTTTAATTGAAGGAATTGGGATACTAGGAGGATTAGAACTGATTCTGTCTCACTAGGGTCCTTTCCCAATAGTTGAACCTTTCTAATTTCCCTTAAGTTGAACGTCAAAGCATTGAAAGTTCAAAGATCTCAGGCTTCACCTTTGTGTTAAATCTTTAATGTTTTCCCTTGTCTGAAGAGTTAGCCTCTTTAGGAATTTGGTCGTAGACGGTTAAGGCATGTCCTATCCCTAGATCAGCTCCTAGGTGGTCACCTTGGAAGGTTTCCTTTTCATTCACCTTCATGCCTTATCATTTCATCCCACACTATCATCTTTAAAAGATTCTCTGTTTTAGATGACTAGCCGATTTGAAAGCCTTGGATATCGAATTGCAAGTAAACCCTTTTATGAATCCATTTCCCAATGGTCTCGAGTGTTCTTTGAATTATCTCCCCATTTCCAAAATCCTCTCTTCCCATTTCTTTGTCTTAAATTGAACCCTTCCTTCATGTTTCCCAACAAACAAACAATCAAACAAACAAACAAACAAAAACCCTTGTGCCTTATAACTAGCCTAATACCTTAAAACTGAACCTCAAAGACATATATATCTTTTCATTTTATAGAGAGATCCCTCTCTGGACCCAGGAGGGCTAGATCCTGAGGTCCCAAAGTGGTTTTGATGTTTTCTTGTTTTTTGGTAGAGCCAAACTTGCCAAAACACGGGAACCCCAACATAATGGCAAATCCACTAGGGATGCTTCGAGTAAAACACTCCTTTAAACACTTCTAAAGCTCAAAGAAGACCATAGCAGCCTTGGTTTGGTAGTCAATCATTGTGGTGGATAGTAAACATCCTTGAAACATTCTAAACCTTCCACCCAGCAACTCCACAGTTCCATAATGACTAAAGACTCCAATGGTGATTAGTAGGCCTGCTGATTATCTTGGTTATCTAAAGACTCCACTGGGAGACCGGTTTTCATTACAACATCAGCCATATTCAAGTAACACATAGGATTAAGCGTCTGTGTTCAAAGATAGGTTTGCCACTCAAAGACTGTCATATCTATCTTACTTTCTTTGTTAATTCTTGAGGGCCCTGTTATTGCCTAAATCTACCTCAGGCTGAAAGAAGGCAGAGTTCACGGTAACATCAAACCACGCTCATTTTGGTAGCTAGCCCTACCAGATCAGGAGAGGGCTCTTTCCGGGTCAATCTCAACAAAAATAAGCAATGAGGCTTGAGATGACTTGAAATAAAATCTGATTTTAGGCTAGGTATATAAGTAAAGGAGTTTGATTTTGATTTTGGGGGTTTTTGTTGGAATCAAAGGGAAAGGCAGTTTTGGGTCTGGGGATGAGGCCTAGTTTTTGCAGACTTCTGAATGGGGCAAGGAAGGAAATTGTTTTGATGCTTTGGATTGAATGAATGGATAGTTCATATCGGTGAGGAGATAAAGAGGGCAAGAGGCTTTCAATAATCCTCTTCAAACAGATGAAAACATGGAAAATTAAACAAAACTGAAGGCAGAGCAAAGCTATCTAATGAATTCCACCTTTATAACTCATTTGTTTAATTTAAGAAGAAAGGAGAAGGGAAATGATACACATAAAACATCAGTGAAATTACAATCACATAGAGAAACACACCATCAAAACACAAAGCCACATGGATCCCAAAGAGTGCTGCAAACCCTGGTCTATTCCTTTGCCAAAATTGGAGAGATGAAATGTACAATGAAGTGCCAAGCAATCCCAAGTGCCCAACCCTGAAAATGACTGAAGAACTACATGATATAGACAAGCCTAACTCATCCCCATGCCTCTAGGGGTCCAGATAATCATTCTAGGAGCTGTTTCAACCATATCTAAACTAAGAACTGGAAAATAGGAAATGAAACAACTTGCCTCTATATGATAGGAAACTGATTCATTCACTTAGATTTCACTTTTTGGTGAATGAAACTACTAGAATGAGTAAAAATGTGCCAAAATTACATAAAAGTCATGACTTTACATCAATTTACATCAATATTTACATGAAAAAGTCAAACTAGCCAAAACTAGGCGAAAAACTGAGCTGCTGAGTGAAAAATAGGCCAAATATCCCAATGCGCCGCGCCTGAAATCTCTGTGTGTAGCACAACTTTCAGGCTGATTTTGAGGGCCTTCCTGAAGTCCAAATTGCGTTTTGGATAGATCGTTGGAAATCCCTGCCTGTCTACTTTCTAACCCAAGTGGAATTTTTGAATTTGGTTGCCATTTGCCCCTCCAAAACTCAAATATCCCAACACTGCTTCCTGTGTGTCCAAAAAGTGGCAGAAAGGTCATTTTTGAGGTGTTTTTGACCGTTCAGGCAACCCAAAACTTGTCAAAATCCTTAGGTAATGGGTAGGAATTCATAAATTTTGATGAAAAATCCAGAAATGCAAATTTTTCCTCCAAAAGAGCTGCCAATTATAAGGACGCGCCAAGTGGTGCTACGCGTTGTGTAGGAAAATCTGTGTTTAGGCCAAAAAATTCAAAATTGACAAAATTTTTCCCAAATTTCTTGAAATTTGGGCTGAATGTCCACCATCAAGCACTATGCTGGGTCAAAGAAGCTTTGGCCAAAATTTGGAGTCTATCATGCCTTTTGCGACGCTTTAGTGCCCTCCTTAGCCTTGCTTTCAGGATCTTGATCCTCGCTTTGTAAACATGATTTTGCGTCCAATAATGGTTCTTCATGTGTCTTAACATGTTATTTTCTTTGTTCTCCTTCTCCAACAACTTCTCAAGATGAATACTGACCCTCTCAAGCCAAGTCTCTCTATCAGCCTCAATCTCCCGCTCAATGGGTGTCATCTCGGTTTGGCTTCTTTGGGCAACTTGCCGGTTCTCACGAATGTTTTGCAACTCCATGATTGTTTGCTGATCTTCTAACTATTTTTTTCACTGCTCCAGGTAATTTATGATCCATTGAGCTCTCTGCAACTTGACGGTCAATGTGTCTATTTCCGCCTTCTGCGCCTGAATGGTCTCTCTCAACTTTGAGCTTGGAGAGCTCAAATCCTCATCAATCAATATGAAATTAGTATCCTGGCCTCTTGAAGGGCCCTCATCCTGCATAGGCATCTTACCTCTATCCTGTACCTGTACATGTGCTGCTGATGACGGCAACGAGACACCCCAGGTGGAGATAGTACTCGCCGAGCTGCTGTAAATAATACTCTGGTGCCTCTATGATAAGTAACAAACACTGGCACACTAATAGGCTCTGTCTCGTGACCTTCATACTGATGTGAAGGTTCACTTGCATCATCGACAACCTTCGGAGGAACTTGAGGAGCTGTGAAGAAGTCATGGGAAATGAAATCCTCCCATGAAATACCCTGCAAACCAAGCTGATGTACAACCACGATCTTGATGAGTGCATAGTGATAAATACTGTTGTACTGCTACTCGGGAGTTTTCTTCTGCACAAGAGTGGTCATTCTCTCGATGTTCCGGCACATGAAATAAGGTATGTTCATCATCCTCACTCTAGTGAAATGCATCAATAACCTGATATGGTAGGCATAGAGGCGTGAAAACTGGCCCTCACAACTGAAGTATCTGATAATGAGTTTCATCAGAGGCGCATAGGATTACTTTAGGAACCGGAATGGGAACACCCTGCTGAGCTGCCTCACAAAGCTAGGCCTGATTTATGGTTCATAATGCACTCTATCCACCTGCTGTCTTTTGTTCCACTGTTCACCCACATTTGGTATTCCGGTTGCTTGAGAGATGGTTTCCGGTTTCAAAGTGAAATTTACACCAGCAAGAGTTACCTGACCATCATGTAAATGCAATACAAACAAACGAGCCAACTCCTGATGATGATGAATCCTAGCAATCATCTCATAATACTGATAGCATGACTGCTCTCGAAAACATGCCATGGCAAGTGGGCAAGCCTGCAATTGAGTCAATGAGGTGGGATCTTCTCTCACATGTTTGCCACCTTTACGAGGCCTTCTCGGTGCATGTAGCTCAGTGGTAGAATCACTATCTCTGTCATATGATGTATCAGTGTCTGTCTCCATGGTGTTTCAAGGTCTATGTTTGGCTTGTATGAGATAAAAATGAGAATTTGGTGCTTTGTTTTAGTTGCCAAATGTGTGTCAAAGGGGAGGGACTGTAGGAGATATAGGGCAGTGGGTACAATGGGGTTTAATCGAATGATAATTTGCCTTGTGAAAGCTTTTGATTTGAAAAACTTAGGGACAAGGGACAACCATTGAATTTTTGGGATTCTTGGGGTTTGGGAATTTTTACAAGTGAGATGAGAAAGTGAAAATGATGGGAAATGAAATGATTTATGTATAGGGAATGGGGCTTAGGAATGAGTGACTTGGGATATAAGGGAATAGGGGAGGAATAAAATGATAATATTAATAGTGAGAGGAAGAAATAACAAGAGGGGAATGAAGTATTGGCACAAAATTACTTTTAAAACACCAATTTCAAAACCCTAAGGAGCAATTTTTAACAAGGGAAATTTTTTTGGCATTCCAACTCTCATATTCAACCTCAATCAACACCAAACATTGTTAATGGAAATTTCAAAGTCTCAGAAACTTACCTGGAACAAAGGAGGCTGATTCGTTTTGAAATTTGAGGGAAATGGCAACAAATTTTTTGTTTTGGCCTTGTGGACTGCGACAGTGGCCCAGTGCGCCGTGCCTTCCTTATGCACCATGACCGTTCAAATATGCACTGTGTAGAGCGGGCCTATGCGCCACACTCAGCTAGTGCGCCGTGACAGTAAACTCACCCACAGTTTCGTCCTTCAAACACTGTTTCTCTCTTCCACGATTTGACTCGGCTCAATGCTATCTCTTGGCATGTAAATGGGTTGTTGAAACAAAAAAATATCTTTTATACCATAGAATTTGATTTTTGATTTGAAAAAACCCACTTTTGTAAAGTCTGAAAACTTTGGCACTTTTCACATAAACTCTGTTTTTGTTTCCCTTTTGATTTTTGAGCTGAATGATGAATCTCTTGTCTATTTTTGCAGGGATAGCTGGCATGGGATTTTGGCAAAGGTGACCAGGGTTGTGCCTGAAGAACTTTACAACTGAAAAACTCTGAAAATTACATTGCATTTATTACAAATGGATAAAATAGACAATTTTTTTTCAAAAAAGAGTTTTGAAGAAAAATCATTATCAAGCATTATGATGACGAAAATTTTTGCACTGAAACCTTATTTGAAGCTTCCTCATGTGCCTGCTGACATTATTAGACATTCTGAAGACTAAATTAACGAAACCCTAGACCTAATGAGACTAAAAACCCTAAATGACTCTTTGTTGACCAAGAGACCAAACATGACTGTAAATGATTTTGATGAACCTCGATGAACACACCTAGGACAACAGGTACAAGACATGAGGGATATGAGTGAAAAGACCCTTCCGTCAGATGATCCATGCTCCTAATGGAATGCAGCGGACTGAACTTGAATGAGACACCTAAAATGAAATGCAACAAGAGAAATTTGATCTCTGACGGAGGGATGAAGATACCAACTCTAACATTGGCTCCAATGGGGATGGTAGCTCCTTGGAGGTGTCAAGAACTACATATTTCTGGGAGAGTAGGAAGTGCCTTCATCCATTGGGCTATGGAGTCCATAACTTCGACAAATCCACACAAGACTCTTGACTCATTTAATTGACTAAAAACTTGACTCAAACCGACTCAATTTTGAAACCAACCATGACTGAAAGACCTGACTCGAAAAACTCAAACCAAAGCTGAAATCAATCTTTAGAGTTATAGCCTTCACCTCGGGCCCCAAACTGAAGAAAAGATCACAGCACACACTTGCCATGAAACTAAAATAAACTGGTATGTACAGTGACAATGTAAACAACAGAAAATATTTCAGAAATGATACCACTTGAGCAGCTGACCATTGACCGACCCTCCTGGACAATCTTCACCGTTCATCTCTTTCAGAAGAAAAGCATTCTGACCCTGATATGCAGCAATTTTAAAGGGTCCTTTCCAGAGATTTTCGAACTTACCATGCTTACCCTTTTCCTCATTTCTTGCATCCCATTTCAGCACCACTTCTTCCAATTTAAAGTTGTCCACCTTGGCTTTTCTATCATATATTTTCTTAATTCTCTCTTGCAGCTTGAACGTGTTTTGGAAAAATTCTTCTCTCGTCTGCTGCAAATGGATCATTTGATTTATTCTTCTTTGCATATGATCATCTTCACTGCTAGCTTCCTGTAGAAGTTTGACCACTGGAACTATGAGAGAGGTAGGAGACACCGTGTCAAATCCATATACTAACTCAAAAGGGGACATACCAATGGATTTATTCTGACTCACTCGATCTGCCCAAAGTGCATTAACTAACTTCTTATGCCAACTTCTCTTGTTTATTTCCAGCAACTTTTTAATAATGTTGACCAAATATTTGTTGGAAGACTCTGCCAATCTGTTTCCTTGCGGATGATAAGCAGTTGAGTGTCCCAAAGTGATTTTATACTTGTCACAAAACTCAATCATCCTTTTTGATTTGAAAGCTGCTGCATTATCAATGATTAATTTACTCGGGAAACCAAAACGAGACAAAATATTATTCTCAAGGAATGAAATTATTACCAAATCTGTAGCCTGCCTAGTGGGAATCTCTTCAATCCATTTCGTGAAATAATCTGTTGCTGTGAGGATCCACATGTGCTGAGCTGAAGAAGCAGGATGGATTTCACCAATGAAATCCAAACCCCACTGCTGAAAAGGAGCACTTACCTCAATGGGCTTAAGCGGCAAAGGCTGCAATTTCTGCCTCCCTTCAAAAATTTGACATTCATGGAAAATTTTGACATTGTTATACACATCAGCAAAAAGTGTCGGCCAATAATATCCCACTCTCAAAATCTTGTTGGCCGTTGTTTTCCAAAAAAGGTGACCCCCACAATCTCCCTTATGAAAATCCTCCATAACCTGCTTTGCTTCTTCTTCCACCAAACAATTCAGCAAAACACCACCAGGATCTTTCCAATAGAGTGAATTATTCAAAATACAAAACTTAGCAGCCTTCAATTTCAGAGTTCTAATTTTTTTTCTAGCCATGCCGGGCGGTGGTGACAAATTTTGAAGCACATATACAATATTTGAATACCAAGGAGAAAGCACGAAGATTTCTGATACCTGAACTGATGAACTTTCCTCATTCTCCTCAGAGATAGCATCAATGAGATTGATGTCCAAGGCATGCAAATTCGACTCAACCATTAGCTTAGCCAACCCTTTTCCTTTGATAAGCTTTGTAGGCTTTATCTCCACATCATACTCCAACAAGGCAGCAATCCATTTGCCTCGTCTCCCCTCCAGATCTGTTTGCACTAAAACATCCTTAACAACAGCGTTAGGAACATAAGCAAGAATATGAGAATGCAGAATATATACTCGAAAATATTTCAACGCTTTCACTAAGGCAAGAGCTTGCTTTTCAATGATGTTATATTTTAAGGCTGCATCTCTTATGGTTCGGTTGAAAAAATTAATTGGTTTTTCATGCTCATCTCTTTTCTGCATCAATACTGCTGCCATAGTATGCTCCGAGGCAAATGAAAACAAAATAAAATCCTGAGTATAGTCTAGGCTGATCAAAACCGGAGCTGAAGAAAGAATCAACTTAACTAAATTGAAAGAATTTACCACCTCCTCAGTCCACTTCACTACGCTATCTTTCTTAAGCATGTTTGTAATCTCTCTTAAATGTTCTGCAAGATTAGGCACAAAGCGGCGTAAGAAATTCATCTTACGATTGAAGGATTGGATCTCCTTTTTGTTCCGGGGAAGATCAATTTGCTGAATAGCTTCTACTCAAGCTAGGTCAATACGGATGCCATCTTTTGAGATAATATGACCAAGAAGTTTGCCCTCATCCATGGCAAACAAACTCTTTTTCGGATTGAGTGACACACCATACTTTCTACATCGCTGAAAAACAATCTTCAAATGGTAAAGGTGCTCTTCATCAGAATTGGAAAAGATTGTCAAATCATCAAGATACACAACTAAAAAAACATCCTTCTCATTTGAAAATGCCATATCCATTGCTCGCTGAAATGTTGCACCAGCATTCTTCAAACCGAAAGGCATTTTAGCGTAATGGAAAGTTCCCCACAGAGTGGTGAACGTTGTTTTGTCTCTATTATCCTCATGGACCAGAATTTGGTTATACCCGGAATAACCATCGAGTAGTGACATACGAGATGCTCCAAATACTCACTAGAGTATGTAATCCATTTTGGGCAATGGATAATTATCTTTCAAAGAAACCTTATTCAGATTCCTAAAATCAATGCACAAACGAATCTCACCTGTCTTCTTGCGTACGGGCGCCAAATTGGAAATCCAATCTAAAAATATTATAGGAACAATGATACCAACTTTGTACAATCTATTCACTTCATTTTCAATTGAAGGAATCAACTTTGGATTTATCCTTCTCAACTTCTGCCGAAAGGGCTTTTGATTTGGCTTAATCGGAATGGTGTGCTAAATTATGTTTGTATCATATGTCTTCAAATCTGAATAGTCCCAAGCAAATACATCAGCAAAAGAAGACAATAAACTAACATATTTTGCTTTTACCTCTGGTGACAATGCTTTGGACAATTTCACCATCTTTGGATTCTCAGCTGATTCAATGTTCACATCTTCAACTCCCTTTTCGGTTGGCCGCAAGGTTGGTTTCCGAGCTACGTCATCTTGATCGAAGAGCTCCTCTAAAGGTATCAAACCTTTAGGAATGACATTATCCTTCAGTTGCAAAACTTCCATCTGATTTATTTGCACATCAGCCTCACCATCATCATGCTCCATATCAATTGAAGTATCTTTGAATTTTCCTTCATTTTTCAGAAATTCATCAATCTCATCATCATCTTGGAATACTTGCCAATACCTCTGATTGTCCGAGACAGTCGGACGATGTTTCACATGAATTTAAAATTTGTTACTTGAGTTCATTGGAATCTTAAAATTACTCGCTGCCTTTGCAAGTTCATCTGCAATACCATTCTGAATACGATGGATACAAGTCAAAGTATAGTCTGAAAACAATTTCAAGATATCAAGAACAACATTTTGGTAAGCCCGTATTCGAGGATGCTTAGCTTGGAATTCACCTTTCACTTGCTTAATTACCAAATCGGAGTTGCCATATACCGTAATCCTCTTAGCATTAAAATTTCTAAGGATTTTCATACCAGCAATCAAAGCTTCGTATTCTGCCTCATTATTTGAACAATCAAAAGCTAATTTATAAGAGCAGACCCTTACTGTTACACCATTTTTTGGTCATCTCACCTTTTATTATTAGATGGACCCAAGTACACCATGTAAGACCAGTTTTACCCCAAGTAAAACTGCTTTCACTATGTTAATTAAGGAAACCCCAAAAGGAATAATTAATTAAACCACAATTTAATTATTATTCCCAGTCAGGTTTAACCCAAAAACAAAGAAATTAATGAGATACACCCATAGTTATCTTATTATTTTCTAGGAATAATTATTTAAATAATATTCCTTGTTAAATATGACCAAATCAACTACTATTAATTAAATAAATCATTATTTATTTGATTATATCCCAACCACTTCCTTAAAAGGATAAATAAATCATTTATTTATTTATTCTTCACTAATCAAGGGATTTGACCCAAGTCAAACACCCTTTCCCTCCAACAAATAATAATAAAATATTCCATAGAGGTAGATCTAGATTTGATTAACATTATTTTAATCATGCACCAAGATCTAGAATGACCCAATATTTTGTTATAAATAGGAGGGTTTTCCCCATCATTCTTCACCTTTTGTTGCCTATTAGATCACTCCGGATCTATACACTTGGTCTCATTTCTACCATTTTGCTCCCATTGAGCTCTACTTTCTGCATTGGGTTTTCTACATCTACAAGAGAGAGAAAGCTTAGATCTGAAGTGCTGAGGACTACAAAGAACCCATCCCATTGAGGAGATCTGGATACACCTTCTTGTTTCCTCCTAGGTGCCCTGTAATATAAAAATTCATTCAAAAATCGTGTTCTTGTCTTGTCCGTTGGATGCATGGAGCAAACTCTTTACTTTACTGCTTAATGTCTTTCCATTTATAGATCTGTTTGTTGCAGCACTTTAACTACTAATTGCAGATCTGAAGATGTTTTGCAGCCATTATTGTTGTTAGGGCTATTAGTTATGCGTAGCTAAAGTGGTTCTTTTTCGTACGCTTCGACGAAGAATTCATACTAACAAATGGCGACTCCACACAAGTTTTAAATTACGACCGCTGTCGTTTTTCATATTCCTGCATATCCAGCTACTTCAGGCCCTAGGGCTTCTTTTTTAGCTGCTTAGTTTTTCTCTTTTCATGTCATTTTTCTCACATAAAACCCTAAAAACCTAAAATTTCTAACCTCCGTGTGTTTCTGGCCCTATTGCGCAGGTAAGCGACACCAGCCGCACCTGAGACGGCAATTTTTCAGAAAATCTGCCGCCGAAACAGCCGGAACGGGGGGGTCGCATCTTTTGGCCCAAAACCTGCGACCTGGACGCACTTTTCAGCCTGTAACCTGCGACCTCAACCAAAATCAGGTCAGAACCTGCGACCTGCCTTTTTTCCAGCATTTTTTCTGTAATTTTTCTGGGTTCTGCTGCAGCCTCTGCCAGGGTTTTCCAGCCTCTGTCTCAGCCCGCCTTGACCAAGATCTGATCCGTTTTTACTCATCTAAGTGGGAACCCAGCCCCTTAGGGCTTTAGTACCCTCCACTTTTTGTGGAAGAGTTTCAGCTGTTTCAGCCGTCGGTTTCAGAGCTTCAGCCCCCTCTTTTTCCAGATCTGTTACCTCACTTTCAGATCCTTTGAAACCAGCCTCTTTTGCTTTCAAATCACCTCTTGTCGTTTTGTGTGGACCTCTGCTAAAGGCCTCTGCCTTGCCCTCCCCCCGGTTTTTTGCTGATTTCCCTTTTTCCAGCCACCTTGCCTCTGTCTCTTGGCTGTGATCTGCACCCCTTGTCTGCAGCTTTATCCTCCAGATCTCTGTCCCCTTTGACCCTAGATCCGTTGAGCTTCCTTTGTGTGTGTTTCCATAGTTTTTCCCTTTCTTTTCAGCATAGTTTTGAGAGACCCACCTTCTTGGGTTAGATAGATGCATACGTAGCTGTTATTTTTCTGTTATTTCAGCATTTTACTCTGTTCTCTGTAGGTTTATTTTCAGCTACGCAGCACACTTTTTTGCTCTCAACAATGGAAAGGGTTTAAAAATTAAAATTAACGCACACCACACACTGACCCTAAGTGAAGAAGCGCTTGGTTTACACCGCCTGGCAAAGACTCTAAAATCAATCGTCACTGCACCTTATCTGCCCTTGACCTTCTTGATTCTGTCCCTTTCTGCCCTTGTCGGTTTCCTTCTTCCTGTCATCATTGCGCCCCCAAGGCGCCTTTCCCGGAGAATTCTTGGCCTTCATCCTCAGTTTCCGGTTGATCGACCTGCTCCGCACCGCCATCGTCGAGCCAGTCCACCTTCGAGTCCGCACTCCGACTCCTCTCCTGATTCATCGGGTCCCCCTTCTCCTTCCGGTTCTCCCCCTTTTACCTTCACCATGTCTGGACCAGGGCCTAACGCTAGTGGTTCTCCCGGCCCCAATGCCGGCCCTACTTCTAGCGGAACCATCACAACCACTACTCCGGCCACCCCTGTGCTGCCGTACATTGCAGGCCTCAGCCTCCCCGATTTCCATCAGTTGATTAACGACCCCATTCACCATAATACTACCTCGCCCACTATGCCTACCAAGTTACCCTCTGATATCCCTAAGTTCGAGGGCCTTAATGGCGAAGACCCAACCAATCACGTCCGGTCTTTCCACATGTGGTGTTCCTCCAACTCCATTACCGATGACTCCATCCGTCTTCGTTTGTTCCAACGCACGCTTACCGACGAAGCTTCTAAATGGTATGTCGAACAGGCCACTTCCTCCCATACCACGTTCGAGACTCTTGCCCAAGCCTTCTTGTCGTACTTCCAGCTCCCTCTCCGATACGACACCGGTACGGAGCTCTTGACTTCATTTAAGCAATCCTCTTCCACACGCCTTTCTGCCCATGTTCAGGAATGGCGACGAAGACGGAGCTTATGTCGAGCCCCTCCCTTTGAAGATCGGGTTTACATGGACTGGTTCCTTCGCACCCTCCCGTCTCCCATCGACAAAGATGTCGCCTCTCACTTTCCTCAATCTGAAGAAGCCGCCCTCCAAATAGCTTTAAAATATGACCTGATCTACGCTCAATCTGGTTATGTTTATACCGTTCTTCCTGACATCCCCAGGCCCGGTGGCGCTAACGCTCCGGGGGCATCTCATTCCGCCGACGGTATTGTTGGATCTCTTTCCCACCGTCGTCCCCTCCGCGAGCCACGGCCTTCTCGCAGAGGGGCCAACACCCCAGCACTCGCTCCTCCCCTGCAACATGTATCCATGATACGGCATGCCTCCTCCTTTTGCCCAACCTCCTGCTTACCTCAATGCTGCCCAACCCAACCCTTACTTTTATCCGCAGCCTGGTGCGCCAGCTCCTCCCGCATATGCGCTTCCGCCTCCCTTGCCTCCTCACCACCTGCAACAGCCATTACAACCCCCTCCAGTAAGTGCGTATTTGCGCACAGTATGCGTTTAATCCCCCTCTTCTCAAAGCACGCGAGAGGCAGTCCGTAACCCTTATCCGCCCAGAACCGAGGACTCAATTCTCGGGAACCGGACCCCAACACCAGCACCGCCCCTCGTGGCATTCCGCCCGTGTCGGCGCGGTGCCGCTTCGCACAAACGTTTCTCTGTTCGTGTTGCGGTGTTTACGGTCACTACACTCACGATTGCCCTCTCTTACCCCAGATGCGACAGATGTGGGAGTCTCAACCCACATTGCGCGGACAACACGCCTCCCCTCACGCTCCTCCTAATGTGGCCACTACCCAGCCAGCTGTGTTCACTGATCCTTTCCCTCAACAGGGATTCGTGGCTACCCAACCCCCTGACAGCCATGCAGCCACACCCTCGTCCATTTCTGGGTCCTCTGACTACCAGATCCTCATGATGCACTCCGATCCGTCCCCTTCCGTCGACCTCCACCTTCAAACTCGGTCTCGCCAGTACCCCAAGCCCCCTGCTCAGTCTGCTCCCGAGCCTCCATCTTCAGGTTCTACAGAGCCTCTTTCGACATCCAGTGGCCCCTTACACATCCCTCAACCCACAGTTGAGGTTCACCCAAAGATTCCAAAGGGTCCATTACGCCGAAATGCTGCTTCCGGTCGAGCCGCTCAATCGTACAGTATAGTAGATGATTTGGCACAATCCCTTGCTGCCATTTCCACACTGGAACTCCTCCAGTCGTGCCCTTCTCAAAGGAAGGCTCTACTATCTGCCGTGGGCGCTGTTGATCCTGCTGATGACCAAATGATTGTTCTCGACGCCACTCAATCGGACCACCCTCCTCTTCCTCCTTCCGTTGCTTTCCAAATCCCAGTCAAAATCCGGAACGCCACTGTATCCCGGTGTATAATTGATGAGGGGGCATCCACCTGTGTGATGTACGCTTCGGTTTGGAAGCAACTCGGATCCCCTGAGCTGGCCCCTTCCACGATCACCCTTCGAGCGTGGGACGGTCATGCCTCCCAGCCTATTGGCCTGTTTCGTAACTGTCCCATCACCCTCGCCGGTAAGGCTGTTTGCGTTGATGTCGAAGTCATTGACGCCCCTCTAGACTACAACATTCTATTGGGGCGAAGCTACACCTATGCCATGTCTGCTGTCCCATCCGCGGTCTTCCGCAAGATGTCTTTTCCACATAATGGAAAGATAGTCACCATTGACCAGTTATCGTATCATGAGCCGCCGTCTCCATCCGCCTCCGAGACGACCATCTCTTCTGTAGCCAACAAGCAAACCGTCGATTCTTTGACCAGTGTCTCCCCCGGCGTCTATAAAGATTCCACCCTGCTTGGTACTTTTCCTCACCTTCCTCCCCCTCCTGTTACTGACCCCGGCTTGTCGAATGTTTGCATGATGCAATCGTCTCAGGCTGCCCATAAACGGCCTGCCTCGGCTAGCCCGCACCCTCCTCCCCGCCCTCCGCAACCCGCTTCTAGCCATCCATCTCAGCCAGCCGGACCTCCTCTTTCTGGCCCTCCCCCTACAGCTGGCACCCCCGAACCTCTTTATCCTCCAGGCTCGGTCCCCCCTGGCCTTAACCATCTTGGAGCCGTTCCTCCTGGTCATTACCCTGCTGGACAGGTCCCCTTCTTGGCTCCCCCTCCCGGAGTATATTCCGTCCCCGTCATGGCCACCCTTTCTCTCCCTAACTTGACCTTGGGTATTCCGGTTTGGTACCTTGACCCCCCGGCCGCCACCCCCCCTGGTCACCCCAAACCTTACATGGCTTTGACACCGGTTCAACCGGTCCCCCTCGCTTCCTCCATAGCCACTGTGCCCCCAGCACCTCCACATGACCCTTCTCCTGTTGAGTCGGCTCCCGGGAAGAAAGGAAAAGCCCGCAAGGGGGCAACCAAAGACCAAACCACCACAACCACCTCGGCTCCTCCCCCACCATCGAAGCCTTGTGCCTTATGTGATATCATCGGTCATGCCACCCATGCTTGTCCCGAGTTACCCCGTATCCGCCCCATGGTAAAATTCGCGTTCCCCGACACTACGGTCCCTGAAACTCCCACTCCTGCTTCGACCGTCTCCAAGAACCCCAAGACTCTCCGCACCAACAAACCTTGTGCTTTGTGCGGTGTCCATGGCCACTACTCCCATCATTGTCCTCACCTGACGCATTACCGTGACTCCCTTGAGGTGATCCGCGAGTATGAGGTTGAACAAAATCAATCCGCCTCTCCCATTCTCGCGCAGTATGCTGCAGCCCAGCCTGAGGATTCCACCGCTCCCATCCACATCCCCCCCCCCTGATGTCCAGATGACGGAGTCTACAGTCACCATTCTTTACCTATCCTCCTCTGCACGACACTTGGAACCTAGCCCGTCTGCCGCCTCCCCCATTGTGTCCCTTGATACTCGAGATCACTCCACTTGTGTCTCTGTTGACCTTCGCAGCCCGAGTCCTCGCCATGTTTCC
The DNA here is from genome assembly GCA_034641835.2 of Pinus albicaulis. NCBI lineage: Eukaryota > Viridiplantae > Streptophyta > Pinopsida > Pinales > Pinaceae > Pinus > Pinus albicaulis. The sequence goes on from CM076581.1 coordinate 1,540,233,982, forward strand.
GATAGTTCTCATACATCACCTCGTTTGAGTTTTGCTCATCCTGCCTTTTCCCCCCGCCATTACCGCTCGATGACTTCTGCCCCCTCACGCTGCCGTCCTTTCCTTTCATCCCCTCATGTATTGTCTTGTCACACCACCTTGCGCATCCCCCCGTCCACATCCTTTATCGGTTACGCCGATGGTGCAAGTCGCTACTCCAGGAATCTTGCCTCGGCGGGGTGGGCCATCTTCACCCCCTTGCATGACCTCGTTCTGTCTAACGGGGTATGCATTGGTTCTTCCACCAACAATCAGGCCGAATACGATGCAGTGCGTGGCCTACTAGCTGATGCTTTGCTGCATCGCATTCACCATCTGCACGTTCGTTTGGATTCCTTGCTTCTTGTCATGCAACTAAATGGTGTTTATCGTGTGCGTAACCCTGTGCTGTTTAGACGCTATTTACGAGTAAAAGTCTTAATACGTGCGTTTGAAACCATAACTTTCAACCATGTACCCAGAGACCGGAATCACTACGTAGATAGTATTGCAAACCATGTTCTAGATTGGCATTTATCACACTCAATTCATACAAGACAATAACATTAAATCAACCATCAAAAGACGATGCATATCCATAATATGTGTCGCAAACCATATATTAATGAGTCCATCTACTCTGATACACATGACATGCCCATAGCATGTTCCAAAAAACTGGGGGCACCATACGCCCCCCCATACATATCCATACGACATGCCCATAGCATGTTACAAACAAAAACTGGGGGCACCATATGCCCCTCCATACATTCTAGGGGGCACCACCTGCCCCTACATACATCAGAAGGGGCACCATATGCCCCTAATCACGATCTGGAGGCTCCCGGGCCAATGGCTCTGCCCCTGCAGCATGTAGATCCCGCATAGTTTGACCGGCCATCGCCATGCGCCGCATGATACCTCGCCACTCCGAGGGGAGACCAACACATGGCTCTATGTATTGGTCGTCTAAATCCTGCCACCCGCGCTCTGATACTCCAGTCAACAGCTGCTCACATCTACGGCGGATGTCCTCCAGTAGGGCGGCTGCACCATCATTTTGCGCTGCTCTCGATCCACTCGGACCCGTAGCTCCAGACGTTGCCGGTCGTCCCATATATCCGGCCGGTTTTACCGGTGCTATATCTGCATACCAAAAGTCCCTGAATCAGTATCATTATTTACTATTCAAAAAACTTTAAACATGCCCATATAAGGATAGCAATTTGTCACTTACCATCGGGCCCCCAAACTCGACCAGCCGGAAGTGGCAAATCCGGATCCCCATAGTAGCTCATCCCACTATAAGGGTAGTCGTCTATGTACAACGGCATCCGATCCCAATGGGCAAAGAACTCCGGTCGAAATGTTCGCCCGACCGCCCCTCCTCCTCCTTTGCAGAGTAGTCGTCCCCAACGACGCATCCTGGGCTCTCTCGGGCCCCCATCTGGAAGATGCACACGAGGCCTCAAGGTCGGGATCTTCTCAAAGAAGGAGGCGCACAACAAAGTCCCATATGAGCAATCATGATTCACCTGCCGCCTGCATAGCGACAACTGTCGCTTTAGCGACACCAACATCATTTGGGCCCACCCAAAGTAGGTCCCACTCAACACACTCTCCACTATCATCATCTCCCCACCGGTGATGTGATGGAACGCCTGGGTGCCCAGGATTCGCAGCACAGCTGCGGCCACTGCACGGGTTTCTAGCCTCTCTAGATCCCCGATCGATATCCGAGTCCCCTTGACTTGGAAACTCGGTCGACAATGGCGTTCCACAAACTCCATGATATGCCGCCCCCGCGGCAACACTGGCTGCGTGTCTCCCACTATCCCCAATGGTGGGAGGCCGGTCAGGAAGTACACATCCTGGACCGTCAGTTCGATCCTGTGCCCCTGCACTACAAAGATCTCCTGATCTAGATCCCAGTAACTGATAATCCGGGCCAGTAATGGTTCCCCTGCTCTCATCAACGGGTTCTCCACAAACTTGAGAACCCCAAATCTGGCCAATACACGACGGACGCCCTGATCCGCCTGGATCTCTGCCCGAAGTGTTCCCGGATCCCTCTCTCTCCAGTTGACCCGTAACTCTGCCATACCTGCACAAACACATTCTCTTTGTCAGGGTACAGATCGGGCAAACCATAACCACACACAAAAACCCAACTCCCAACCATCAAACAGCACCAAGCCCCCCTCCCCTCCCAGGTCGCAGTTTTCTGCCCATTTCTGGACCAGGTCGCACTTTTTGCCCTCAAACCTACGTCCTGGGTCGCACTTTTTGCCCCAAAAAGTGCGACCCGGCCGTAGAGAGGAGGGAGGGGCTGTTTTTGGGGTGTTGGGCCCTAAACTGCAAATCTAATCCATCAAAATGCAAGAGCAAGGTTAGGTCTCTTACCTCCAACTGACAGATCTCGAATCCAACGGTCGGTTTGTCCGCTACGTTCGCCGCAAGATTTAGGGCCTTCTCTCCTCTCCACATTCACCACAGCAACAATAGCAAATGAATGATTTTGGAGGGAAAAGCGCCTCATTAAAAGAGAACCCCTGTTTCTTCTTTCGACTGCTGCGACCACACCGTAGCCCCGTTCGACGAACCGTCAGCACCGCTGGATAGATCTCACCGAGCTCTCAAATGGGTTTTACTTAGTTTTTGGTGATTTGATACTTCACCCGGACACATTTTTCCACGAAGGGTCACTTCACCACTCCTTAAAATCGAATTTCCTCACTTACGACACTTGTACTTGGGGCACCACATCGCCCCCTTACTTGTCCATGTTCGTGTTGATTTTCGTCATGAGTGCCCACTTTGTACTCATGTTTCTATGACCCCCCATTGAGGCCTTTACTGTGTGGCAGCACTCTACAGTCGCCCTTGTTTAGAGCATCCAAGTCGAGTCATCATTGCATTCATGGAGTCTATCCTGCGTCCTTTTGCACCCCACTATAGCCCTCCATCCTTCTTTGCTTGGTTCCTCCCTTGTGTCGCATATCATGACCTTCAGTCCCACTGTCCCCTATCCCTTTCGATATTGTGTCAGTCGTTGCCATGTCATTCATGCCCTTTATGCTCTAACAAGGGAAGTCGTCCATTCGCCACTCCATCCTCCCCCTTTCCACTATCATCATTGGTGTCAGTCTGTCTGTCGCTCTATTGTTCTTCTCTCGTGCCTTAGTTGAGGGTCTCTTATTGCCTCACCTACGACGGACCTCCTTTTGTCGACATCAGCGCATTTATTCCAGAAGCAAGGTCTAGAGGGCGGTGTACCTTGGTTCCAGCTTCCACTCTTGTTCGGTGCCTCGGATCAGGCAAGGGGATCTCTCACTTCCCTTTGACTTGATTACTTCTCCAGCTCCTTTCAGCATGATCGAGATGAGTATACTGGACAGTCCAGTGACCCAGCAGCAGCTCTTGATGATTCCCGGGCGTGTGTGAGATGTCTCGGCCCTCATGAGGGGGTGGCCCTGCAGGTAGCCCCCCACATGCCCGGATGACCTCTTCATTGCAGCCTTTGATGCCGCTCCAGATTTTGATGATGTTGGCCCTAGCCACCTGCAGCGCCTCTATGATTTGCATGTATCAGTCAGATTTTGTGAGCCCTTCCCCATTCACAGGGGGCATTTGGGTTGTATTTATCTCATGTACTCAGATATTATTGTACTAGTCCTGGCTGTTATCCCAGGCACAGCATGTATGTGAGACTCTTCCTTGTATTTTTATCTGGCCTTTGTTTATGCCAGCTGTACTCTATGGTTCGGGCCCTTGTTTACTGGACACACTATTCTTTTGTACTTTGTCACGGCGGGCATAGGTATGCCTCCCCCGCCGCCTTCAGCACAGGTACCCTCTCATAAAAAGAGACTTGTTGCACCTGCGAGTCTCGTCTCCTCAGGGTCTAGTCCTTCGGCACACTATCTACCTCACATTTCTCTCTCTGACATCCCTTTTTGTTGTCTGGTGATTGTATTCTTACAACGTACTTCGGTCATACGATTTGCTCCTGACACTCGCACGCTGGGGGGCAATCTGTTACACCATTTTTTGGTCATCTCACCTTTTATTATTAGATGGACCCAAGTACACCATGTAAGACCAGTTTTACCCCAAGTAAAACTGCTTTCACTATGTTAATTAGGAAACCCCAAAAGGAATAATTAATTAAACCACAATTTAATTATTATTCCCAGTCATGTTTAACCCAAAAAACAAAGAAATTAATGAGATACACCCATAGTTATCTTATTATTTTCTAGGAATAATTATTTAAATAATATTCCTTGTTAAATATGACCAAATCAACCACTATTAATTAAATAAATCATTATTTATTTGATTATATCTCAACCCCTTCCTTAAAAGGATAAATAAATCATTTATTTATTTATTCTTCACTAATCAAGGGATTTTGACCCAAGTCAAAGTCCCTTTCCCTCCAACAAATAATAATAAAATATTCCATAGAGGTGGATCTAGATTTGGTTAATATTATTTTAATCATGCACCAAGATCTAGAATGACCCAATATTTTGTTATAAATAGGAGGGTTTTCCCCTTCATTCTTCACCTTTTGTTGCCTATTAGATCACTCTGGATCTATACACCTGGTCTCATTTCTACCATTTTGCTCCCATTGAGCTCTATCTTCTACATTGGGTTTTCTACATCTACAAGAGAGAGAAAGCTTAGATCGGAAGTGCTGAGGACTACAAAGAACCCATCCCATTGAGGAGATCTGGATACACCTTCTTGTTTCCTCCCAGGTGCCCTGTAATATAAAAATTCATTCAAAAATCGTGTTCTTGTCTTGTCTTTTGGATGCATGGAGCAAACTCTTTACTTTACTGCTTAATATCTTTCCATTTATAGATCTGTTTGTTGCAGCATTTTAACTACTAATTGCAGATCTGAAGATGTTTTGCAGCCTCTATTGTTGTTAGGGCTATTAGTTATGCGTAGCTAAAGTGGTTCTTTTTCGTACACTTCGACGAAGAATTCATACTAACACTTACATTACTCGGTACCTTGTTTGGGGTGGAAAAAGGGCTGCATACCCAAATTCCAATTCCAGCACCATCACTCCCTACTGCACCATCGAAATCCATGGTCCACAAACCATCTTCATCTTCTTCCAAGTGCTGAAATTATGTTTGCTCTGTTATTTCCGTTTGTTGTCCATCAAATTTTTTCTGCTGTCGGAAGGCTGATTTCTCAGCAGAACCTTCAAGTTGTTGTCTTTCTTTCTTCAAAACCTTTCTAAAATTATCGGTGATTTCCGGAATGTCCTCTGCTTCAACTAACTGACTATTTACATCATTGAAACTATCTTAATACAAAACAAAAAACTCTAAATCTGTATGTACATAATTGATTGGATGATTTACCGGTTTCTCCTTGCTGGTGATCATATACTTCATCTTTTGCTCCCGATATAATCTTCTCATCTGACCAAACACAAGAATGGTAGCATAGGAGAAATAAAGTTGCAATGTTCCCTTCAATTTTGCTCCCCAAGATCTGGAAAGAAGCATGCCAAATCTAGGAGGAATATCTGCCACAACCACATCCATAAAAAAATTCTTAGTCGGAATCTGATCTAAGCTGACCACCAAATCTTTGATAAGCCCAGTGCATCTTAATCTGCTAGAATCGAAAGAATAAATATCATGATACTTTCTAGTGATGTCCAATCCCAATTTCTCCATGATTGCCCTCGGCATGAGATTATGAGATGCTCTGGAATCAAACATGGCATTATGCAACACAAAATCATGCAATCTCAGGCTGATATAAAAAGGAGTCACATCAATATCTGGAGACTCACCATCCATTGCTGGTCCAAATATCAACTCAGGTTGATCATCTTCCACATTCACCATATCAGACATTGGATCGAAATTCAAAATTTTAGATACCTGACCCTTGTAGCTGCTATTCTTCCTCAATTCAGTTAAAGGAATGGAAACTTTTAACTTAGCAATTTCACTCTCTGAGTCAAAAAATGAAGTTTTTTCTACCTCTTTGACTGGAACATCCTTCTTTTCAGCTTTCTCCCTCGATACAATTGGCTGATTAGATCTTTCATTTGCTGCCAGTAATTTTCTAGTAGTAGGATCAACTATCTCTTTTCCCTTCTTTTGTGCAACAGGTGAATCATTCTTTGGTGCTGAAACTTCCTTTCTCTTTTGGATTGGGTTAATAGGCACATCTCTGTTTCTAAGTGAATATTATCACTGCTGGGCAGACAAAGCATTCATATAACCTCTCTGATACTCATCCGACTCTTCTTCAAGAACTGTCTCATTAGGCAAGATGAAATCCTCGTCTTTTTGTACAACTGAGTTTTTTGCATACTCCTCATATTCAGTGATAAAATTTGGAAAATCATCAGGTGTAAAGAAGTGATTCTCTTCCCTATTACATTATCTTCATCATCTAATTCCAGACCAACAAAATTCTGCTGTAAAGGTGTCTTTACCTGCTGTTGTACTGGTGGTTCTTGTGCTCGCTACTCTTGTTGTTTGATCCTGAATTTTGGTTGTTGTTGGCCCCAGAAGTTAGGATTTCTGATCTGCGGTTCAGGCTTATAAAGTTTTAATCTTTCAATCATCTTTTCCACCTTGCGAAGTACTTGATCTGAAGTAGAAGCCTCTTCCTTTATTACTACTTTCTTTTCTGCTTTCAATCTAGCTCTCTTGTCATTCAAATTAGCTTCAACACTCACTGCAATTTTCTACATGTCTTCCAAAGTGGCCGGATCTCTTTCTCTTAATTGATAGGCCATGTCCGGATCAAAACCATCCAGAAACTTAAGCAAACTTGACCTCCTAGATGGCCTTAAATCATCAGTAATTGAATTGTAAACCGCATTGAATCTAATACAATAATCTTGGACAGACTCACCAACGTTCCGCTTGATCTTGGTATATTCAGAAGTGATTTGAAGAGGATCTTTCTTTACTTCCCATCGATCCAAGAATTTTCTCTGAAGCTCAGCCAATGTAGCAATACTTCTAGGTTGCAAAGCTCTGAACCACTTTCTTACTTCACCTCCAAAGGTTTGCACAAATAATCTCATGGTCACATTTTCTGCATCAATTTCATGAAGGTCAAAGAAATCTGCCATTCTATCAATATGTTGTTGAGTAGGAACACTTTGAGGAGTGCCATCAAATAATGGAATCTTACTTTGATAATCAGCGGGCATGGCATCCAAGTTCTGAGGCAACACAAGAGGTGCAAATCGAGCAGCCATTGCTCTTGGTGGATTTATAACTGGTCTTGGAGATATAGGTGGAGTAGGAGCAGTAGATGTATGAAGTGTATGTGGTGTGGATGGAGACGATACTATTGCAGATTGTTGATTAGAAATAGATGGTTGCAAGGGAATGGTAGGAATGAAAGGAGGCTCGGTATGAACTTGTGAACCAGATGTGACTGCTGATGGCCCAAGTGTTTCGGATGTAGACTCTATGAACTCAGGAATGTTTGTTGCCACAATGGAATTTTGAATATTCAACATGTAACTATCAATGGACCTATTAGCTTTTTCAATTTCAAGATATTTGATAAACTCTGGATTTATGACAGTAGAACCAATAACACTTTCAGACTTCGTCTCAAACAACGACAACTCAAATTGTTCGTGAAATTCAAGATCTTAAAGGTACTCAAAAACAACGGGACATGAATGAGATTTGAATAGAGGAATCACAAGACTTTCTCAACGAAGGATTCTTGAAATAAGATTGGGATTTTCATACACTGGAGGTGGATTGGGATCCGGATTTGCTCTGATATGTCTTCTGGAAGCCAGTGTGTTGAATTATTTTCAAAAATCAAAGGGACAAAACCAACTTGTTCAGCCTAACAAATTCTAGACTCATCACCCAAAAGTCCAGAATGATCTGATGTACTGGGGCAATTTACAATTCAAGTGTCATATTTACAAACTAGACTGGAGATTGACTGAAGCAACGTTTATCTACTTTCGCTAATGCAAAGCAATAGCGTTTCGAAGGCTACCTGGCATAACTTCAGGCTCAGTCTGTAGCTTATAAAAAAAATAACACTAACAAGCAAACCATTTTATCCCCAGTATGGTCACCACTATGTTATTGCCTAAATCTACCTTAGGCTGAAAGAAGGCAGAGTTCAGGGTAACATCAAACCACGCTCAGTCTGGTAGCTAGCCCTACCAGATCATGAGAGGGCTCTCTCCGGGTCAATCTCAACAAAAATAAGCAATGAGGCTTGAGATGGCTTGAAATAAAAGATGATTTTAGGCTAGGTATATAAGTAAAGGAGTTTGATTTTGATTTTGGGGGTTTTTGTTGGAATCAAAGGGAAAGGCAGTTTTGGGTCTGGGGATGAGGCCTAGTTTTTGCAAACTTCTGAATGGGGAAAGGAAGGAAATTTTTTTGATGCTTTGGATTGAATGAATGGATAGTTTAGACTGGTGAGGAGCTGAAGAGGGCAAGAGGCTTTCAAGAATCATCTTCAAACAGATCAAAACATGGAAAATTAAACAAAACTGAAGGTAGAGCAAAGCTATCTAATGAATTCCACCTTTATAACTCATTTGTTTAATTTAAGAAGAAAGGAGAAGGGAAATGATACACATAAAACATCAGTGAACTTACAATCACATAGAGAAACACACCATCAAAACACGGAGCGACATGGATCCCAAAGAGTGCTACAAACCCTGGTCTATTCCTTTGCCAAAATTGCAGAGATGAAATGTACAATGAAGTGCCAAGAAATCCCAAGTGTCCAACCCTGAAAATGACTGAAGAACTACATGATATAGACAATCCTAACTCATCCCCGTGCCTCTAGGGGTCCAGATCATCATTCTAGGAGCTGTTTCAACCATATCTAAACTAAGAACTGGAAAATAGGCAATGAAACAACTTGCCTCTATATGATAGGAAACTGATTCATTCACTTACATTTCACTTTTTGGTGAATGAATCTACTAGAATGAGTAAAAATGTGCCAAAATTACATAAAATTCATTAATTTACATCAACTTACATCAAGAGTTACATTAAAAAGTCAAACTAGCCAAAACTAGGCGAAAAACTGAGCTGCTGAGTGAAAAATAGGCCAAATTTCCCAATGTACCGCGCCTGAAATCTCTATGCGTAGCACAACTTTGAGGCTGATTTTGAGGGCCTTCCCGAAGTCAAAATTGAGTTCACGATAGCTCGTTAGAAATCCTTACCTGTCTACTTTCCAACCCAAGTGGAATTTCTGAATTTGGTTTCCATTTTACCCTCCAAAAACCAAATCTCCCAACACTGCTTCTCGTGTGTCCAAAAAGTGGCAGAAAGGTCATTTTTGAGATGTTTTTGACCCTTCAGGCAAAGCAAAACTTGTCAAAATCTTTACGTAATGGGTAGGCATGCATAAATTTTTATGAAAAATCTAGAAATGCAAATTTTTCCTCCAAAAGAGCTGCCAATTATAAGCGCGCCAAGTGGCGCTACGCATCGGGCAGGAAAATCTGTGTTTAGGCCAAAAAATTCAAAATTGACAAATTTTTCCCAAATTTCTTGAAATATGGGCTGAATGTCCACCATCAAGCACTATGCTGGGTTAAAGAAGCTTCGGCCAAAATTTGGAGTCTATCATGCCTTTTGCGACGCTTTAGTGCCCTCCTTAGCCTTGCTTTCAAGATCTTGATCCTCGCTTTGCAAACATGATTTCGCGTCCAATAATGGTTCTTCATGTGTCTGAACATGTTCTTTTCTTTTTTTTCCTTCTCCAACAGCTTCTCAAGATGAATATTGACCCTCTCAAGCCAAGTCTCTCTATCAGCCTCAATCTCCCGCTCAATGGGTGTCATCTCGGTTTGGTTTCTTTGGGCAGCTTGCCGGTTCTCATGGATGTTTTTCAACTCCATGATTGTTTGCTGATCTTATAAATGTTTTTTTCGATGCTCCAGGTAATTTATGATCCATTGATTTCTATGAAACTTGACAATCAATGTGTCTATTTCTGCCTTCTGCTCCTGAATGGTCTCTCTCAACTTTGAGCTTGGAGAGCTCAAATCCTCATCAATCAATATGAAATCAGTATCTTGGCCTCCTGAAGGGACCTCATCCTGCATAGGCATCTTACCTCTATCATGTACCTATACTTGTGCTGCTGATGACGGCAACGAGACCTCTTCCACCCAGGGTGGAGATAATACTCGCCGAGCTGTTGCAAATAATACTCTGGTGCCTCTCTGATAAGTAACAAACACTGGCACACTGATAGGCTCTATCTCGTGACCTTCATACTGATGTGAAGGTTCACCTGCATCATGGAAAACCTCCAGAGGAACCTGAGGAGTTGTGAAGAAGTCATGGGAAATGAAATCCTCCCATGAAATACCCTGCAATCCAAGCTGATGTACAACCACGATTTTGATGAGTGCATAGTGATAAATATTGTTGTACTGCTACTCGTGATTTTTCTTCTGCACAAGAGTGGTCATTCTCTCGATGTTCCGGCACATGAAATAAGGTATGTTCATCATCCTCACTTTGGTGAAATGCATCAATAACCTGATATGGTAGGCATAGAGGTGTGAAAACCGGCCCTCACAACCGAAGTATCTGATAATGAGTTTCATCAGAGGCACATAGGATTCCTTTAGGAACTGGAATGGGAACACCCTACTGAGCTGCCTCACAAAGCTAGGCCTGATGTATGGTTCATAATGCAATCTGTCCACTTGTTTTCTTTTGTTCCACTATTCACCCACATTCGGTATTCCGATTGCTTAAGAGATGGTTTCCGGTGTCAAAGTGAAATTTACACCAGCGAGAGTTACCTGACCATCATGTAAATGCAATACAAACAAACGAGCCAACTCCTGATGATGATGAATCCTAGCAATCATCTCAAAATACTAATAGCATGAATACTCTCGAAAACATGCCATGGCAAGTGGGCAAGCCTGCAATTAAGTCAATGAGGTGGGCTCTTCTCTCACATGTTTGCCACCTTTACGGGGCCTTCTCGGTGCATGTAGCTCAGTGGTAGAATCACTATCTCTGTCATATGATGTATTAGTGTCTGTCTCCATGGTGTTTCAAGGTCTATGTTTGGCTTGTATGAGATAAAAATGAGAATTTGGTGCTTTGTTTTAGTTGCCAAATGTGTGTCAAAGGGGAGGGAATGTAGGAGATTTAGGGCAGTGGGGACAATGGGGTTTAATCGAATGATAATTTTCCTTTTGAAAGATTTTGATTTGACAAACTTAGGGACAAGGGACATCCACTTAATTTTTTGGATTCTTGGGGTTTGGGAATTTTTACAAGTGAGATGGGAAAGTGAAAATGATGGGAAATGAAATGATTTATGGATAGGGAATGGGGCTTAGGAATGAGTGATTTGGGATATAAGGGAATAGGGGAGGAATGAAATGATAATATTAATAGTGAGAGGAAGGAATAAAAAGAGGGGAAGGAAGTATTGGCACAAAATTACTTTTAAAACACCAATTTCAAAACCCTAAGGAGCAATTTTTAACAAGGGAAATTTTTTTGGCATTCCAACTCTCATATTCAACCTCAATCAACACCAAACATTGTTAATGGCAATTTCAAAGTCTCATAAACTTACTTGGAACAAAGGAGGCCGATTCGTTTTGAAATTTGAGGGAAATGGCAACAAATTTTGTGTTTCGGCCTTGTGCGTTGCGACAGTGGCCCAGTGCGTCCCGCCTTCCTTAGCGCCGCGTTCAGCCAATGCGCTGCACCCAACGCCCAGTGCGCCGCGACAGTAAACTCACCCACATTTTCGGCCTTCAAACAATGTTTCGCTCTTCCATGATTTGACTCGGCTCAATGCTATCTCTTGGCATGTAAATGGGTTGTTGAAACACAAAAATATCTTTTATGCCATAGAATTTGATTTTTGATTTGAAAAAACCCACTTTTGTAAAGTCTGAAAACTTTGGCACTTTTCACATAAACTCTGTTTTTGTTTCCTTTTTTATTTTTGAGCTGAATGATGAATCTCTTGTCTGTTTTTGCAGGGATAGCTGGCATGTGATTTTGGAAAAGGTGACCAGGGCTGTGCCTGAAGAACTTTACAACTGAAAAACTCTAAAAATTACACTGCATTTATTACAAACGGATAAAATAGACAATTTTTTTTCAAAACAGAGTTTTGAAGAAAAATCATTATCAAGCATTATGATGATGAAAATTTTTGCACTGAAAACTTATTTGAAGCTTCCTCATGTGCCTGCTGACATTATTAGACATTCTGAAGACTAAATTAATGAAACCCTAGACCTAATGAGACTAAAAACCCTAAATGACTCTTTGTTGACCAAGAGACCAAACATGACTGTAAATGACTGTAAATGATTTCGATGAACCTCGATAAACAGACCTAGGATAGAAGGTACAAGACATGGGGGATATGAGTGAAAAGACCCTTCGGTCAGATGATCCATGCTCCTAGTGGAATGAAATGGACTGAACTTGAATGAGACACCTAAAATGAAATGCAACGAGAGAAATTTGATCTCTGATGGAGGGATGAAGATACCGACTCTAACAGGCCCAACATACTAGCTTCAAGGACCATTCACACTAGAGCTTATCCTAACCCAAACCCACCTAAAATAGTTGTCAATCCAGAGATAATCCTTAGGAGATCTCCCACCCCTAGAAAGTCAACTATTATCAGACCCATTTATAGAGCTAACTCTGCACCTGAAGACTTTATAGCTCTATTAGATATTCATCGTAACTTAGACTTACCAAGTAGTTTACCAAGAACTAAGTCATTCAGTGCTTTAGATCAGACAGACCTCGAGCTCCCAAGTTCACCATCTCACAGTGGTCAACATATCAGAGATAGAGAGACACCTCCATCTACACCCCCTGATATTCACTTCATTCAAAACTTGGGCCTCTATCACCCTAAATTAGCTCAGCAGAGTATTGCTGGTCCTAACACTTCTATCATCCATACACCTGCTTCTCAAACCAACCCTTTGGCTCCACAGAACATCACCATGGCAACATGGTATGCACCTCTAGTGTTACCACATCCTTTGGCTCCATTACCCAATGATTATCAGTCAAAAAACCCTCATTTCACTGGGAAGGAATCCACCACAGCCCAACATCATGTGGACAGGATGGAAGATGCCTTTGACTACATGGAAATTGAAGATGAAACCATTAAGATGAGGATTGTTTCCCAGAGTTTGGGAGGAGAGGTGAAGAAATGGTTTAAGGGTCTACCTCCTAATACCATCCATGATCTTCCCTCATTACATCAAACCTTTATAAACAAATGGGAAGTCAAGACCAACCCTCTTCAAATCTTAGCAGAATACAAGAATCTCAAAATAAATATAGGAGAGAGTGTCCATGACTATTCTACAAGGTTTAACAGTGTTTACAATGCCCTTCCACCTCATATGAAACCTCCCCAAGGAATGGCCTTGGTGAAATAGCCTGAAGGATTTGATGTTGACATGGCCTATCCAACACCCACCCATACTACCTCGGGTGAGACTTTGACCTACGCAAGTAGGTCACTGCCAAAAGGGCTAGTAGTATAGGGGTTTGTTGGAAAACCTTGAACTTTGAACCTAGGTCAGGACCCCTCGAGCCAACAACTGGTTCCGTTGCTGGGACTGGGAGCATCTTGAGAAGGGGATCAGGTAATGCCAAAAGAAGCATTGAAGGCATGAAAAGGGAGAAGAGTAGGAAAGATTGAATAATTCCCAACCTGGACAAAAGTACGACGCGGAGTGATAAATAATATCGAACAAATCAATAAGGGGATAGATCTGTCTATAGCCCGCTGAAAGGAGCATCTACAAAGCCTGCCAGCTACACCGCCTTGAGAACCGCGTAAGGGTAAAACCTCGCTCGAAGTCCCGCCAGAAGATGATATGGCAGCACACTTGAAATTACCTACCTTTAAAGGTGCGGGAGATGAAGACATGGACCGATTTTGGTTTGTGGCAGACTCGTTATGGGCTGTGCATGGTGTGGTGGCCAATTGTAATGTTCCTAAATTAGCTTAAGGTAATTTGGAACATTAATTTTTCCTTATTCATTTTGTATTTCATGATTAATGAATAAATTGTAAGGGAGAATGTCTAATCCTCTTGCAAATCAAGAATAAATCAGTGCCTATATGAAAAGAGACATATTTAGGCCATTGGAATAAAATCTTGCAGGTGTGAAAGGGCCAAGACCACCAAAGGAGATCCTATTTGACCAAGTCAACAACGCTGTCTAGGTTCATTGAACCTCCTTGATGGACTGCACAGTTCTAGAAGGGGTTTCCAAGTGTGAAAAGAACCAAAGGATGAAAGTGGTTTAGGGTTTGTCAAGAGACTCAAATGTTATAAAAGGAGGATAAAGGTTCATGAGTAGGTTTTTGATCATATTTCATTTTCTGAGCTTGCTAAGGCAACTCCATTTCTCTTTGCTGTTTAGCAAGAGAAAGAGAGGATCTCTTGTTTAGGAATCCTTTATCCTTCTTTGAGTAGCTATTGTAGGGAAGTGTGCTAGATTGAACCACTATCAGGTTGGAGGCCAAGCTATTCTTGTATTGACATCATTGGCTCATTGAGGGTTTTGCTGCTGCAGCAAGTGTAGTAAGTGGAGAAACTAGATCTGCAAGATCTAGTTGCTTAAGAGGAGATTTCTCTCAGGGAGGGTGTCTTGTGACCACCTGAAAGAGGATATCTGTCATATTTTCATTTCATATCTGTATATTTTACCTATTGTAACATTTAGCCCTAGCTACTGCATAGTCTCCTTTGTCTACTGCGTTATTTTATGTATTTCTTCTACTGCTATTTGCATATCTCTCATTGTACTTGTTTCTGGTGATTGAGGCTTGCCTCTCACCTTGAATATTTATGAAGTAGCTTGCTGATATATCATGTTTAGATCTGATTTATATTATTAATAAATTCATCTTCAGAAATTACTGAAGCTCTCTGCAGTTCTTTGTACAAAAATTTAGATCTACACTTTCTAGTGCATTATTTTGTAAAAGCCCTAAGGGGATCTTAATGAGAAGGCTGAGTAGTATCCAAATATGATATGGATCTGATGTTTCGGCCATGAATTTTCTGTATATTTTTAATCTAATGTTATACTTCTGAAGCACACTTAGAGGGACGCTGTCTATTCATTTCTGCACTTTTTACATACATTGCAGCTCCTAGATCTAAAGATTTCCTGCTTATATCTTCATAGAATTCACTGTATTATTTGAGAAGATACATTAAAAGTATGATTTGATACTGATATACTGTAACCATGTCTGATGGCTGATTTCCAGTGACTCTCTTCTGAAACTGCACAATTCTCAAGTGGGTTCTTCTTCATTCCATCAGCTCCTCTCTTTAGCTGATTTTGAACTAGTCAACTTTGTGGGAGATCTGTTTAAGGCCCTTAAACCCATTTTTTTTTCCTGAAATTCAGCATGGAAGTCCCAAAAATCCTATACTAAGGGAAACCAGCCCTGAGTAGCATTATTATTGGACCATTTTTCTTATATATCGTTTTTCCTGAGCCTCTTGCAGTGTTTCCTAGTAGTGGAATTTCCCGCTCCTTGCTTATTTGGGTTTTTATTATCTTTGGATCCATTATTTAAATATGTAGATCTAAGGTCCCTAAGCGATTAAAACTATAACATGAGTGTGTCATTCCCACACTTGCTATGTCTCATCATTCTTCTATAGATAGAGTCTGGAATGGGCCAGGAAGCCTTTGGTTTTGCACCCTCTCCTTAGAGGTGATATAGCCAGTAAATTCCAAACCAGTCCATCTCTGGTTTAGAATTTTCTAGTGTGTTTTCCATACTTCTATGTTTCCATAGTGGAATATCTTAGGATATTCCCTACCGAGCCTATTTTTCCCCATTTGGAATATTACAGTGGTATCAGAGCATGATCTGTAGCTCCGCTTGTGAGATCAAGCTATCAGTAAAATCAAGAGCAAGGGAAACATGAAGAACATGAATTTAATCTCATCTATTTTCAAATTTAAGAAGAGCCTCCCCAAGGAGGATGTGCAAGAATAAAAGAGAAGTAGTAGTGAAGCTCCCAAGGAGTTTCAAAAATAAGATCTTCCAATCAGATCTATAAGATCTGTGCATGAGGAACATTCTGAATCATCATCTCATGGATGTGAGCACTCAGCCATATCATCAGATCTTTAGCATTTTTCCAGTGATTCCTTCATGAAGAGGGAAAAAGAAGGTGTGAGCTTGATTGATGCATTGCCAAGGGCAAGATCTCTGTTACACCATTTTTTGGTCATCTAACCTACTATCATTAGATGGACCCAAGTACACCATGTAAGACCAATTTTACCCTAATTAAAATTTCTTTCACTATGTAAAATAACTTAATAAAACACATTTGTTAGGTTGTTTATGGTCTAAACAGGAAACCCCAAAGGGAAATATTAAACAAATCTATATTTTTTTGATTTCCCTCATGGGGTAATTGATTAAACAATAATTTAATTATTATTCCTAGTCATGTTTAACCCAAAACAAAGAAATTAATTAGATAAATCCTTATTTATCTTATTATTTTCTAGGAATAACTGTTTAAATCTTATTTAAATACTGTTAAATATGACCAAATCAACCACCATTAATCAACTAAATCATTATTTATTTGATTATATCCCAACCACTTCCTTAAAAAGATAAATAAATCATTTATTTATTTATTTTTCACTAATCAAGGGATTTGACCCAAGTCAATCACCCTTTCCCTCCAACAAATAATAATAAAATATTCCATAGAGGTGGATCTAGATTTGATTAACATTATTTTAATCATGCACCAAGATCTAGAATGACCCAATATTTTGTTATAAATAGGAGGGTTTTCCCCATCATTCTTCACCTTTTGTTGCCTATTAGATTACTCTGGATCTATACACTTGGTCTGACTTTGAGCCATTATCATTGTCAAATTTTCCATTATTTTCTGTGTGAGCTCCCTTTGAGTTCTATCTTTGTCTGGGTTTTCTACACCAATAGGAGAGAGAAATACTAGATCTAAATTTCTGAGGACTTCCAAGAACCCATCCCATTGAGGAGAATTGGAAACACCTTCTTGTTTTCCTCCCAGGTGCCCTTAATACAAAAATTCTTTCAAAAATATTCTTCTTGTCTTGTCTATTGGATGTATGGGGCAAAACCTTATTTTTACTGCTTAATGTCTCTTTATGCATAGATCTGGATTTTTGCAGCATTTGTCTTGATCAACTAACCGCAGATCTGAAGATATTGGCAGCCATATTTGATGTTAGGGCTATAAGTTATGCGTAGCTAAAGTGGTCTTTTTTCGTACACTTCAACAAAATATTCATACTAACAATCTCCATTTGGTGAAGAGTCCTCATCTCAAGAGGAAGGCATGAAGGTTTCTCCTTCAATAGTTGATCAAGATCTATTATCTCTCATTGATGATGGGACAATTTCGGTTATTGAAGAGGAGGAGGAAGAAGTGGGAGATGAGAATGCAGTCACTTCAAGGGCACCTCAAGCACTTCATGAGGAAGAGGTTGGAGCACTTGCTCAAAGAGGAGAGACTCTTGCACCCTTGCAAAGAGTCCCACAGGATCTCATGCATGAGGAGCATGCACTATCATTGATCAATGATGAGGTCTTGGAGATAGGGGAGGTGGAAGAGGAGGAAGAGAATCACAAGGTGGAGAGCATGAACCCTTCTCTACTTCAGAGCTTGGAAGCACAAAGAAGGCAAGAGGACTTATGGATTGAAGGTAGGGACAAGGCTGTCTACCTACATCCACATTCTACTCTATGCCTTGACACCTCTTTGCAAGGAGGTCCTCTACTAGGAGCACCTCTTGATAGGAGGCAATCTAAAGTGTTATATCAACTATGGGCTGCATATGCATACTTGGATAAGGAGGAAGCATTGGGAGAAGCTAGCACAACGCAGAGAATCTCTCAAGCATTCAGGAGAGAGATGACCAGTTTCCTGAAATGGACATTGCAAACTCCCACTCAGATATCTGCGCTGAGGAAGGAGAAATCAGAGATCTATGATGACATGAGCATGAGGGTACATGGAAACTCCATATCTTTGGGGTAGAACATGATCTCTTCATTCAAAAAGAAGATTTCTGAAAATGGCAAGGGGATCCTAACCCTCTTGTACACATGGGCCAAAAGGAGGAGGTTTTGGAAAAGAAGAACTTTCCAAGGGGAAGTTGATTTCCATATGCTCCAATTTTTTCTTGTGAAAGAACAGTTGCAAATGGGGCAACAAAGGAATGATTATGATGCTCCAACATGTGATCTTGATATCAAGGATGTAAAATATGGGAGCCATGAGAAGACAAGGGCTGCATTTCAAACCACTACAGCGCAGTCATTCTTGGAGAGCTTGGATCCTTGTTGGGATTCCCAACTCACAATGGAATACTCCAAGGACCTTTTCACATGGGGGGTTCTTGAACGGGAAGTAAAGGATTAAAGATTCAAGGTGGTAGATGGAGTTATCTATTTCTACAATATTATTCTTTTGGCTGGTGACTACAAACTCAAGGAGGGACTATTTGATGCCATCTATGAAACCCTGCTTTCCAAACCCACTAGTTTTTTCAAAGCATACCATACTCTCTTGGGTGGATTCATATGGGAAGGATACAAAGAATATGTGTACTCTCATATGAAGAAGTGCATGGACTACTTGGTAGAGGAGGAGGAACATAGCTCTTGGGAGGAGCCACTATTCACACCTCCTTGTTCTTTGAGTGTGATGGGGAACTCATCCATGAATTGCCCCACTGATATAAAACAAGTATATAGAGAGGCTCATCCTCTTGAGAATTATTTTTCATCTCCTATATGCTTACATTTTTCTGACACTCATCTGCAGGGCATGGTGCCAAGATGGGGCACTAAGTATGATGGGTTTCATGGGCCATATAAGGCCATGAACTATGTTGATGCAAGACATTCCTTGGAGAACCTTGGGAAGCTTTTATATTCCTCATGGTGTGATTCTTTTACACCAAACATGATGTACATTCTCCCAGCATTCCAAAGACATGAGGCATCAAACAAGTGTTGGGGGTGGCACTTGTCGTATCTTATTCTATGGTAGTTAAGAATTAAACTGTGCTGGTTGCACATGAGGGAAAATCTTCCTTCTTATCTATCACACATGGCAGCTAGCATGCTTCTAATCATGATCCCACAAGCTGAAGATGTCCTTACCTTTGTTTGGGGCATAGTTGTAGGGAAGGCACAATTGTTGAATGTGCCCTTGGGGAAAGTAGTTCCCCATTCTTATTGCATTGCATGCTTACATGGGAGCATGGGATTTTGTATGGCCACTATGATTAATCACTTGTCTATTTGTAAGGTGAGCCATATGTTGGATGATGACATGCCTCTCACATGTAGTGGGGAGGAGATCTTCTATGGATTGCCAAGATGGGAGGTAATCCACTTCATTTTGATGATAGCATGGGGATGGGAATCTTTTATGGATCATGAAAACCCCATGATAGACATCACTTCTATCTTGAGGAGGCCATGGATTAGCAAGAAGGTTTCCACAACAACCTTCCATTTCTTCATAATGAGAGCCTTTGAGTTTATTCATCAAGGGCAAACTTGCATCTTAAGGAAGGACTATTGGGAAGACAAAGATATTGCAGAAAATTCAGAGAAATGGAGGAGACTATTTGATGAGGGGGCCCCAAGAGAAGAAGGAGGAGTTTTGCAGCACCCTTGCAGTTGCTTGAGGAAAAGCAACATTTCGGAGGGGGAGATTGTAATGTTTCTAAATTAGCTTAAGCTAATTTGGAACATTAATTTTGCCTTATTCATTTTGTATTTCATGATTAATGAATAAATTATAAGGGAGAATGTCTAATCCTCTTGCAAATCAAGAATAAATCAGTGCCTATGTGAAAAGAGACATATTTAGGCCATTGGAATAAAATCTTGTAGGTGTGAAAGGGCCAAGACCGCCAAAGGATATATTATTTGACAAATTCAACGGCACTGTCTAGGTTCATTGAACCTCCTTGATGGATTGCGCAGTTCTAGAAGGGGTTTCCAAGTGTGAAAAGAACCAAAGGATGAAAGTAGTTTAGGGTTTTTCAAGAGACTCAAATGTTATAAAAGGAGGATGAAGGCTCATGAGGAGGTTTTTGATCATATTTCATTTTCTGAGCTTGCTAAGGCAACTCCATTTCTCTTTACTATTTAGCAAGAGAAAGAGAATATCTCCTGCTTAGGAATCATCTATCCTTATTTGAGTAGCTCTTGGAGGGAAGTGTGCTATATTGAACCACTATCAGGTTGGAGGCCAAGCTATGCTTGTATTGATAGTGCTGGCTCATTGAGGGTTTTGCTGCTGCAGTAAGTGTAGTAAGTGGAATTATAGATCTGCAAGGATCTAGTAGTTTTGAGGGATTTCTCTCAGGGAGGGTGTCTTTTGACCACCCGGAAGAGGGTTCTGTCATATTTCATTTGGAATGTATATTTTACCTATTGTAACATTCAGCCCTAGCTACTGCGTAGTCTCCTTTATCTACTATGTTATTTTATGTATTTCTTCTACTTCTATTTGAATATCCCTCATTGTACTTGTTTTTGGTGATTGAGGCTTGACTCTCACCTTGAATATTTATGAAGTAGCTTGTTGATATCTCATGTTTAGATCTAATGTATATTATGAATAAATTCATCTTTAGAAATTACTGAAGCTTTCTACAGTTCTGTGTACAAAAAGTTAGATCTACACTTTCTAGTGCATTATTTTGTAAAAGCCCTGAGGGGATCTTGATGAGAAGGCTGAGTAGTTTCCAGATCTGATATGGATCTGATGTTTCAGCCATGAATTTGCTGTAGATCTGTAATATAATGTTATATTTCTGAAGCCTTAAGCCCATTTTTTTTCTTGAAATTCAGCATGGAAGTCCCACACATCATATAATAAGGGAAACCATCCCTGAGTAGCATTATTCTTGCACCATTTTTCTTATACAACGTTTTTCCTGAGCCTCTTGTAGTTTTGCCTAATAGTGGAATTTCCCGCTTCTTGCTTGTTTGATTTTTTCTTCTCTTTGGATCCATTATTTAGATCTGTAGATCTAAGGTCCCTAAGGGCTGAGAAATCTAATAGGAGTTGTCATTCCCACACTTGCTGTGTCTCATCATTCTTCTATAGACAGAGTCTGGAATGGGCCAGGAATCCCCTGGTTTTCACCCTCTCCTTAGAGGTGATATAACCAGTAAATGCCCAACCAGTCCATCTCTGGTTTAGAAGTTGCTGGTGTGTTTTCCATACTGATTTGTTTCCATGGTGGAATATCTTCAGATATTCCCTACTGAGCCTGTTTTTCCCCATTTGGAATATTACACTGATACTGTGAAAAGAGCGCAGCTATCCATGACCTTTGAAAAGAGAGCGCTGGATTGGTATATGTGGTACATATCTCAAAACGGGAGCACATCCATTCAAGATATTAAGGATTCCCTAAAACAACAGTTTCGGAAACCTAAGTCTTACTCTCAGATCATAGCAGATGTGAAAGACTTTAGGCAAGGAACGACTGAGTCTGTATGGGAAGCTGATCAACGCCTAAAGAAAGCTACCAGAGAAGGAGAATTTAAGTATGACGACAGACAGCATACAGAATGGTTCATCGCTATGCTACTACCTCACCTACATGTACCTATGGGTCACCAGAATTTTGAATCACAGGACAAAGTTTTGGAAGCCACTATGAAACTAGGAGCTACGCCCAAGATAGATGCCTCGTTAGGAGTACAGCAAATCTAGGAGCAGCTCGGGGCAATGCACATGGAGATTCAAGACCTACGAAAGGAACGAGGAAGGGAAGCTGGCACAGATCTATGGTGCCTATGATGTTGAGTATGAGGGCATAAGAAGGATCCGTGCCCAGACTACATATGAACATGATAACCTAGCCCGATGCGCCCTAGATAAAGCGAGGGACCCAGCTCAGTATGACTGGGCCCAAGTGGACCTGTGTTCTGGTGTGAGGATGGCCATGTAGTTGGGATGTATGATACCAACTGTTGCCCCCGTTCGGGCACCTACATCCCAGAGTGGAAGCGACAATGGTGCCAGTTCTGTCAGTCAGTAGGGCATGATGAGAAAAATTGTTGGACCTATGATCTAGTGATAGATCAAGGGAACTTGTATAAGGTACAGTCAGATCCCACCTCTCCGAAAACCCCTGCAGGCATGAGTGGCTACCCCCTTCGGAAGTAGGGAAGGAGGTCTAAGTAGAAGCGCAGGTCGGGGCTGGGGCCAATCGATCTGCTGTAACTATGGAGACATAGGGCACTTTGCAAGGGATTTCCCGAACACTACAATGTAGTCCTGCAGGTATTGCAGACAGTTGGACCATATGCTTGAAGATTTTCCAGTCTTGATAGAAAAATACGGGAGAAGCAGCTATCACCTACACAAAAGGTGCAGAGGGTTAAGACTGAGCTGAGGGGTAAGGATTCAAGCATAAATGTTGTTATGCATAGTGAATCGGCTACTAGGGGGATTGAGGAGAAGGTTGAAACTGAACCGCTGATCCACCAAGGAGTTAGCAAACAAGAAGGGCTGGACCTAGACAAAGCAAGAGAAACGTTTCTAGAAGCTCAAAGGGACTTCATCGGGACCAAGGCATTTATGTCCCTACTCCTTGTGGATCTTAAGGAAGATGAGGAGGTTAAAACCCTTCTTGCAGGCATGTATGAAATTGTTGCGAAACCCAAAGGCAGTGAAAAATATGTAGCCTTTAATAGATAGCTATGCAACGCGCTCCACCGTGTCCCTCGATATTAAGGATGTCCACAAATTATATAGATATCAGAAACGCACTGGGAGGGAGATGCGGTTGATGGCCCAGATCGACAATTATGAGATGGACTAGGTTATTTTAGACCTCGGATCGGACGTCAATGTATTACCTAAACAAAAATGGCAACGAATGGGTGAACCAAAGTTGGAATGGTCCACTATCCAGCTACACATGGATAATCAACAAAAGATCATGCCATTAGGGAGGCTATTGGGGATTATGGTAGATATCGTAGGAGTTAAGGTCTGGGCTGACTTTGAATTCATTCAAATCGTCGAGGATGCAGACCCATACCCTACACTACTAGGATTGGATTGGGCCATCGACATGGGCGGTATCATTAACTTGAAAAAAAGAAGCATGGTGTTTGAAAATAATGGCACAAGGGTGATAGTACCATTAGACCCTGCGGAAGGTAAAAGCTACACCGAACTAGTACCCAAGGAGGAAGATGTGGACTATATCTATAAGTTAACTGCGTGAGACGCAGACAAACCAGCAGGGGACGAAGTACTTTGCTGGGAAGGGGATACTGAATGCTTATCTGATGCTGATGAGGAAATAGAGAATTGGAAGAACCAATTACATGATGTCTCTGCGCTGCGTTTTCTTTGGATGACAAAAAACTTCCATTGCATTTCCTTAGAGGTAAGGGCCCTGAAGGGACCAGGAATAATTGACTACTGTGGCCCAACCCTGGAAAAAGGTCAGGCTAACCCGTGAGCAAGTAGCATTAAAATGCACTCTACACCGGCCACAGGTTCAGGAAGTAGAGCTCTCATTCATCCAGCCGCCTCTACGAAAAAGAAACAACTGTGTTTAAGAGAATGTGCTATGAATACAACCCCTCTTAAAACCTCACTTACATAGACGGTAAGGTTCTCTTTGTCATGGGTCATGAGTTTCCTAGGAAGAAAGCCTGTGTTGGGGGGGGATGCACAGAAAATGCAGATGGTTGACCATAGCATAACAGGATAGGCCAAGCGGGCCACCGGTGATACGAAAACTAGCCGTTGGAATAGTAACCATTGGTAAAAAGAAAAAGTTACTGTTGGAAGGAGCGGCCTCCAGGAATTTAATGAAATGAATTTTGGGGATATTTTGTTCATTTTCTGGGGGACCCATCTCAGATAAATTTTACCTCACCATTGCACGCTTGGGGGTACAATAAAAGGAGTAGGATAGTTTAGCCAAAGGTGTTGTTTCACTTGCACAACTTGCACTTGAGCAATAAGATTTCCTGTATCTGCACTATCCCTCTCATGTCTGATCAACCTGCTCCGTCTGATAGTAGTCACTCGGGGCTGGGATTCATTTTTTGTGCAAGGATGCCATCCACTAACCCTGCTGAACCTTCGGCCCCGACGGGGCATGACGTTGAGGAAATAATGGAAGTTGAGTCTGGACTGGAAGAATTTCCCTCTACGCTAGTCACAAGGAAAGGAAAAGGAAAGGCACAAGGCTCAGGAAAAGTCCCGAAAGCTGCGAGATGGGCTACTGGGAAGCCTAGGACTTCTACAAGGCACACCAAGTCTCCGCCGGCATCACCTCTAGATCAAGACGCGCAGGAGGGTGCTCTGCCTACTAACCCAATCAATTGGTTACCTCCCTTCGTTCACCCACGTAGGCCGTCTACACGAACGCCAAAAAAATTGGATGGCTTGGTCACCTATCTGCAAACCCCCCTAACTCCGGGAGAAGTCCTTGTCATTAGTGATCCGTGCGGACGACTCCACGAGGTCAAGTTTGATGATAAAGACTTGGAGGAATTTGAAGCCCTCTCTGAATTGGCCCCTGCATTGCACTTCGATACAATTCGTAGAAATGATGGAGTCATGGTGGTGCCCCAACACTGGGTATGCAGCTTGGGAAGGTCTGGACTCTTGAATCTGCTACAAATGCCCCATTTTGGCCAGTACAACATCACAGATCAGTTGGCTTGCCAGTTGCTCACCCTCATTCACGATGGCTGCTTATGGATTTGAGACAGGGTCTCTATTGATGCTACATTGATCTACAAGATTACAGGCCTTCCTATGCACGGGCCGCACCCTGTGGAGTGGGTAGGCAAGAAGTACGACGCAGCTACCGCTATATTTGTGCAGAAGAACTACTAGGTGAGTCGAAATCAGCGAGGGTTTTTGATCTAGATTATCAATGATCCTGCTACACAGATGGGTACTAGGCTCTTAGCCTATAAGCTAATGAGGAAGTGCAAGGTTGCGACTGTCCCCACCTATGTTATTCAGTTGGCTGGCCGGTGTGCGAAGGGCATCTCTTTCAATTGGGCTCAATACTTATGCGATGAATTTCTAGCTAATATCCACGAGTCCCAGGAGCAAGGGACATCCTTCTTTTATTCATGGTTATTACTCCTGATAGTGCTAGTTGCCTGGGACACTCCCGAGGAGTCCGTCCTCCCCAAAATTCCTCCTGGGATGTGTGAAGGAGCTTGGTATTCTCATTTATGGGACTCTAAGGATGCGCAACGTGTCAAGGATAAAAAAGTTTTCTGGATCCTCTTCCAAAGCAGTGTGGTGGCCACCATAAATTCCCGAACCCGGCTGTCCCTGACGATATATGAAAAATACAAAAGTGTTGCAGTGTTCCAAGTTACCATGCACCATATTCAGATCTGCAGCCTCAACAATAAGACATGGATGGCACTTCCATATATGGTAGCAGATGAAGAGATTGACTTGATGATCACACTATGGCCCCCTGCCTGGAAGAAAGGCTTCACAGACACCCGTGGGGGGATCACGGAGCCCAACCATATGGGCTCAGACATAGCCAAGAATAGGGATACATCGCCACCGCAGACCACTGTGGCCAAAGCTTAGGTAGGGTCTCACAGTTGTTAGCCCCCTATAAATTTTTTGGCAAGAAAACAGGGGGCTAAATTGTTTTTGAGCCTTCAAGGAATGCATTTCCCCTGAAAACACATCATCCTTGAAGCCTCCTTCTACCCTTGTCCTTTGACAAAATCCCCTTTGCTGATTCCCACTATAAGGCCCCTCTGTTTGTGAAGAAATTCCCAAAAGGCCTCCTTTTTCCCCTTATATCACCCCTTCTAAACCTCTGCTTCATCCCCTTTTACCCCTCTCTATTTCCCCCATTAACCCTATAAACCATCTCAAGTCACCATTTAGACCCTTCAAATACTCTTTGTTTGGTCTAATAAACCCTTTTATTCTCTACCATTGCCCTTTTTTGGCCTCAAAAAGCATTAAATTAGGCCAAAAACCCACTTCTTGACTTATATTAGGCCTAAGCCCCTTTCGGCTAAGCCTTGCAAACCACTTCCCCATGTAACCCAGTGCTAGAACGCGCTAATGGTCTGGGCGCTAATTGCAATCACAACTTTCTGGCGAGCGCAACTCTGTGTTAAATGGAAAACTCCGATTCAATTTGTTTTTGGTTTACGGATCTCTGCCGTGATCCCGACCGTTAATCAGTTTGGATCTGACGGCTTGGCATTAATTGCATCATGCCCGTCGCCTTGTCCCCTTCGCCCCTCCGATTATGTCTGAACCGTTGATCTCCCGCTAGATCCAACGGCTGGCACTCCATCGCATCGCACCAGTCGCATCACACCTCCCTTCTGCGCCTTGCGCCTTGCGATCCTCTGATCCGATCCTGACCGTTCATTCCTTTTGATCCACGACCATCGCACAATCGCATCATCACCCCGTGGCTCTTCTTTCTCCCCGCTGATTGAATCTCCGCCGTTGATCTGACCCAGATCGGACGGTTGGTGCTCAATCACTCCATCGCAATCGCAAAAGTTTAAAAGTGCCATCTCCCATGCCCCCGATTACGATCCGCCGATTCGATCTTGGCCATCCATTTCTTCAGATCCGACGGCTGGGATCTAATCGTGCCCCCCCATCAGTTTCTTCATCAGAGCCCCCTTTAACTTCAACTTTCAATCTCCGCGATCGATCTCCTCCTGAGATCCGACGGTCCAAAACCAATCGCCCTCCACCCATGCCGAGTTCCACATCGCGCCTCGTTTCATGGGATTTTCGTAAATTTCTTTGTAAATCGCCCAAACCTTAAGACTTTGGGTTTTCCGCTAATGCATTATTTATCTGTTTCCTTTGCATTTTTCACCATTCCTCCACAGTTTCGCCACCACTCCACGGGCCTCTGCAACATTTCTCCACCACCCTTGGGATTTTGTAATCGGTTTATTAATTGTGCAGGGATCACAAAGAGGCCTTTACAAGCAGCCAAGCGAGACAACAGATGAAAATTGAGGGATTTAAGCCTGTAATTGAAGATTTAATGTGCTAATCCCATGTTCAAAGGATTAAGGCATAGTTTGAAGACTAAAGAGTGCACTAGCAAGTCATGTCAGCACTACAAAATAGCAGAAGGCGTTTTCTCCAGAGGTACTCCTTCCTACAACAGTCTCCATGCCTCCTCGAGCCCAGAAACAGTTAATTACTTTGACAGAAACTTCTTGAAGACTGTCAGGACCGTAGTTATGGAAGCATGGAGACCTGAAGACCTTTTCAATCACCTTACTTGCTTCAGAAGACAAAACAGAGGGCCTTACAGCTAGAAGGACGTTCAAGAAACATCAGAGGTCAATCTTGGCCTGAGAGAGTCTCCCAGACCATACCAAAAGTAATTACAACGATGCAGATTGCCATTAAGTAGAGTGGGCATGAACTCTTTCTCCACTCTCTCTTAATGAGATCCATTTAATGAATATAATCTAGTCCTGTTATTCTCTTCTCCTATAAGAATTCCCGAGAACATATTGTAAAAGGTTTTTGTTCGGTTGTTGCTATTGTAGTTAGAGGGATTCAGTTTTGACTGTTAGAACAGTTTTGGGAGAGAGTAGCAGAGTAGTTGTAATTTAGTAGGCTGGGAGGAGAAAGTTTGGATTGTATTCAACCATTGAGCTCAGTGTATGTGGCTGGTTTTGCATCAATTAATCAAGAAAATTTCACAGCATCCTGGTCTATTACTACGGGTGATGTTTTCTTGTCGCATTGTTTATTACATTTTCATGCTGTTCATTGGTCTTCTGGCTCGCATCAGAAATATAGCATAGGATTTACCCTTGTTAGGGACCCTATGTTTCTACTCTCCTTGCCTTTAATATTTTCAGCTGATAGTGAATCTAAGAGTAAATTCACCTAACTTAACCATTGTAGCGGTTCCATATGCTGCTAGCTGATGTATGAATTAGGGGTTTGCTGCTTGGATATTCTTGCTGGTGTCAAAGCATTGAAGGTTAAAAGTCCTTCTCTAATCTATAGACCCTGGCTCTGTTAAACTTGTCTCTGTTTTCCCTTGGAGTATGCTAAAGCTGACCTGGAGTTAAATGACCTTTGGTCTGATCTATAAGCTGCCCCTTTGTCCCTCCTTTGAGAGTTGCCTATGAGTATGTCCAAGCATGTCTGGAGTTAAATGACCTCTGACCTGATCTATAGATAGAAATTGGGTTGCTTTCCTTCTTTCACTTTCAATCCTTAATGTTCCATCCCACCATCTATCTAAAAAGATCCTTTAGTGTAGATGACTTGCCCTCTGAAAGCCTTGAAGAATACAGTATGTAATTACCTTTCATGACTCCATAGCCCAATGGATGGCACTCTCTTGACCTATCCTCTTTACCAAAACATCCTGCTACTTTGTTCCTTTTCTCCAATCACTTTCTCAGTCTATGATCTCATGACCAGCCCAGCAACCAACCAACCAAATCATTTAAAACCCCCCTTTGTGCCTCATAACTAGCCTAATACCTCATCTTGAGCTTTCAAAGAGATATCATTCTTTGTTTTATTGGAGAGATCCCTCTCCGGGTCTAGGAGGGCTAGATCCTAGGTTCCAAAAGTGGTTTTATGTTGTCTTATCTTTTGGTATTTCCAAATCTGCCAAAACATAGGAACCCCAGCAACAGTGATACCACCCCTCCCTTGGGTACGAAGTGATCAGGTGAGCCAACACCAGGATCCCGAAAGAAACACTGCACCCACCGCGCCCAATATGATGCGACGATCACACTGACTGAAGGTGACCTCAAGAAAATCGTAGACGAAGTCACAATGGCTACAGAAGACAAGTGGGAATCCATCGGGGAACAACAGAAGGCCGCACTTGACACTCTTCAGGCTGAGCTCTGCACCCTCTAGTTAAAAATTGATACACTGCAAACTAGCGTTGGCTAGGCACGAACCCCTTCAGTCGCTTGTAGTTCAACGCTATTCACGAAGGAAAGTTGTCTCTGGACTATACCTAGCGCTACCCTGCTAGGAACTCAGCTCCAAGCAGAAACAAGAACCCAGTTGGACCTGGCTAAGCTGCCCCATGCAGTACACCAACCAGGAGATTAGCCATCGCGACCAGCAAGTACACCAACAACTTGGTACGACCGAGCACACCATCACGCAGCAGACTGTTGATTTTCTCCTCGCCGTTTCACAGCAGGCAGAGCTCGAAACAGTGATCCACTAACTCTACACTGAGGTTATAGACAAGATCCCAGTAGCAGACATGCCTCGGGCTGAAGTGGAAAAATTGGTTGCGGCACTCAAAATCTAGGATAGAAATACACACCGTCAAGACACAGCTGGAACATCAAATCACTGACTTACAGGCCAAACTACAGCCCGAAACACCTCTGGAAGTCTGTGCCCACTGCGTTGCCCTAGTAATCGACGTGAAAAATGTTATTTCAGGGCAGATTGCCTAAGGTTCCTAGTTGCTAGAATCATCCATGCAACTTTGGACTAAGGTCCAGTGCGATCCGGTCCTCCAGGAAATCAATCAGGATTTACGGAAAAAGGAAGAAGCTTTCGAGTAGGTCAACGCAACGCTGCCCACCTTGGTACCTACATAGTGCTTGGCACTTTTGAATACCAACAATGATCTCTAGGACGAGATTGAGAAACTCCAGCATAAACAGCACATCATGGAAGAAAGCCTTGGGCTGCCACAACCCTCCAACTTTCGCAGGATATTGATGGCGCGATCAAGTGACTAACTCAGAACCTCGAGAGTGTCACCGCAACAACTGAAGGACCGACATCCCAGAAGATTTTAGACCTTGCACAGAGTGCTGCTAGCGAGAGTCAAGAAGTGCTACCTCCACTAATCGCAACCCTCAGTACCTTACGTGCGTAGATAGAGACTACACCACCACAGTCACTCGAGACGAGTCACAAGATTGTGTTGGGGGACTGTTGGAACAGGGTCTCCTACGCGCTGCAAAACTAGTCTGATTTTGAATATTTTTGATTATATTTAGTCTAGCGCAGGGGTTTTGGGGTGGGTCAAAGCCCCGAAAGCATTGTAATGGGTCAAAGGGTAGACCTAGAATTCACAAACCATGGTTTGTGGACCATAGGAAAGATTAGGCTAGATTGTTATAAATAGAGGAACATTTTGAATTATAAGGCAGGGAAATAAGGAAGAACTATTGATGCGAATTGTGGTTTAGTAGATTTGTTTGGGTTTTTGGGGAAAGGACTCCTGCTGGCTGTGTGCGTGGAGATCTAGAGTCTTGCTGTTTGCGCAGGCTGGGATGGGTATTGTAAGAGGGAATTGATGAATTGATGAATAAGAAGGGCTATTTGAGAACTGAATCTATGTGTACTGGTTATGTGAATCATTGGTAATTACTGTATTATGTGTATTATGTATTCCGCTGCGAAATTTTTTTGTTAGTTATTTTACTGCATCTAGATCTGTTTTGTTTTGTTTTACACAATACTAAGATACTATCATAGAAGTGTATAATTATCGAGCACTGTAGCATAGTTGACCTTGCGCACGTGGATGCGAAAAGAGACCTATAGATCCTGCTCCGAAGAGAGGCGATCTGGGCATCACAAGGCTGGATGCAACTCTGTTTGCCTTACCTACCCTTTCTTAGGGTGCGGAAACTTGGTTCCAACACCCACCCATACTACCTTGGGTGAGACTTTGACCTGCACAAGTAGTTCATTGCCGAAAGGGCCAGTAGCATAGGGGTTTGTTGGCAAAACTTGAACTCCGAACCTAGGTTAGGACCCCTCAAGCCAACACTTTCTCTAGATCCTTGGGCTAAAAGCTCAAGATCTAGCTCCTTCAATCTCCTCCACTGAAAATAGCTGTTGGATGAACAACGGCTTCAGAAAACTACGTTGTAAGAGAGGGAGGCTAAATAGCCTACTGCTAGATGTGTCAATAGAAATCTTGAATGATGGAAACAATAGGTCCAATGTGAGGAGATGATGCCTCACAGGATTTCTAGTTAAAACATTGGAAACTTCCTTCCTCCAATAGATCTACAGGAATGGATTGCACAATCCTTGAAGGGACTGTTGCTGCATGGAGGTAAAACCCAATGACCTGAATGCCGGATATAGATTGCTCCTGGAAGACTGAATGTGAAGTACAAAGTGGTAGGATGAATCCTCCACTGGTTTCCTAGCACAATGCTAGAAACAACCTCCTGAAGATGGCCCCAATGCTTGATAAGGAATGTAGTACAAACCTATTTCAAGAGATACTCAATGAAAGAGGAGGGATCCCCACTTAGGAACACCCTGTGCTAAACAACACTGTAATCTTATCTAAACATCTCAAGAATGCATATAAATGTCCTCAGACAAATCTAGATCTAAACAGATCTAGAAATGAATAATCCAAATCATGCCTTCCATTGTGCCTTCACCTTCATTATATAGATATGATCCTTCCATAGCCTAGGCCCACTCCAAAACTACCTTGTACATGTGGAAACAAGTCTCCATGGTTGACTGCAATGTTTCTCCATGTCCTCCATCATGTTCATATGGGGTGATCACACTTTCCATCATGTCTGCATTAAATGCATCACTTTATCCACTAACTTATCATAAGTGCTCTATGATCTTCTTTGATTACACTATGATCTTAGTTGACCTTATCAAATATCCTCATGATTTTACATTTAATATCCATGATCTTATTTGACTGTTTCATCCTCCATAATCTATCTCATAAATCAGACATGATCGCCATTAATGGAGCTGCTCCACTACTCCATGATTTTAGATCTAGATCTAGAATATCCACATACACACATTAAAAGTGTATTTTTATTCATTTTTGAGGTTTGTGGGTCCCTCCACCCTTTTATTTATTTAATTAATTAAGTTTATTAAGAAATCTAATATTCCAAATATCATGTGAAAATTTGGGAATATTATAGTCCTCCCTAGAAAAATGTTACTTTTCCTCAAGCAACTGCAAAAGTAGATGCTAGAGAAATCTTCCCCCCTCCAAATAACATCCACACAAGGAATGTATCCCCATTTGTTGCAATGCGATATGTATGCCCAACACCAAATTTTCCTCTCTAGAATGTCTAGAGTGATCTCTAACTATGTAGCTAGATGTCCCTCATCAATCATGAAGCTTCAAGTGACGACCATAAGCTATCCAACATCCCCCACAATACATGAGATACATAAAGGTATATGGTTCTTTCCATAATAAGAAAGATCCAACTCACAAATTAATCCTCCATCCCGTGCTACATGAATTAAAAAGAGGCTTTTCATGCCTCTATTCTTAGCCTTGTTGGCCTTTTTGGATCTAACCATCGTCCCAACATTGTACCAAAGAAGAAGTAGAGATATATTAGTAGACGAAGGTGTCAAACCATATTCTCCCAATAGTAACCAATGCAAAAATGCTCCCTACTGCCACACCACACCATCAAGATACCAAGTATGGTGTCCATACTCTCCAGGTAAGATCCATCAGAGGAGTGCCTCTTGCTGCCATCCTCCAACACTATCATGAAAAGTAGGGGAGTATGTAGGACCAAAGTCCCCCAATAAAAGCCACAACAACAAGAGCTCTTGCTGCCTCTTCACATCATCATGTGAATCATGGAGCAACAACAACATACTGAAGGACATATGGAATGCCATATCATCCCAATACAAACAAACTCCATTATCAAACATCATGAGAGTATTATGCCATATTACAAACAATGAAAAACACATAAACATGGGAAATGTTATGTGATGGCAAAAATCTCTCAAAAAAAATGAACATGCCTTCTTCTGCTTCATTCTGTCATGGATACACAAGGCATGAGTCAAAGAAATTTGAGCTATTGGGTGGTAACCATACTCACCCAAGAGCAACCAGTGCAGCCATGCCTCCTTCTTCATTTCATGAGTGTTTTTCACGCATGGATAAAAGATATAAGAGCCTTTGGGTAGTAAAACAACTCTCCCAAGAGCAAGCAACATAACCAAGCTTGCTGGCCCATGTCATATATTTTCAAGTGGTCATGCAACCCCTTTCTTATCATTCTCACCCACTCATCCCAATGTGGATGATGAATGATGTACTGCATAAACATGGTATCCTCCCCTTGTAGAATACCATCCACCTTAAATTGATGAAGAACTTTGCACTTCATGAAATGTTGAAGTGCATCTCCAATGAGATCTCTTAATGAGATTCTCTTCTCACCAAAGGCCCTCCAAAACCAATGAAGTTTTGGATCTTCTGCAGGTAGAAGTTTCTCTTTGAGCTGTGAGATGCTCATTGAGAAAGTGTCATCTAGAAAGGAGAAAATATTCCTCATCTCAAGATGTCTACCATCTACCATATTTACCTCCATTGCTTCATGAGTGAAAATAACTTCAGAATGCTCCAAGAATGATGGGGCCTCTTCATTTTCACAGCTAGTAAGTGACAATGTTGCAGATCTACATGGTAATACATGTGTTGTCTCAAATCAAGGCACAATATTGATCTCATAACCAATCATTGTACATAGGATCATGCTCATCCCATTATCTGAAACTATACACTTCAAATCAAAGGGTTGAATGTAGCTCAAAAATGATGAACTAGGATATCTCTTCATCTCCTCCTTGATTAGATCAAGGGTCCTATGTGCTCTGATATGTTGCTGCTTCAAATCAGCATGTTGTTCTAATCCTTGGTCATGCAATGGCCCTGATGGCATGTCCCCATAAGTTTCAATGAGATCTACTGAAACAATAGGTGATGAAAGTGCATGCATACCTTGGATCAACTGATGTGTGGTAACCTCTTGCAAGGACATAAGAGTTCCTCCAACTGGGAAAATGGTGTCTCCAACTGCTGGTAAGAGTGATGGCTGCTCTTCTCCAAGTGTATCAGTGCTGGAATCTTCCTCCTCTTCCTCATGAATCTCCTGAATCATGCATGGCACTCTATGTGTCAAGAGCTCAAGACTATCTTTCAAAGTTGCAAGTGTCTCTTCTCTAGATGTAAGTACTTCTGCAGCTAGTGGTGAATGTAGTGACTCCTTTTCCAGAGTGACAAGATTGAAATCCTCCTTTGTTTCCTTAGGAAATTTCTCTTTGTGGTAGATCTATGTTTTTCTCACATAAAACTTCTTCCTCAACTTGTGAAAGAAATTTGAATATTTATTCACCTTTGCATGCTCCATGTGACCAAACCACCAATCATTGGCTTCACCTAAATGATGAAGTGCTGCAGTTTGGATAGCCTCTATTTCAACCAAAAGATGTAGCATGAAAAATGTATCTAACTCTTTCCTCCAAGCCTTAACGGTGCTTGAGGAAGATCCATCAAATGTAGGAAAATAAAATCTATTGTGCCTCTTTCTTCTATTGGTGCTATAGGATCTTCTTTCTTCTTTGAGTTCAAATAACTCTTGGATATTTAGAATCTCTTTGAATGCTCTAGAATGTGCTTTGTACTCTTCAAGATACAATCTGAGAGTCTCATGTGTCTCAGGTCCTTTTATTTCTTCATTTCTACACCTTTCACCCTCTTCAGAGAAAGTGGGTATAGTAGATCTATGAGATCTATGATTCTTTGGTCTTCTTTGTTGCTGATAGGAAGCGCTTGGACCTTCCTCATCAAATATTATTCTTGGATCCTCCTTTTTCCTTTCTCTCTTCATTTGATTGACCTTTTTGGAGAGATATTTCATGAATCTAAAGAGAGGAGTGTAAAAACTACAATCCTCCTTCATGATAGATCTCATCTATTTGCTTCTTATTTTGATGCAAAAGATGAAGTGTCCACAAGCTAAGCCAAAGATCATGCTCTGATACCACTGTAATATCCCAAAAGGGAGAATGCAGGAATAATAAAAAAAAATATAAGAATTGTAGCAAAGTAAACAATAAATCTAAATACACATCAGAATGCACAGAAATAGCTGAGCCATTTTATTATATAGGAGGTGAAAAAGCAAGTACAACATTGCTCAAAATATGAGACACTCAAGCCAAAGGGGTGGCCTGGAATGACCCTGCAATGATCCCATAAGAGGGACTGCATACATAATGAACTACAGGAAGGTAAACTGCACTGTCCCTGCTGCAACTGTTGGGACTACAATGGAATGGAAGATAGAAAGTCAGCTCTAGGTAGAATGGGAGCTCCGATGATGCTAAAATTAGAGATCCGAGCTCTATGATGGATACCAAAGATAATCCAGAAAGGGTTTCTCAGGTATGTCAATATAAGAAAACCACCCTCTTAGGGCTTCACATATATACTGCTAGGTATACAGATCTGAAGCTAGATCTGATGATACGATGGCTGCAATGATGCACAATCAGATCTATGCAAGAAGGGTCGACCCTTTCTCTAGATACTAGGGCTAAAAGCTCAAGATATAGCTCCTCCAATATCTTGCACTGAAAATAGCTATTGGATTAACAACATCTTCATAAAAATACGCTGTAAGAGAGGGAGGCTCAATAGTGTAATATCCCAAAACAGAAAATTCAGCAATATTCACCATAAAAACGTTATTTCCAGAAAATTATGCTATAACAGGGGGAAATAACACTTGGATCCCTTGTAATATGTATTATTTCCCTCAAATACAAAAGGGGATCAGAAAAAAATCCCTTTTGATAAGTTAAACATACCTCTCGGGACCAATATGGCCTAAAAACACTGAAAACCCCATGACTTATACCATGCAGAATTTATGAAGCATATGACTGCATGATTTAATGAGGGTTTCTACAATAATAGGATAGAAATCCATACATCTAGATTTTTTTTAGGAAATATACTGAGAAAATATAGATCTATCCTCTTCAATACATTATTGAGATAACTCGGTAAGGGTTTCTTGAAAGCATAAGTACAAAGGCGCAGATCTATACATCCAAATATGAAATAACATAGTATTACTGTAGCTTTACATACATATAGATGAATTATACAAAAAATATATGAGAATACAATTTGGTAGATTTCTGAAATAAGGATTGACCCTTTCCTTAGGAAACTAGCTCAAAACCAAGGGGTTTGACCCTGAATACAAAACTGACGGAGTTGCAGTCTCAAGACTGAGTAGCAGCTACAACTCAAGAACTAGATGGAGATGGCTGTAGATGATGCACAAGCTGAACAAACCTCCTCCAACGGATCTTCCAAGTGAAAGGTTGATCCTAACACTAAAGATCTTACCCTCCAAACAACCTGCAAACCATTACTGCAAATGCACATTGAAAATAACAGAGTCAAGGAGAGGGACTGCGTTGTAGGAGATAGAAAATGTATTGGCCAAGTGCCAAGATCTAAAATCAGCTCAAGAGTCCTCCTCACTGATCTCCCAAAGGAAGGAAAGCTTCCTCCTCTGAAACATAAGCTGCAGAAGTGGTGTTGTGGAACCTGTTAGCCCCCCCATGAAATTTTTGACAAGCAAATAGGGGGTTAAATTGTTGTTGAGTCTTCAAGGAATGCATTTCCCCTGAAATTACAGCCTCCTTGAAGCCTCTTTGTGCCCTTTATTCTTTGATGGTTTTCCCTCTGCTGGTCCCATTTTAAAGCCTCTCTGCTGATGAAGAAATGCCCTAAGACCCCCTTCCTCCTTTATTTTTCCCTCATTTAACCTCTTTTTATCCCCATTTTCTCCCCTTCTATTTCCCCATTTACTCCTCAAATTCCCCCAAAAATCCCCTCAAAATCCCCTTAAGATTCTTTCCCCAACCTTCGTTGACCTTCTTTCCCCTTTATTTCTCTATCGTTTCCCTTTTCCGCCCTCAAAATCCGCTGAAATGGGCTACAAAACCCACTTTCCGACCTTATTAAAAGGCCCAGCCCCTTTACCTTAGGCCCCTTCCAAACCACTTCCCCACGTGACCCTTCCCCAAGACCAAGCGCTTAAGCCTTGGGGGCCAATCGCAATCGGAGCATCGAGCGGGTGCATATTTCTTTTGTAAACAGCGTAAAGCCCCGATGCGATTTGATTATATCATCAAGTTCCTGCTTCGATCTGAACCGTTGATCCGCTTAGATTTGACGGCTGTCCGCTGATCGCAAGCCCCTGTCGATCGTAATCGGAACTCTCAAGTGACACCCCCCCGATTGATCGCAAGTCTTCCTATCTCCGCCCCGATTAAATCCTGACCGTTGATCTGCCCCGCGATCCAACAGCCGGCGCTTAATCGCTCCTTCCCCTCCGATCGCGTTCTCCACCGTTGATCTCACCACCGATCCGACGGCTAGCGCTCAATCGCAAGCCCATGCCCGATCGCAATCACAGCTCCCAGTGGTGCGGCCCCGATTGAGGTCTTCCGATTAGATCTCAGCCGTCGATCTCCCCATCAGATCGACGGTCAGCGCTCAATCGCCCTCTGCCTCCACTAGGTCCCACTCTTTCATTCATTTCCGTCGGGTTTCAGGTGTTTTATGTGTTGTTCGCTTGTTTCACATATTGTTACGCCGCTCAACCCCCACCGTTGATCTTTGTTCCCAGACCAAGATCTAACGGTCTGCGCTGCATATCATCACCACACTCCATTGTCCGTAAGATTTCATCATGTCATTGCATTCTGTTACCATTATAGTAAAAGCCACCATTTCTCCGCCACTGTGCATTCTTTTCATTGTTTCTCCACGGTTCCGCCACCATTCCTCCGCCTCCATAGCATTTCTCCACCACTGCTCGGGCTCTGTGATAAGTTTATTTCATCATGCGGCAGCATGGCAGAGACCATTCAGCCCGGCTGCTGAAGTTAAAAGACACAGGATTTGAGAAGGATTCGGTTAACATTTTAAGACTATGGGCGCACTGTGCCAAGTCATGATTGAAACACCCAAAAGTGTATGGTTTTTCGAAGAAGCACCTTCCCGAAGCGTCCTCCATGTTTCTCGAGCCCAGGAAAATCCAGAACGCTGACAGAGCTTCTTAAAAGATAGTCAGGCAGCATTAAAGAAGCATGGAGGGCCATGCAGACTTCCATCCGCTCGTCTTATTTTATCATATATACTGAAATAGCATCACACCTTGCGCAGACAGAAAGCTCAAAGACAATCGTGCCCACACACCCTCCCAAGAGCTTGTCTTTATCCCCGAATTCAAATCACCTGGAGTACAACGAGCCCAAAATGTCAAGATCAAATCTGAAGCAGATCGTTCTCGTACTAAGAAGGTGAGCGAAAATAAATATGCAGCATTCTCAAGCAGGATGGGCCTCGGCCCTGCATTCATTACTGTGTTTAGATGAAACATTTAATGGGCACCTACCTCCTCAGTCGATCTGAGGATCATCTTTTGCTATAAAGCACAGCAAGAAACATTGGAAGGGGTTGGTTGTTGTTGGTTTTATCAGTGAACTGCAAGCATTTTGTCCCGAGCCAAGTTTCCTGTGTAACAGTTGTATGATAGGCTGAGAAATATGATGTATTCAGGCTGAATGTAAAAGCTTTGTGTTGACAACTACTGTGTTGTGTCGACATGACAAGGCGCTTCAGCCTGACCTCGATTCGTTGGTTTGGTGATGTTCTCTCTTATCTCGTGTTTTTATTCCGCTTTCATCTTCGTTGTTCTTCCAATTATCCGAACGGCATGATACAAGATTTTGTCTTTAGAAATTTTATATCCCAGCTCTCTCAGTCTTGAATGTTTTCTGCTCATATGTGTGTCTGAATATTTTTTTTAATTGACTAAACTAGTGTAGTGGATGATTATTGCCTGTTCTCTGATGTGCAAGTTAATAAAATCAGTATTCAGATGTTTTTTGTTAAGATTTAATTGAAAGAGGTTAGGAACATTGGGAGGTGTAAAGCCTGTCGCTACCTCTTCATAACCTTCCCTTCCATATAAACCTTTTCAAGATCCCTTGTGTTGCGTATGGTTTTGTCCAAGCAGGCCTGGAGTTAAATGACCTCTGGCCTAATCTATAGACAGAATCAGATGGCTTTCCATCTTTCATTCTCATCACTTAGTGTTCCATCCCACCAATCAGTCTTTAAGATCCAAATGCTTTAGATGACTAGCCTAACTGAAGCTTACACATCGAACATAAGTAAATCCTTTCTTGACTCCATTGCCCAATGGCCTTGATGTTCCCTGAGTTATCTATCTTTATCTAGCTTCCTTCTTTACCCATCCTTGCCTTATGATAAAACCTTCCTTCCTGATTCTCAACAACCAAACTCAAACAATCAAACAAACAACCTTGAGTCCATAACTAGCCTAAAATCATAATTGAGATCTTTACAGACATATATCCTTGGAAATCATAGAGAGATCCCTCTCTGGACCTAGGAGGGCTAGATCCTAAGGTATGAAAGTGGTTCTATGTTGTCTCATCTTTTGGTCTATGTCAACCTGGCCAAAACATGGGAACCCCAACATAATGGCGACTCCGCTGGGGATCAGTGGGCCTGCTGATTATCTTGGTTTCACATCAGACTCCACTGGCAGACCATGTCCCAAAGCATAATGAAGACTCCACAGGGAGGCCAGTTCCAAAGACAACATTAACCTCAGTAGAAGTAACAAGTAGGGATAAGCTACCTGGCTTATAAACAACACTCTGGCTCACAGAACCATTCATACAAGAGCTTTCCCTGATCCAAACCCACCTGAAACAGTTGATAATCCTGAGAAGATCCTTAAAAGAACACTCCGTGAGTAGAGACCACCAGTTTCCAAGAACATTCCCAGAGCTAATTCTACACCGTAACATCTTTATGTACTTTTTAATTTCTTCACCCAGGCCGATTCCTGGAACGATTTAGAATTGGTGGTTGTCCACATACTTCGTACCAGCGTACATCAGGGACAGCGAAACCCCTCCGTCCACACCACCGGATCTCCACTTTCTCCAAAACTTGGGGCTTTCTCACCCTAGATCTGCTCAACAGACTTTTGCTGGCCCTACCATCCCTGTCATCCAACTACCACCTGTTCAAGCCAACCCTATACCTCATCAGAACCTCATCATGGCAGCCTGGTATGCACCTCTAGTTTTACCTCAGCCTTTACTGCCCTTACCAAATGATTATCAATCAAAAATCCCACACTTCCCTGCTAAAGAGCCTACAACAGCACAACAACATGTGGATAAAATGGAGGAATCTTTTGATTATATGGAAATTGATGATGAAACAATCAAAATGAGAATTTTTGCACAGAGCCTGGGGGAAGAGGTTAAAAAGTGGTTTAAAAACCTACCTGCTGGCAGTATCAATGATCTACCTGCCTTATACCAGACTTTCATTAACAAATGGGAAACTAGGGCGAACCCTCGTCAGCTCCTAGCAGAATACATGTCCCTTAAGAGGAACGCAGGAGAGAGTGTCCACGATTACACCACTAGATTCAACAGCATTTATAATGCTCTCCCTCCGCAAATGAAACCGCCACAAGGTATGGCCTTAGCAAAATATCCTGATGGATTTGATGCTGACATGGCCTATGAACTTAGGGATAAAGAATATACCACGTTGGAGGATATGCAGAAAGGGGCAGTAAACATAGAAGCAAATCTGATTGAGAAAAGGGCCAAACTGAGAGCTAAAAAGAGAGTAACATACAAGGATGACACTATAGCCTCCACTTCGGATCCTAATATTGACAGATTGTCTAAGAATCTAGATAAGCTATGCCAAGTGGTCGAAAAGATGGCTATCACTCAGAACATGAACCAAAATCAAAACCAAAACCAGAACTTTAGAAGAAACAACAACACTCCCAACAGGCAGAAAGAGGCAGATCAGCAAGTCATTCCCCCTTTCCAAAACTTTCTTGATGAGGATGAGGGAATCATAGAAGAGTCTGAAGGGAATGTGATAAACATGTTCGAAACAGAGGACTCAATCTTGAACTGTGATTCAGAAGAGGACCAACCCTCAACCTCTTATGGGGAGGAGGAGTGGTTTGAATCTGAGGATTATAGGTTTGGATTCGAGAATGCCATGTTACAGGTCAGAGAACAATATGAGCTCAGGAGTAAAAAGAACCAAGACTCTTCCAAACCCAAAACTCCTGAGGTAACCATCAAAAAGAGGCCTGAAAAATCTTCTAAAGTAACTGTCGTGAACAACAATTCAACGGCCAAGAGTTCTTAGAGTAACAAAGAAAAGGACAACCAAAACAATGAAAAACAAAGTCAACCAACTAGTAGCACTAGCACCTCAGCTAGTGCTCCTGATAAAACTATGCCTACACATGTACATAATGAGAAAACACAAACCGGTTCAGCCACTAAAGCAGTGGCGAACAAAACAGAGTTGAGCACTTCCAAAAGCCAATCCATTTTCAATTTAGAAAGTGAGATTGCAAAAATCAAAATCTCTGTGCCATTATCTGAGGTGGCCTCTCAGGATGTATATAAAGGCCAGATTTTGAAAGCATTAAATCTGAGTATAAATAATGACACTGTAAATTTGAGTGATGATCAGCCTGCCCTCTTATTCGATCCCAAGATTGAAGGGAAATTTCAGGAAGGGGTAGTTCCACCTTTTTATATCAGTCTTAACATTCATGACAAGATCCTTCATAATGCCATGCATGAATCCGGTGCATCACAAAATCTAATGCCTAAAGTAGTCATGGAGAAGTTAGGCCTCGAAATCACCCGACCCTACAAAGACTTATACTCATTCGACTCGAGTAGGGTAAAATGTCTTGGCCTGATCAAATACTTGTGTGTGAGTTTGACTCAAATTCCTGCGAAATGTATGGTCATGGATGTAGTGGTGGCAGACGTGCCGCCCAAGTATGGCATGTTATTATCTAGATCATGGGGAGCCAAGCTGCAAGGCACCATGCAGATGGATGGCTCATATGCCACTATCCCTATATTTGGCCAATGAAGAAGACTGTACAGAGAGTCCCAAATGAAATTTCTGGTCAGCAGCCCCGAGAAACCTGAAAATTCACCATTATACCCTGTGCATACCGATCTTGACTCCTTTATTTTTTTTAATGATGAATCCTTAGAAGAGCCAGCATCCCAAAATATGCATTCAAATGAGAACACCGAGCCTATGGACCTCCACATAATGGCCACTCTGGAAGAAAATGATCAGGAAGGCCATGGGCAGCACACTGAAAATGAAAAGGAAACCAGAAACGAAGCCTGTAGGATTTGTGGTGGACCTCTCACTCCAAGCGAAACATAAACAGAGCAAGAACAACAAGCTAACCACCTCCCTGACACCCATGGCCTCTATGAACAACGAGATAGTTTACAACCTAGTACAGACCTCCCAACTCAACCTAATAGCGAACCCAGCTATGAGGGAGGAAGTGAAGTGGAAGTAAACAAATAACCCTTGTGGGAAATGAACTTTGATGGATCTTGTACTAGACAAAGCGCTGGAGCAGGAGTGTGGCTGCGTAACACCGAAAATGATCACGCGGAGAGCCACACCGTCAATCTGCATTTCAAATGCACGAATAACATTGCAGAATATGAGGCTCTAATCTTGGGTTTAAATCTGCTGAAAAAATTAGGAGCCCGTAGGATAGTCGTGAGAGGAGACTCTGAGTTAGTAATCAAACAGATGAATGCTGAGTATTCGGCAAAACACCCCAGGCTTAGGGCATATAGGAATGATATTCTAGATTTGCTGAAAACGTTCATTGAATATGATTTAGTATACATTCCTAGGGGTAAAAACGCTATTGCAAATGGACTAGCCTTCCTAGCTAGCTCTTATCCTAAGGCCCCAGTTGACCAACAAATAATCATTCAGACTAAATTCAGGCCTGAAGTGCGAGACAATGAAAAATACTGGCAGGTCTTTGAAGGAGACAAACAGATTGAAGATTTCCTGATGGGCAGGAATGAGTTTGAATTTTCTGATTCAGACTCAAAATCTGATGGCAGCTGCCCAAGTGAGGATTCCCCAGATGAACTAGAAGCACCTTGTAGTATAGAAATAAACTCTTTTTCTGAAGACACTGGAGGTTCATCCATAAAACGTGAAAACACAGATAGAGAAGAAATGGAGGTGCTGCAAGCCAAAGACAAGAACATACCAAGAGGCTTAGCACCCTTAGAAGACCTCTTTGATTTCAATGATGTTGCAAAGAAACCCACAATAGAACATGTAGAATCGGATGTAGAAGAGTGCAACGTAGGCACTGAAGACAAACCCAAAAGGATAAAGCTGGCTAAGTCTATACCTGCAGACATGAAGAAAAGATACATTGACCTGTTTAAGGAATTCATTGATGTGTTTGCATGGAGCTATGAAGACTTAAAGGCCTATGACACCAACATTATACAACATAAGATACCACTAAAGGAAAATCAGAAACCTTTTAGACAAAAACTTCGAAGAATTAATCCAAAACAATTGCCTGCAGTAGAAAAGGAAATTAAGAAGATGTATGATGCAGGCATTATAGTCCCTGTAAGGTTTTCTGATTGGGTGTCAAACTTAGTGGCTGCAAGGAAGAAAACAGGGGATATTAGACTTTGCATAGACTTCAGAAACCTTAACAGAGCTTCCTTGAAATATAACTACCCTTTGCCTAGAATGGAGCATATCCTACAGAAGGTAGTGGGCTCTAAAAGAATCTCCCTGCTTGATGGTTTTTCAGGATACAACCAGGTTCTGGTACTCCCAGAAGATCAACTCAAAACAGCCTTCACCACCCCATGGGGCACCTTCATGTATGTGAAAATGCCTTTTGGATTGATGAATGTTGGGGCTACCTTCCAGAGAGCAATGGATATTGCTTTCTCAGATGAGATTGGACACTTTATAGTTATCTACTTGGATGACTTAACTGTCTTTTCTAAAACAGAAGAAGAACACTTAAAACATCTGAGGATGGTTTTTGAAAAATCTAGAAGGTATGGTCTGTCCCTGAATCCTAAGAAGACCGTTTTCGGGCTGCAAGAGGGTAAACTTCTGGGCCACATTATATCTGAGAAAGGGATTAGGATAGACCCCCAGAGAGTTGTGGGAATACTTCAAATCACACATCCAAGAAACATCAAGGAGCTACAGTCTTTCGTTGGGAAGATCAATTTCCTTAGAAGATTTATCCCCAATCTTGCTGAGCATCTTAGGAAAATGACTGAAATGCTAAAGAAAGATGCAGGAATCAAGTGGACTGTTGAAGCCAAAAAATATTTTGAGTCAGTAAAGCTCGCACTCACCCAAGCCCCTGTCCTTATCAGCCCTGACTTCTCAAAAGATTTTCTGATCTTTTCATTTGCTTCCCCACACACAATAGCTGCAGTTTTGCTGCAGAAAAACTCAGAGGGTAATGAACAACCTATAGCCTTCTTCAGTAAAGCCTTAAGAGATGCACCCTTAAAGTACAACATCATGGAAAAATAGGCCTACGCCCTGATTAAGGCCTTAAAAGACTTTAGGGTATACATTCTGCATTCTCACACCATCGCCTATGTGCCAAATATAGTGGTCAAAGATATCCTGTCCCAAGACCCAGATGGGAAAAGGGGCAAATGGATTGCTACAATTTTAGAATATGACATTGAAATCAAACCCACCAAGCTGATCAAAGGTCAAGGCCTGGCCCAATTGATGGCCGAAACTAATCTACAGGCCCTTGATATCAACATGATGAATGCCCTGAATGAGCAGGAAGGATTACCCCATCCAACTGTTGAGGAACAGTTTTAGAACTCTCCTTGGTATGCTGATATCCTTTACGTGCTCGCACACCTCAATGCCCCTCCAGAACTGTCCAAAACAAAGGCCAGATTCATAAAGCTCAAAGCTAGAAATTACTGCATTTTGAATGAGAGTCTATATTGGAAAAATCCAAATGGCCTTTTACTG
Source organism: Pinus albicaulis (assembly GCA_034641835.2). Taxonomy (NCBI): domain Eukaryota; kingdom Viridiplantae; phylum Streptophyta; class Pinopsida; order Pinales; family Pinaceae; genus Pinus; species Pinus albicaulis. Next base: position 1,540,278,945 of record CM076581.1, read on the forward strand.
AAATGCTTGTCTGAAGCTGAAGCCGAAAAAATCAAACAAGAATTCCATGCTGGGGAGTGTGGAGGCCACCTGAGTTGGAAGACCACTGCAAATAAGATACTCAGGGCGGGTTACTATTGGCCTACACTTTTCAGTGATGTCCATAAAATGATCCTTACCTGCCACAAATGCCAAATTTTTGAAGGCAAAAGAAAGCTCCTCCCCCTCCCTCTACAACCTATCACCATAGAAGGACCTTTCATGCAATGGGGCTTAGACTTCATTGGAGAAATCCACCCCTCTTCTTCTGGGCAACACAAATGGATCTTGACTGCTACTGATTACTTCACTAAATGGATAGAAGCCATACCCACTAGGAATGCCACCGATTCTGTCATCATTAGGTTCCTAGAAGACTTCATCCTGTCTCGGTTTGGCTGCCCAAGGAAAATAATCACCAACAATGCTGCTGCTTTTGGATCCAAAAGAATGATTGATTTCTGCCACAGGTACGGAATTGCGCTTGGACATTCAACTGCCTATTACCCCCAGGGTAATGGCCTAGCCGAATCATCAAATAAAAGCCTGGTTACAATCATTAAGAAGCTGCTGGAAGAGAATAAAAGGTCTTGGCATAAAAGGTTGATACATTCCTTGTGGGCAGACAGGCTCACTACAAAGAAGTCTATTGGCACATCACCCTTCCAGCTGGTTTATGGGACAGAAGCAGTTTTCCCTACTAGCCTTGGGATACCAGTAGTAAAGCTTATTCAAGAAGTCCAATCAGAAGAAGACAACATGATAAGGAGAATTAATGAAACAATCCTTCTGCAGCAAACAAGGGAGCAAGTTTATGACAGAGCTATCAGAGTGCAGGAAAACATGAAGAGACAGTTTGACAAAAGAACCAAAGCAGCAAATTTCAAAGTTGGGGACAAAGTTCTGAAGTGGGATTCAAGAAGAGAGGATAAAGGCAAACATGGCATGTTCGACAGCTTGTGGCAAGGTCCCTTCATCATTCAAGCCACTGTGGGTCCTAATGCGTTTTTCTTGCAAGAACTTGATGGTACAGAGCTATTTGGGGGTCCTGTCAATGGCAGGATGCTCAAACACTATTTCTGCTAATTCTCCATTTCCATGTTTCATTTCCATTGTATATACCGTTGCAAATTTTCATTTTCAGCAAAAGTGAAGAAAATGTCCAAAAAAAAAACAGGATGAAAAGAGAGGTTCAGACGTGCTCAAAACATGAACCTCTGAGGCAAAGGGATTGGCTCTAGTAAACTCAAAACCTGAGCCAAAAGGAACAAGAATAGCTGGTCCTAACAAGCTCAAAATCTGGATCAACAGTAAAAGAACATCCAGCTCTAATATGCCCAAAACCAGAGCTGGAGCAAAGGAAAGAAGTGACTCAAACATGCTCAAAACCCGAGTCACAAGAAAGAAAGAAGGATGTTTCACAGTTGCAAAATTCCATGCCTTCACGGTTTTGTTTTCTTTAGCCGCTGGCGAAGTCGATCGCTCAATCTCGCTCATCGTGCTTAAATTTCCTCGTCTTAGAATACAGGTGAAGAAACCCGAAGTGACAGCGCCTTAATCCCAACAGTAGTAGATTAGACAGGCACGATGAGGCTGGGCCGGCCCAACTGCCTCATGGAGCAATAAGTGGCAGAACTAGAATCGCTATTTTTTGTTATGCAAAACAAATGTAAAGGGTCCCATTCAAACGCACCCATGTGGTGATTGTTAGGACCTAGTTTGTGCAGGTAGATTGCTGGAGAAAATGTTTTTACCATCGATGTCTTCACAGTTTGTGGCAACATCAAAGAAAGATGCAAGCATGAAGCCCGGAGCAGTTCTGGGTTTGCCACCAGAAGACCGGGCTGTTTCTCGCTGCTCCTTCAAGAAGAAGCCATCCCCATGTGGAGCCACTATTAGCCCCCCTATGAAATTTTTGACAAGCAAATAGGGGGTTAAATTGTTGTTGAGTCTTCAAGGAATGCATTTCCCCTGAAATTACAGCCTCCTTGAAGCCTCTTTGTTCCCTTTATCCTTTGATGGTTTTCCCTCTGCTGGTCCCATTTTAAAGCCTCTCTGCTGATGAAGAAATGCCCTAAGACCCCCTTCCTCCTTTATTTTTCCCTCATTTAACCTCTTTTTATCCCCCTTTTCTCCCCTTCTATTTCCCCATTTACTCCTCAAATTCCCCCCAAAATCCCCTCAAAATCCCCTTAAGATTATTTCCCCAACCTTCGTTGACCTTCTTTCCCCTTTATTTCTCTATCGTTTCCCTTTTCCGCCCTCAAAATCCGCTGAAATGGGCTACAAAACCCACTTTCCGACCTTATTAAAAGGCCCAGCCCCTTTACCGTAGGCCCCTTCCAAACCACTTCCCCACGTGACCCTTCCCCAAGACCAAGCGCTTAAGCCTTGGGGGCCAATCGCAATCGGAGCATCGAGCGGGTGCATATTTCTTTTGTAAACAGCGTAAAGCCCCGATGCGATTTGATTATATCATCAAGTTCCCGCTCCGATCTGAACCGTTGATCCGCTTAGATCTGACGGCTGTCTGCTGATCGCAAGCCCCTGTCGATCGCAATCGGAACTCTCAAGTGACACCCCCCCCCCCGATTGATCGTAAGTCTTCCTGTCTCCGCCCCGATTAAATCCTGACCGTTGATCTGCCCCGTGATCCAACGGCCGGCGCTTAATCGCTCCTTCCCCTCCGATCGCGTTCTCCACCGTTGATCTCACCACCGATCCGACGGCTAGCGCTCAATCGCAAGCCCATGCCCGATCGCAATCGCAGCTCCCAGTGGTGCGGCCCCGATTGAGGTCTTCTGATTAGATCTCAGCCGTCGATCTCCCCGTCAGATCGAGGGTCAACGCTCAATCGCCCTCCGCCTCCACTAGGTCCCACTCTTTCATTCATTTCCATCGGGTTTCAGGTGTTTTATGTGTTGTTCGCTTGTTTCACATATTGTTACGCCGCTCAACCCCCACCATTGATCTTTGTTCCCAGACCAAGATCTAACGGTCTGCGCTGCATATCATCACCACACTCCATTGTCCATAAGATTTCATCATGTCATTGCATTCTGTTACCATTATAGTAAAATCCACCATTTCTCCGCCACTGTGCATTCTTTTCATTGTTTCTCCACGGTTCCGCCACCATTCCTCCGCCTCCATAGAATTTCTCCACCACTGCCCGGGCTCTGTGATAAGTTTATTTCATCATGCAGGTAGTACAGAGAGGCCATTCCAGCCGGCCAGCGAAGTAGCAGAAGCAGGATTTGAGAAGGATTCAAGCACAGTTTGAAGACTAAGGGCGCACCAGCAAGTCATGATTGCGCCACCTAAAAGCAAAGCGTGTTTCCTCCAGAAAGTACACCTTCCCGCAGCGTCCTCCATGTTTCTCGAGCCCAGGAAAATCAAGAACGCTGACAGAGCTTCTTAAAAGATAGTCAGGCAGCATTAAGGAAGCATGGAGGGCCATGCAGACTTCCATCCAGTTCGTTCATTTCAACAGGGCAGAACAGCAGATCACAGACCTCGAGCGCAGACAAAGCTCAAAGAAAATCAGGCATTTATGAGACAGACCCTCCTAGTAGTTTATCTTATCCCCGAATTCAAATCACCTGGAGTACAACGAGCCCAAAATGTCAAGATCAAATCTGAAGCAGATCGTTCTCGTACTAAGAAGGTGAGCGAAAATAAATATGCAGCATTCTCAAGCAGGATGGGCCTCGGCCCTGCATTCATTACTGTGTTTAGATGAAACATTTAATGGGCACCTACCTCCTCAGTCGATCTGAGGATCATCTTTTGTTATAAAGCACAGCAAGAACATTGAAAAGGGGTTGGTTGTTGCTGAATTATCAGTGAAATGCAAGCAATTTGTCCCGAGCCAAGTTTCTCGTGTAACAGTTGTATGATAGGATGAGAAATATGATGTATTCATGCTGAATGTAAAAGCTTTGGGCAGTGATGTACCTGATTGGTGTTGTGTTTAACATGATAAGTAGTTTTCATTGGATCCTGATCTACAGTAGTTGGTGATGTTCTTCTTATCTCTGTGTTTATGTCCATTTCATTTCATGTTCTTCTGACTGACATCTGAATGCATGATATAAGATTTACCCTTGTTAGGTACCTTATATCCCAGCTCTCAGTCTTGAATGTTTTCTGCTCATATGTGTGTCTGAATATTGTTTTTAATTGACTAAACCAGTGTAGTGGATGATTATTGCCTGCTCTCTGATGTTCAAGTTAATAAAATCAGTATTCAGATGTTTTTTGTTAAGATTTAATTGAAAGAGGTTAGGAACATTGGGAGGTGTAAAGCCTGTCGCTGCCTCTTCATAACCTTCCCTTCCATATAAACCTTTTCAAGATCCCTTGTGTTGCGCATGGTTTTGTCCAAGCAGGCCTGGAGTTAAATGACCTCTGGCCTGATCTATAGACAGAATCAGATGGCTTTCCATCTTTCATTCTCATCACTTAGTGTTCCATCCCACCAATCAGTCTTTAAGATCCAAATGCTTTAGATTACTAGCCCAACTGAAGCTTACACATCGAACATAAGTAAATCCTTTCTTGACTCCATTGCCCAATGGCCTTGATGTTCCCTGAGTTATCTATCTTTGTCTAGCTTCCTTCTTTACCCATCATTGCCTTATGATAAAACCTTCCTTCCTGATTCTCAACAACCAAACTCAAACAATCAAACAAACAACCTTGAGCCCATAACTAGCCTAAAATCATAATTGAGATCTTTACAGACATATATCCTTGGATAATCATAGAGAGATCCCTCTCTAGACCTAGGAGGGCTAGATCCTAAGGTCTGAAAGTGGTTCTATGTTGTCTCATCTTTTGGTCTCTGTCAACCTGGCCAAAACATGGGAACCCCAACAGAACCTCCACTGCAACACCCTACAACACAATGTTATACATCAGCAGAAATAATGCTGTAGCTAAAGGAGGTGGCTTGGACTTAAGCCTGAATGTGGAGAAATTAAGTACAAGATCCTTCAATAGGCCTCTCTTGAAAGGATAAGGAGTTTCTAAACATGAATGCCTTGTGCTAAGTAGCACAACAACTCTACTAAACAGTAAGAGTATGCAAAATAGTCTAACCAGACCACAAATTCAATAATCCATAACATGTCTTGCTATGGTTGCCTTGCCTTCCTTTTATACAAATGGAAGCCCTCTCACCATGGGTCCCACTCATTAGGGTTTTCTCCACCAAGGAATCTTCCTCCCACTATCTCTGTGCTATCTCAAAAGATGATCTCCACCTCCTGACTTGGTCAAACTTGACCTTTTCCACATGCAAATGCCCCTTTTCACACATGAGGGTGTGAAATCTAGCTCTTATGACTATCCTTTTTCACACTACGAGGGATTTTATTCATATTTCTGAAATGTATGGGCCTCCTTACCCATTTATTCATCTCCTAAGTGAAATCAGCAAAAAATAGTATTCCAATTAGCTGCATGCTAATTTTGGAATATTACAGTCCTCCCCTCCAAAATGTTTCTTGTCTTCTGTTAGGGTTCCTGTGTTTTGGTATAATTGGCAAGACCAAAAGACAAGACAACATTAGAACTACTTTGGGATCCTAGGATCTAGACCTCCTCGATCCAGAGAGGGATCTCTCTATAAATGCAAATAATGATATATCTTTAAGGTTAGTTTATGGTATTAGGCTAGGTATGAAGCACAGGGGTTTGGTTTTGTTTGTTTGGTTGGAGATCATTAACTAAGAAGGTTAAGTGAAGTGAAGGAGGAAATAAGTAGAAGGATGTTTCAGCGTGGGAGGATAAGTCAGGAAAGTGTCAATCCATTGGGCTATGGAGTCATAAAAGGGTTTACTCACATAACAACTATCCAAGGGTTTCCATAGGGAAAGTCATCTATACCAAAGGATCTCTTGAGACAGATGGTGAGATGGAACATTAAGAAGTGAGGTGAAAGATAGAAAGCAAAGTGCAGCCTAAGATCAGGTAAGGAATTTTAACCTATCCTGCTTTTGACATACTTTCAAAGGAAACTCTCAATAAAGACACACAGGGTAGCTTAAGATCAAGAAAAGACTTTTAACTTAGCCTACTTTCAACATAATCTTAAGGAAGACAATCCATCAGTCCTCATAACTACTTTCAGATAGTAGAAAAAATTTAATATTAAACAAAGAGCAAGGCCTAATATCATAGAAAGACTTTTAACCTTCTCTGCTTTTGACACCAACTCACAGGGAAACTTTCAAGACAAACTGTTGGAGAAGAAACTAGAGGACAGGGCTAACCATAGACTTCCCTAATTCAATCTTTTACTTAGCATGAGATGAAAATATCTTTCAAGAACAATGTTTCAAGTTATACTCAGTGATACATGGGCTTATCAACACTCCTTGACTGGTTATACTCTATAGAATTATCCTTAAAATGCACAATTAGAGGAAAACATAAAGATAAAGCTTATCAGTGAGATTCAGGGTACTTCCAACAGTATGTCCTAATCTACACTTGTTGTTCTTTATCAAAGAATAATGGACAGTATGAAATAACATGAAAGGAGACAATTACAGTAAGGGAAACATCACCAATAATATAGACCAGGATCCTGTGAATCTGCTTGTCAATTGATTTGCAAAACCAGTCACATACTTTGAGTCCAGTGGCTTTTTATAGTCCAAACTTCTCTTCCCAGCCTACTATATTACAAACTACTCAGCTACTTCCCCTCAATAACAGTTCAAACAGTCAATAAAATCCCAACACCAACCAACATTTTCGATGTGTTCCTCATGGGTTCTTATAGGTGAATGAGTGGTAGCAGTGGTAGATAGGGGTTAAATGACTTCATTAAGACAAAGGGGAAGAAGTATTCGAATGCCCACTTTGCTTAATGGTTTACATTAACTGTGCGTACTCCTTAGATGAATTAGGAGTTTTTGTGAGTTTGAAAATAACCCCTAGGATATGTTATGTGAAATACTTTCCTGACTGTAGTACTTGTGTTTTATCCTCTGTGACAAGAAAGGGTGAAGATTTGTCTTTCAGGTCTTCCATGCTTTGTAACTAATGCAATGACAGTTTTTAGGACTTTTTGTCAGAATAGTAACTACTGTGGAGCTTGATGGAGGATGAAATATGGTAGTGGGAATTGGTCCTTCCTTAGAAAAAGAACATTCTGCTAATCTGACTGCCTCTGATATTTAAATTACTGATATGGCTTGATGTGTCCCTTAGGCTTCTCCAAGCCATTCTTTGGTCATTTTTATGATTTTCGAACTGTGTCCTTTGAATTTTAGTGATGTGTTAATTTGTTTGATCTTTGGGTTTATGCTTTGATCCCTTATCATTAACCTTTGACTGATACTCTTTTCTGCTTCTTCCTTTGTACGGGCGTATGGTGTTTTAATGAGCTAGATTGGTTTGCTGAGGATTGGAGATCATGATCTGCCAAATATACATGAGGTTTAAACCCTTTAATTTTTCCTTTATCAGCAATCTTGTTTACAGGACCGTCACCCTGCAACCTTTGACACTTGACTATGACTGAGGAAAAACTATGCGACAAACACCATCAAACCTGCAAAAACATGACAAAATTGTTAATAAATCGTGCGAGATTGGTTGGAAACTACTTCGGAGGCTCAGGGATTGCGAGGAGCAGTGAGGAGGAGGTGAATGAAATGGTTAAGAAGGTCGAAACCATGGCCGATCATGGAGCCAGGGCTTGAATTTGAATATTGGCACGAGATACGGGTCAACGGTTTTATGGGAAACCATGGGTGGTTTCTGCAAAATGAAATGTGGGAAGGCAGTTTTGAGTGAATGGAATGCGATTCCATACATTGGCCGACACGTGGATTCTCAAAACCACCTATTTCACAAAATTTTGGAACGTTAACTCTTGGGCACAAAATTTTTACGAAATAGAGTTTATGCGATCAGATAGCTTGGTATTGATCGGATGGTGCGGGTTGCATGTGACAACGGAAATGTGTGCAGGTGGATATGGTAGTGGGGTCAACGGTGACGTATGTAAATGTGTCACGGAGTGGGTTCAATGGTGAGATCGGGTCAAGTCCGGACTGTTGATCAGATCTGATCAACGATCAAGATTGATCTCGGGCTAATGAAAAATAGAGGCATGTGGAGACAAGAAGTGATGATATTTTGCGCGATGGCATCGATATCAAGGAATGGATGGTTAGATCTAAAGCGGGAAAATGGAGGAATGAAGGCTTGAAGGAGTGAAGAGGTCCGATGATCATTGATCTGCAAAGATCAATAGTTACGATTTATTTAAACAAATAATTGGAAATCAGGAAAATACGAAGGCAGGGAAGCTTTGGTGGAGAAAATAAAAAGGGAAAGGGGCTTATGAAATAAGGTGCAGGAGGGGTTCTATGGGAAGACATGGAGTAAATGAGCGGTGATAGAGGGGGCTTAGTTTTTTAAGCTCCTGGTTATAACACTTGGGTTTTATGGAGTACATGGGCTGAGTTTAAGCTCTTGGGGGCTTAATGCCTTAATAGTGCAAAAGATGGTTTCTAGGCTTAAAACAAGGACTTTTAAAGCCTAATGACAGTTCTGATAAATGAAAGGATGGATTTTCAAAACCAAATAAGGGGAAATATAAGGTTTTAAGATGGTTAAGATGATTTAGGGATTAAATGAATTGTGTTTTTGAGGGATTTTTGCAAGGAAAAAAGGATGAAAATGGAGATTTTGTGGGAGTGAAATGGAGAAAATGGAGGCCCTTTGAAAACAGATTTTTTCACAAAACAACAGGGTTCATTAATGGAAACAATAGTGAATATTCTCTAAAGGATAGAGGACACATGAAGGCTTCAAGAATGATAGATTTTCAAGGGAATTTATCACTTGAAGTCTTGATGAAAAATTTAGCTGCCTGTTTGCTTTGACAAATTATTATAGGTGGCTAACAGTGGCTCCACATGGGGATGGCATCTTCTTAAAGGTGTCAAGAATCTCAGATATAATCTTTGGAAGTAAGCCAGAGCCTGGTACTTGACCATCTTTTTCTTCTTTGATCAACTGCTACAAACATGATGGACATTATATCAGTAGAAAACATTTTCCCAAACAACTACCTACCCATCCTACTGTCTTAACATTTTTCTTCAAGGTGCATTTAGACTTTCAGACCTTTCTCATCATTATTTTTTTATTGATAGAAAAAAATAATCTAATTCTACCCTTATTCCTCCATGAGACCAGATTAAACAGTTGGACTCATAGCTTCTCTACCTAAACTAACATCTACCAGGATTAAATTGTCTGGCATATTTTCATTCTCTATATCCTAAAACAGAAATTGAAAACACAGCCAAACCAGGATTAGGCTGTCTAATTTGTTGTGGGTCCATGGCATAAAGACAAGCTGCACATGAACTGAAACTTTGCAGAAAATTGAAACAAAATTGTGAAGGCTTGAAATTCTGAAAATTAAGAACGTCCTTCCTTCTTCTTGTGACTCATATTTTGAGCTTTTTAGAGTCACCTTTCTTTCTTCATTTCAGCTCTGATTTTGACCCCGTTAGAGCTATTTTCTTCTTCTTTTCTAGTTCAATTTTTTGAGCATGTTAGAACCAGCCTTCCCCTTTTCTCTGGCGCAGGTTTTAATCTAATTTGAGCCATTCGTTTTAGAACTTCATAGGTTCAAGATTTGAGCTTGTCTGAACCTTTCCTTTCTATTTTTTTGTATATATTTTTTTCTTTTCAAAACCAAAACAGAGCAATGATATTTACAATGGAAGTGAAACTTAAACTGAAATTTAGTAGAAATAATTCTTGAGTATCCTGCCATTGACATGACCACCAAATAGATCTGTACCATCCAATTCTTGCAGAAAAAATGCATTAGGACCAATGGCAAATTGAATGATGTAAGGGCCTTGCCATAAATTGTCAAACTTTCCATGCTTACCCTTATCCTCTCTCCTAGAGTCCCATTTGAGTACATTTTCCCAAATTTTGAAATCACAGGCCTTTGTCCTTTTATCAAACAACCTTTTGATGTTCTCTTACACTTTCTGAGCCCTGTTGTAGACTTCTTCCCTTGTTTGCTGGAGATATATGGTCTGATTGATCCTCCTCATCATGCTATCTTCCTCTGATTATATTTCTTGGACCAATTTATTCACTGGTACTCCAAAACTGGTAGGGAATACTGCATCTGCTCCATAAACTAGATGATAAGGAGACATTCCAATGGATTTCTTTGTTGTCAATTTATCTGCCCATAAAGCATGCACTAGCTTATTATGCCATGATTTTTTATTATCTTCAAGCAGCTTTTTGATGATGTTGAAAAAACTCTTATTTTATGATTCTGCTAGCCCATTACCTTGACGATAATAAGCAGTAGAATGATCAAGTGCAATATGATACCTGTGGAAAAAATCAATCATCTTTTTGGAACCAAATGCAACAGCATTGTCAGTGATAATCTTCCTGGGGCAGCCAAATCTAGATAGGATATGGTCTTCAAGGAATTTTATGATAACTGAGATTGTGGCATTCCTAGAAGGGATGGCTTCTATCCATTTAGTGAAATAGTTAGTGGCTTTGAGTATCCATCTATGGTGGGAAGATGAAGCAGGATGGATTTCTCCAATGAAGTCTAGGCCCCACTGTTGAAAAGGAGCTTCAACAGTGACTAGTTGTAAAGGTAAAGGAGGGAATTTTCTTTTTCCCTCAAAGATTTGGCATTTGTGGTAGGAAACTATCATCTTGTGGACATATTGGAATAGGGTGGGCCAGTAATAGCCAGCTCTAAGGATTTTATTGGCAGTGGTTTTCCAGTAGAGATGGCCTCCACATTCACTTTCATGAAACTCATGCTTGATCCTATCTGCATCAACATCAGGCAAACATTTAAGAAATAAACCATTGGCATTTTTCCAATACAAACATTCATTCAAAATGCAATAATTTCTAGCTTTCAACTTTAAAAACCTTGCATTTGTCTTAGATAAATCAGGAGGGGCATTGAGATTGGTAAGCACATACAAAATATCAGCATACCACGGTGAGTTTTGGAAATGATCTTCAACCATGGGAGCTGGTAACCTTTCATGTTCATCCAATGCATCTACCATATTTATGTCAAGGGCTTGTAAGTTAGATTTGGCCATTAATTGTGCTAAGCCTTGACCCTTGATGAGTTTAGTGGGTTTGATTTCCAAATCATATTCTAGTATCACAACAATCCACTTTCCTCTTTTTCCATCTGGATCTTGTGACAAAATGTCCTTCACCACTATACTAGGCACAAAGGCAATAATATGAGAATGTAAAATATACACTCTGAAATACTTCAAGGCCTTTACCAAGGCGTAGGTCTATTTTTCCATGGTATTATATTTCAGAGGCGCATCTCTTAATGCCTTGTTGAAAAATGAAATTGGATGCTCTTGTCCTTCTGGATTTTTCTGTAACAAGACAACAACCACAATGTGTTCTGATGCAAATGAGAAGATGAGGAAATCCTTTGTAAAATCTGGGCTGATGAGAACTGGTGCTCGGGTGAGTGCAAGTTTTACCAGTTCAAAGGATTTTTTGGCTTCTAGGGTCCATTTAACCTCTAATTCTTTCTTTAGCATGTTTGTCATGTTTCTTAGGAGTTCTGCCAGGTTGGGTATAAACCTCCCCAAGAAATTAATATTCCCAATGAAACACTGTAATTCCTTGATGTTTCTAGGGTGATTGATTTGCAATATACCCTCAACCATTTTTGGGTGTATTTTAATCCCCTTTTCAGATATGATATGACCTAGAAGTTTATCTTCTTGGAGACCAAACAATGTCTTTTTGGGATTCAAAGATAGCCCAAACCTTCTGCATTTCTCAAATTTTTAAGGTGCTCTTCATCGGTTTTGGAATAGACTGTGATGTCATCAAGGTAAATTACAATGAAGTACCCTATTTCTTCTGAGAATGCAATATCCATGGCTCTTTGAAAGGTGGCACCAACATTCATTAATCAAAAAGGCATTTTCACATACATGAAAGTGCCCCAAGGAGTGGTGAAGGCTATTTTAAGTTGATCTTCTAGGAGTACTAAGACTTGGTTGTACCCTGAAAAGCCATCTAACAGAGAAATCCTCTTAGAACCAAATACCTTTTGCAGGATGTGTTCCATCTTGGGTAAAGGGTTATTATCTTTTAATGAGGCTCTCTTTAAGTTTCTAAAGTCAAAGCACAACCTAATTTCTCCTGTCTTTTTCCTTACAGCCATGAGGTTAGACACCCAGTCTGAAAACCTCATAGGGACTATGATCCTAGCCTCATACATTCTCTTAATTTCCTTTTCTACCAGAGGTAACTGTACAGGGTTTTTTCTGCGCAGATTTTGCCTGAAAGGTTTCTGGTTTTCTTTCAATGGAATATTATGCTGGATGATCTCTATGTCATAGGCCTTCAAATCTTCATAGCTCCAAGCAAAAACATCAACAAACTCTTTAAATAAATAAATGTATTTCAGTTTGATATGTGCTGGCAACATTTTAGATAACTTGATCATTTTAGGCTTGTCCTTGCTCCCTATATTGAATTCTTCAATATCAGATTTAGTGGTTTCTATTGTAGGTTTATTTGCCACGTTATTAAAATCAAAGAGGTCTTCTAGAGGGGCTAGCCCTCAGGGTATACTTTTGTCTTTGGACTGTAGTACCTCTATGTCTACTTTATCTGCGTTCTTGTATTCTTCTGTTTGATTTTCAAATTCTCTGGTCAGCATGTTTATTTCTGCAATGGGGAATGGTTTTCCTTCATCTGGGGGTTCTTTATCTAGAAAGTTTTCATCGGACTTAGAGTTTGAATTTGGCAATTCAAACTCATTCCTGGAAATCAAGAAATCCTCTATTTGTTTATCACCCTCAAAGACCTGCCAATATTTTTCATTATCTGGTACTGCTGGCCTATATTTTGTTTGAAAAATGAGTTGTTTGTCACTAAGTGGTCTTTGACATGAACTAGCAGCACAAGCTAAACTGTTGGCAAGTGTATTTTGACTTCTGGGGACAAACACCAACCCATATTCTACAAATTTTTTCAAAAGATCCATGGCATCATTTCTGTATGCCCTTAATCTAGGATGTTTTGTAGTGTATTCTCCATTTATTTGTTTGATGACTAGTGTTGAGTCTCCATGAACAAATATCCTCTCAGCTCCTAGTTTTTTCAATAGATGTAATCCTAAGAGGAGAGCTTCATATTCTACTATGTTGTTCGTGCATTTGAAGTTTAGCTTAAAGGCATGACTCTCAGCATAATTGTTTCAGTATTGTGCAACCATACTCCTGCTCTTGCACTCTTTTTAGTACAATACCCATCAAAACTCATGCTCCATAAGGGGATGTTCGCAGTTTTGTTATCAGTTTCACCCCTAATGTCATATTCACAATTATGTTGTTTTCTGGGGTCAGCACCATGTTGGGTTACGTTTTGTCCCTCAGGATTTTCATAGAGTTTAGATTGATGGGTAATCTACTGTTCACAGTCTTGGATCTATTCACTCTAATTTTCTAACTCAGCAAACTGTTCAAATGTTTCTCCCTTGTTTTCTTCTGTATCCAAAGCTGTCATTATGTTTGGATTTGTGGCCTCTACTCTGCTGTTTGAATTTTTATTCTCTAGCTCTTGCTCATCTGTAAACTCATCATTGTAAACGATAAAAGATTCTAGGTCTTTATGAATAGAGTAAAGAGGGGAATTTTCTGGTTTCTCTGTGCTGCTCACCATGAACTTCATGTGTGCTTCCCTGTAAAGTCTTCGAGGTTGGCTAAAAACAAGGATGGTGGCATATGTCATGTCCATTTGCATTGTACCTTGTAGCTTAGCACCCCATGATCTTGACAGCAACATGCCATACTTGGGAGGTACATCAGCCACTACAACATCCATTACCATGCACTTCGCTGGGATTTGGGTCAAATTCACATAGAGATATTTGATCAAGCCTAAACACTTCTCTCTGCTAGAGTCAAAAGAATATAAATCCTTATATGGTCTGGTTATCTCTAGCCCTAATTTTTCCATGATCACTTTTGGCATGAGGTTATGTGAAGCCCCTAAGTCATGCATAGCATTATGTAGGATTTTGTCATGGATATTTATACTAACATAGAAAGGAGGCACTACTCCTTCCTGAAATTTCCCTTCAATTTTTGGGCCAAACAAGAGAACTGGTTGGTCATCATTCAAGTTAACAAAGTCACTGTTTTCCCCGAAGTTTAAAGCTTTCAAAATTTGGCATTTATATACATCTTGGGTGACCAACTCAGTGAGAGGGACATAAATTTTGATTTTTGCAATTTCACTCTCTAGATTGAAAGGAAACTGACTCTTTGAAATGTTCAGATCTATTTTGCTGGTCACTATTTTATTAGCAAAATTAGCTTGTTGATTCTCACTATGTACATTATTTTAAACTTTTTTTTTGAGGGGCACCAGCTGAAATGCTAGTGCTATTGGTTTCTAGTCTTGGTTTATCAATTATTTGGATGTCTTTGTCCTTGTTTTTTCCAGAACTCTCAGCTGCTATTTTCTTGCTTTCAGCAGTCCCTTTAGGAGTCTTTTCAGGTCTTTTCTTAATAGTGATTTTAGAGGTTTTTGGTTTGGGAGATTCTGGGTTCTTTTTTATTTTGAGATCATATTGTTCGTGGACCTGCATGATGGCATTCTCAAATCCTAACCTATAGTCCTTAGATTTTAAACCTTCCTCACCCCAATGTGTGTATGAGGTCTGGTTGTCTCCTATGAAAAAGGTGTGATCTTGGTTATCCACTTCAACCATGTTTATGATGGTTCCCTCTGACTCTTCTATTATTCCCTCATCCTCATCAAGGAAATTTTATTGGAATGGAGGTATGATTTGTTGGTCAGAATCCCTTTGTCTATTGGGAGGAGTGTTTCTCCTAAAGTTTTGGTTCTGGTTTTGAGGCTGATTTCTATTCTGATTATTGGCTTGGAAAACCATTTTATCCATCATTCTTTCTAGCCTATCCATGTTTTTGGCTAGATTATCTATTTTGGAATTAGATGTAGAAGCTATGGTGTCTTACCTATAGGTTACCTTCTTTTCAGCCCTCATCCTGGCTCTTTTGGCAATTAAGTTTTCCTCCACACTCACTGTCCCTTTCTGCATATCCTCTAATGTGTTATAGTCTCTTTCCCTTAGTTGGTAAGCCATCTCAGGATCAAATCCATCAGGGAAATTCATGAGGGCTAACCCTTGAGGAGGTTTCATGTGGGTTGGTAAAGCATTGCAAATACTATTGTACCTAGCACAATATTCCTGGACCCCTTCTCCCACATTTCTCTTAATGTTCTCATATTCAGACAAGGTTTGGAGGGGGTTCTTCCTAACTTCCCAATTTTTCAGAAACGATTGATGAAAGGAAGGGAGGTCTTGGATGCTATGTGGAGCTATATTTTTAAATCATCTCCTAACTTCTCCCCCAAGACTTTGAGCGAACAGCCTGAGTTTTATGGTCTCATCAACTATCTCATTTCTATCACAGTAGTCATTCTTTTTGTCTATGTGTTGTGAGGCAGTGACTGAGCCTATGGCTTGATATAATGGAATAGAGGTTTGATATCCTTGGGGTAAGGAAACTAATTGAGCAGGTAGGAATAGGGGGTCGTACCAGGTTTCCATGGTAAGATTCTGTGGGAGTAAAGGAGTAACTTGAGCAACAGGTATATGGATGGCAGAAATGCTTAGACCAACCACAAAATATTGAGTAGACTTAGGGTGAGAGAGACCCAAGTTATGAATGAGGTGGATATTAGGGGGTGTGGATGGAGGGGTTTCTCTGTCACTAATATGTTGACCACTATGTGATGGCGAACTTGTAGGCTCAAAGTTTGTTTGATCTATACCAATGAATGACTTAGTTCTTGGTAAATTACTTGGTAAATCTAAGTCAACTCAAGTATCTGATAGAGCTGCAAGGTTTTTCAGGTGTTGAGTTAGCTCTATGAATGGGTCTGAAAATAGTTGGATCCCTAGATGTGAGAGACTTCCAAAGAATGATTTCTGGATTGTCAACTATTTCAGGAGGGTTTGGATCAGGATAAGCTCTGGTATGGATTCTTCTTGAGGCTAGTATGTTAAGTTTTAGATCCAAAAAAGGAGAAAGCAAGCCAGATATGACAATCTTCAAGAGGAAATCTAGTCTTAAAAAAAGAAACTTAATCCTCAGAGTTTCCTTTAGTATGAATGATGTTGTGATGAAACTGGTCTCCCAATGGAGTCTTGTGAAAAAAGAGATAATCAGCAGGCCTACTGATCACCAGTGAAGTATTTTGGTCATTTAGGAACTATGAAGTTGCCAGGTGGAGGGTTTAAAATGATTTGAAGTAGGCTGCTGTCCACCATCAACAATCTATACCAAATCGAGGCTAATTGGTCTTCTTTGAGTTCTTAGAGATGTTTTAAGGAGTGTTTTACTCAAAGTCCCCAGTGGAGTCACCATTATGTTGGTGAATCAATTGGATAGCACACCAATATTCTTGAATCAAGGGAATTTTCGAGGCCCCAAGAGTGTATCAGGGATAATCTACTAAAAACCTCCCCAACGGAGTCGCCATTATGTTGGGGTTCCTGTGTTTTGGCCAGATTGGAAAAACCAAAAGACGGGACAACATCAGAACCGCTTTGGGATCCTAGGATCTAGCCCTCCTAGATCCAGATATGGATCTCTCTATAAATGAAAAGAAAGATATATCTTTAAGGTCAGTTTATGGTATTAGGCTAGGTATGAAGCACAAGGGTTTGGTTTTGTTTGTTTGGTTGGAGATCATTAACTGAGAAGATTAAGTGAAGTGAAGGAGGAAATAAGTAGAAGGATGTTTCAGCATGGGAGGATAAGTCAAGAAAGTGTCAATCCATTGGGCTATGGATTCATAAAAGGGTTTACTCGCATAACAACTATCCAAGGGTTTCCATATGGCAAGTCATATATAACAAAGGATCTCTTGAGATAGATGGTGAGATGGAACATTAAGAAGTGATGTGAAAGAAAGAAACCAAAGTGTAGCCTAAGATCAGGTAAGGAATTTTAACCTATCCTACTTTTGACATACTTTCAAAGGAAACTCTCAATAAAGACACAAAGGGTAGCCTAAGATCAAGAAAAGACTTTTAACTTAGCCTACTTTCAACATACTCTTAAGGAAGACAATCCAGCAGTCCTCATAACCGATTTTAGACCGTAGAAAACATTTAAGATTAAACGCAGAGCAAGGCCTAAAATCAGAGAAAGACTTTTAACCTTCTCTACTTTTGACACCAACTCAAAGGGAAAATTTCAAGACAAACTGTTGGAGAAGAAACTAGAGGACATGGCTAACCATAAAATTCCCTAGTTCAATATTTTACTTAGCATGAGATGAAAATATCTTTCAAGAACAATGTTTCAAGTTATACTCAGCAAGACATGGGCTTACCAACACTCCTTGACTGGTTATACTCTATAGAATTATCCTTAAAATGCACAACCAGAGGAAAACATAAAGATAAATCTTATCAGTGAGATTTAGGGTACTTCCAACAGTATGTCCTAATCTATACTTGTTGTTCTTTATCAGAGAATAATGGACAGTATGAAATAACATGAAAGGAGACAATTACAGTAAGGGAAACATCACCAATAATATAGACCAGGATCCTGTGAATCTGCTTGTTCAATTGATGTGCAAAACCAGTCACATAATTTGAGTCCAGTGGCTTTTTACAGTCCAAACTTCTCTTCCCAGCCTACTATATTACAAACTAATCAACTACTTCCCCTCAATAATAGTTCAAACAGTCAATAAAATCCCAACACCAACCAGCATTTTCGATGTGTTCCTCATGGGTTATTATAGGTGAATGAGTGGTAGCAGTGGTGGATAGGGTTTAAATGACTTCATTAAGACAGAGGGGAAGAAGTATTCGAATGCCCACTACTTAATGGTTTACATTAAATATGCATACTCTTTAGAAGAATTAGGAGTTTCTGTCAGTTTGAAAATAAACCCTAGGATATGTTTTGTGAAATACTTCCCTGACTGTAGTACTTTTGTTTTATCCTCTGTGACAAGAAAGGGTGAAGATTTGTCTTTCAGGTCTTCCATGCTTTGTAACTAATGCACTGAAAATTTTTAGGACTTTTTGTCAGAATAGTAACTACTCTGGAGCTTGATGGAGGATGAAAGATGGTAGTGGGAATTGGTCCTTCCTTAGAAAAAGAACATTCTACTGATCTAACTGCCTCTGATATTTAAAT
Source organism: Pinus albicaulis (assembly GCA_034641835.2). NCBI lineage: Eukaryota > Viridiplantae > Streptophyta > Pinopsida > Pinales > Pinaceae > Pinus > Pinus albicaulis. The sequence continues at coordinate 1,540,297,247 of CM076581.1, forward strand.
TACTGATATGGATCGATGTGTCCCTTAGGCTTCTCCAAGCCATTCTTTGGTCATTTTTATGATTTTCGAACTGTGTCCTTTCAATTTTAGTGGTGGGTTAATTTGTTTGATCTGTGGGTTTATGCTTTGATCCCTTATCATTAACCTTTGACTGAAACTCTTTTCTACTTCTTCCTTTGTATGGGCGTATGGTGTTTTACTGAGCTAGATGGGTTTGCCGAGGATCAGAGATCATGCCGCCGAATAGACATGAGGTTTAAACCCTTCAATGTTTACTTTATCAGCAATCTTGTTTACAGGATCGTCACCCTACAACCTTTGTCACCTGACTGTGACTGAGGAACAACTATGCGACAGACACCATCAAACTTGAAAAAACATGAAAAAGTTGTTAAGAAATCTTGCGGGATTGGTTGGAAACTGCTTCGGAGGCTCAGGGATGCTGAGGAGCAGTGAGGAGGAGGTGAATGCAATGGTGAAGAAGGTCAAAATCATGGCAGATCGTGGAGCTAGGGCTTGAATTTGAATATTGGCACGAGATACGGGTCAACGGTTTTACGGGAAACCGAGGGTGGTTGCCACAAAATGAAATGGGGGAGGCGGTTTTGAGTGAATGGAATGTGATTCCATACATTGGCCGACACGTGGATTCTCAAAACCACCTATTTCACAAAATTTTTGAACGTCAACTCTTGGGCACAAAAATTTTGCGAAACAGAGTTTATTTCATCGGATAGCTTGGTATTGATCGGACGGTGCAGGTTGCATGCGACAACAGAAATGTGTGCGGGTGGATATGGTAGTGGGGTCTACGGTGACATACATAAATGTGTCACGGAGTGGGTTCATTGGTGAGATCGGGTTAAGTCCAGACTGTTGATCGGATCTGATCAACGATCAAGATTGATCTCGGGCTAATGGAAAATAGAGGCATGTGGAGACAAGAAGTGATGATATTTTGCGCGATGGCTGTCGATCTCAAGGACTGGATGGTTAGATCTAAAGTGGGAAAATGGAGGAATGAAGGCTTGAAGGAGTGAAGAGGTCCAATTATCTTTGATCTGCAAAGATAAACGGTCAAGATTTATTTAAACAAATGGTTGGAAATCAGGAAAATACGAAGGCAGGGAAGCTTTGGTGGAGAAAATAAAAAGTGAAAAGGGGCTTATTAAATAAGGTGCGGGAGGGGTTCTATGGGAAGACATGGAGACCACGAGAAGTAATGGAGGGGGCTTAGTTTTTTAAGCACTTGGTTATAGCACTTGGGTTTTATGGAGGACAGGGGCTAATTTTAAGCTCTCGGGGGCTTAATGCCTTAATAATGCAAAAGATGGTTTCAGGCTTAAAACAAGGACTTTTAAAGCCTAATGAGAGTTTCGATAGATGAAAGGAGGGATTTTCAAAACCAAATAAGGGGAAATATAAGGTTTTAAGATGGTTAGGATGATTTAGGGATTAAATGAAGGGTGTTTTTGAGGGATTTTTGCAAGGAAACAAGGATGAAAATGGAGATTTTGTGGGATTGAAATGGAGAAAATGGAGGCCCTTTGAAAACAATTTTTTTCACAAAACAACAGGGTTCATTAATGGAAACAGCAGTGAAGATTCTCTAAAGGATAGAGGACACATGAAGGCTTGAAGAATGATATATTTTCAAGGGAATTTATCACTTGAAGGCTTGATGACAAATTTAGCCACCTGTTTGCTTTGACAAATTATTATAGGTGGCTAACATCCTCAAGCAACTGCAAGGATAGAAGTGAGAAGTATCCCCTCCTCCTGCTGTAGCATCCACATATGATATGTTCTTGCAAAGAATGAGATGTTGTCTCATCAATAAATCTCCATATTGCTCCTCCCAAGCATGCAAGTTAGATAAATAGCTATCATGATGAACAAGTATAGTACTCAAGAAGGCAATAAGGTGTTGTCTAGAGGTCCCTTTGAGGCATGGTGTCTGAAATGAATTGGGAATCATCATTTCCATGTGGATCCTCCATCCCCAAGCAATCATCCATATAAACTGAGTTACCCCCCAACATGGCAACTCCTGAAAATCCTCTTCCACCTTGAGCTCCTGCAATGTAGGTGGGTTGAAAATATGATCATGGTAGAAAAAATAGCCTACCCCACGCTATCCTCCTCTCCACTTATGATAATTTTAGAGCATCTACTCCTCTTGGGCTACAAAAGTACTACCTCCAAGTGGTAAGAAGAAAAATGGATCTCCAAAGATCTTCCCTCCAACATCGTGAATGATGTTGGCCCAACCCATCCCATATATGATGAATAGGAAATCACCATCATATGGCATCCAAGTGAGTGGAATATTGAAGGTTTCATGTAGAGTTGAAAGGTACCAACAGTTTCCCAAGTGGTCACAGCGCATTTTTCCTAACTTTTGTTGCACAACATGACATGGAAACTCATAGAAAAGTTTCTCACAATGATTTAGGAGAGTTATAGCCCAAGTACTCCAAGCAATCTCATGGCCCACCCCATAAAGAGACAAGTGTTTTGTTGTGGTGGCCATATCACCTCCCATGCTCCCATTAGAACATGTAATGCAAAAGTGTGGGAATCCTGTTCCCCAAAGGGCACATCCAACCAATGTGTCTCTCCCCCAAACATGCTCCCAAATGAGAACAACAACAACATAGGGAACCATGATGAGAATAATACTTGTTGCCATATGTAGCAAGGGAGAAGGACAATGGTCACTCAAATGTAGCCAACACAGTTTGACTCTCAACTGCAATGGAGAATGACATAATGTGTGGCTTCTCAACCACTTGGTTGGTGCCCCAATATCCTCACAATTTTGGAGAAAGTGTATGATATATGGTGCATAGTAAGCATGTTCTCCATAATATATATCCTCCCCAAGTCCTCCTAGGGAGTGGCCATCAATAATGATCATGGCCTTAAGTATACCATGAGGTATAGAAGGAATAATTCTCCTTCCTTGAGCAATATTCTACACATATATGGTTAAGGGTTTCACATATACATTATACAAATCACTATGCAAATAAAAATTACCCTTACCACATGTTTTTCCCATGCAAATGGAGTGACTCATAGATGGGTCTCCTCTCAACCTCAAAGAGAAAAGAGGTGGTTTTGCTAACTCTTCCAAAGATTTCTGTCTCTCCTCCATCTCCACATGATCCATGCATCTCCTCAAATGCTGATATGTCTCCTCCTCAAAGCCTTCCCAAATATACCCCTCCATGATGGTGTGGTATGCTGTCATAGAATAAGTGTGGCTGAAAAGGAAATATTCATGAGCTGTTTGTAGTAACTTCTCCTTGAGCTTGGAAGCTCTAGATAAGAATATCATACCATGATAGTAGAATATCCCTCCTCATGTAGCTTGTCATCCAATATCATATAAGTGAAAAGATCCTTGGAATACTCCACCAATAGCTGGGAATCCAATTATGGATATATCCTCCATAGTGACAACGTTGATGATCTATCATGAAGAACATCTGTCATATGGTCATCCTCCTCTTTTACATCTCCCATGCCAAAGATGCAAGTTGGAAGGTTGCTATCCTTCCCATGATGCTTTTGCCACAGTGTAGAGTCTCAAATGAGAGTGGGTAATGATGATGTTGAGAGAATTCTCCTTCTCTCCTTGAGTCTACCCAGGACTCCCAACGCTGTACCAAGCTCTCCCAAGGTCTCCAATCCTCTGAAATCAATGAGTAGAACGTCCAAATGTGAAGCATACCTCATCATCTGCTGATCTAGTGGTCTCCCCGGTGAAATGTCTCCATGCAATGAAACATCAAGATCAAGAGTAGACTACATAGATGAATGGAGAGACTTGTCCTTGCCCTCACTACGCAATCTAGTATCCCCCTTAGGTGCATCAACCTCCTAAAATAGATAGGGGTGTGTGCTCCTCATCACTTGATTTTGGTTATCCTCCCTATCTCCTCCTTTTATTTCCATAGTTGCACACCCTTTCATTAATGGCACATGTAGATCATGGGTTGTGCCTTGATCTCCACCTATGAGATCTTGGGGAATCCCTTGCAATGCTACAATAATCCCTCTTGTTGGAGCAAGAACTCCCTCTTCCTCTGCATGAGGTGCTAGATGAACTCTAGACATGACAGAGTTTTCGCCTTCAACCTCATCAATTTGTATGGGCAACCTCCCAAGAATTGGATCCTCTTTTGAAATAGGGATCTCCTTGCCCTCTTGTTCATGAATACGAGATAGAGGTCTTGCCTCTAACAAGGTATGATGCAAGATGTCATCCTCCTCCATGGTTTTTTGAAGTGGATCCGAGTTTATATTTTCCTCCGTCACATGCAAGGTTTTTGTTTGTTTAGATTTGTTTAGCTCCACATGTGTTTTAGAAATTTTTTCATCAAATATTTCCACCAAAGTCTTAGTGAACCTTTCATAAGAAGAAGTATTTGCATTTTTCAAAGAAAAAGACTCAAATATCCACCATGCATAGGCATTACCTCCAAAATACATTGTTGCAACTTTGATGGCTTCATCTTCAGAAATTTGGTGCTGCTGCAAATAGGTGTCTAACTCATCCACCCAAGATCTAGCTGAACATGTAGGTGAACCATCAAAATTAGATAGGAGAAATATACTCACATCATGCTTCTTGCTTCTCTTCATATTGATCTTGAAAAACTATGGAAAAGTGATATGATCTCTAAAATTTTGAGTTTGAGATTCATACTCTTGCAGAAAATAACTAAGAGTTTCCCTCCTAGCCATTCCTTCTTCTTCCATCTTTCTCATGGAAAATCTGGGCATGTGACTATGCTGTGCACCATAGTGTGTGGCTGCATGCTCACACTCATCATATGAAAATCTAGAGTTTGATTCAGATTCAAACCCTCTTGGAGATTCTATACACATCTCCCTTCTCATCTTCTTGAGATCTTGATGAATGCTCTATAAATTTTGAGACATAAACTTTGGAAGTTTCTCCTCCTTTCTTCCTCCAAAGAATGGAGCCTTATTTATGTTAATAATTTATTCTTCTTGTCTTATTGATATCATATTGGCTAATATCCCATAGGCTGAGCCAAGATTATGCTCTGATACCACTGTAATATCCCAAAAGGGAAAATTCAACAATATTGACCATAAAAACGTTATTTCCAGAAAATTACGCTATAACAGGGAGAAATAACACTTGGATCCCTTAGAATATGTATTATGTCCCTCAAATACAAAAGGGGATTAAAAAAAAAGCCCTTTTGATAAGTTAAACATACCTCCTGGGACCAATATAGCCTAAAAACACCGAAAACCCCATGACTTATACCATGCAAAATTTATGAAGCATATGACTGTGTGATTTATGAGTGTTTCTGCAATAATAGGATAGAAAACCATATATCTAGAGTTTTATTAGGTAATATGCTGATAAAACAAAGATATAGCCTCTTCAATACATTATTGAGATAACCCGACAAGGGTTTCTTGAAAGCATAAGTACAAAGGAGAAGATCTATACATCCAACTATGAAATAACGTAGTATTACTACAACGTTACATAAATATATAGCAGAATGATAAAATAAATAGATGAGAATCCCCTTTGGTAGCTTTCTGAAAGAAGGATTGACCCTTTCCTTAGGAAACTAGCTCAAAACCAAGGGGTTTAACCCTGAATACAAAAATGTCGGAGTTGCAGTCTCAAGACTGAGTAGTAGCTGCAACTCAAAAACTAGATGCAGATGGCCGTAGATGATGCACAAGCTGAAAAAACATCCTCTAATGTATATTCCAAGTGAAAGTTTGATCCTAAATCTGAAGATCTTACCCTCCAAACAACCTGCAAACCCTTACTGCAAATGCACACTGAAAATAATGCAGTCAAGGAGAGGGACTGCATTGTAGGAGATAGAAAATGTATTTGCCAAGTGCCAAGATAAAAAATCAGCTCAAGAGTCCTCCTCACCAATCTCCCAAAGGAAGTAAAGCTTCCTCCTCTGAAACACAAGCTCCGGAAGTGGTGTTGTGGAACCTCCACTGCAACACCTTGCAACACAACGTTATACTTCAGCAGAAATAACATTGTAGCTGAAGGAGGTGGCTTGGCCTTAAGCTTGAATGTGGAGAAATGAAGCAAAATATCCTTCAACAAGCCTCTCTTGAAAGGATAAGGAATTCCTAATTACGAATTCCTTGTGCTAAGTAGCACAACAACTCTGCTAAAAATAAAGAGTATGAAAAATAGTCTAACCAGACCACAAATTCAATAATCCATAACATGTCTTGCTATGGCTTCCTTTCCCTCCTTTTATAAAAATGGAATCCCTCTCACCATGGGTCCCAATCATTAGGGTTTCCTCCACCAAGGAATCATCGTCCCACTATCTCTGCGTTGTCTCAAAAGATGGTGTCCACCTCCTATCCCAATGTTATTGACTTGGTCAAACTTGACCTTGTCCACATGCAAATGCCCCTTTTCACAGATGAGGGTGTGAAATCCAGCTCTTATGACTATCCATTTTCACACTGTGAGGGATTTTATTCATATTTCTGAAATTTATGGGCCTCACCCATTTGTTCATATCCTAAGTTAAATCAGCAACAAATAATATTCCATTTAGTTGCATGATAATTTTGGAATATTACAAATAGCCTACTGCTAGATGTGTCAATACAGCTCCTGGATGATGGAAAAAATAGATCCAATGTGAGGATATGATCCCTCACATGATTTCCATTTGAAATACTAGAAATTTCCTTCCTCCAATAGATCTACAGGACTGGACTGCACAATCCTTGAAGGGACTGCTGCTGCATGGAGGTAAAACCCAATGGCCTGAATGTCGTATATAGATCTGCTGCTCCTGGAAGATTGAATGTGAAGTGAAAAGTGGTAGGATGAATCCTCCACCAGTTTCCTAGCTGAATGTTAGAAACAACCTCCTAAATATGGCCCCAATGCCTGATAAGGAATGTAGTACAACCCTCTTTCAAGAGCTACTCAATGAAAGAGGATGGATCCCCGCTCGGGAACACCCTGTGCTCAAACAAAATTGCAATTTTAGCTAAAAAACTCAAGAATGAATATAAATGTCCTAAGAAAAATCTAGATCTAAACAGATCAAGAAATGAATAATCCAAATCATGCCTTCCATTCTGGCTTCACCTTCATTATATAGATATGAGCCTTCCATAGCCTAGGCCGACTCCAAAACTGCACTGTACATGTGGACACAGGTCTCCATGGTTGAATGCGTTGTTTCTCCATGTCCTCCATCATGTTGATATGGGGTGATCACCCTTTCCATCACGTGTGCATTAAATGCATCACTTTCTCCACTAATTTATCATAAGTGCTTTATGATCTTCTTTGAATGCACTATGATCTCAGTTGACCTTATCAAAGATCCTCATGATTTTACATTTAAGATCCATGATATTATTTGACTGTTTCATCCTCCATAATCTATCTCATAAATGAGACATGATCTCCATTAATGGAGCTGCTCTATTACTCCATGATTTTAGATCTAGATCTAGATTATCCACATACACACATTAAAATTGGGTTTTTATTCATCTTTGAGGTTTGTGGGTCCCTCCACCCTTTTATTTACTTAATTATTTAAGTTTATTAAGAACTCTAATATTCCAAATATCATGTGAAATTTGGGAATATTACATATTTATGGCTGATTTACCATTTATATAGTTGATCACTGAGTGTGTTTCAAATTCTACTTCCACACTTTGAGCTTCCACTAGTTCCTCCAACAGTTGGAACTAGTTAAACTAACTTTAACTTAGATAAACTGAATTCATTAATTACAACTCAAAATAAACTCAACCAAGGCTCTTAAAATGTTGGAACCACTCTACACGACTCAACTTAGACTCTCAACTCGAATTAACTAAACAAAATAATTCAAACTAACTTAGTTAACTCGTATAAGCTGTCATGAAATGTGGAATTACAATTTTCTTCTAATTTAATTCAAGTGGAAATTAAATTAGAATCTTTCTTGGTATCATTTTCAATAGGTGATCCTTGCTTGACATATAATATTACGATTTGTCTCCCACTCCTCTTCCAAATTTTTGGGGATCTTGAAATACGAAGCATGAGGTCGTACAGTGGAAACAAGAGGAATGGGATCCACCATTGACAAATTGGCAAGTGTAAAAATCCCTTCTTGATTTAGAAAGTGTATTTTGTTGATAGAGAGAATATTATAACTGAGAAGGCCCTTAATAGCATCCACATAAACTTGGATACACTTTCCATTACCCACAAGCCAGCAGATATTACTACAAAACTAGAATATCATGTGTTGGAAGCTTTTCAAATGATAGACGATCCAAAATTTGTTGGTGCCCCTACAACCATCCACTCCTCCAGCCCTTGATGATGGCGGTATTTTCTGAAAATTATGTTCTTCCAGAGACCCATTTCTTTGAAATCCATCCACAAATTGGTAGAAAAGAGAGAAATATTAAACCTCCTAGATTTCAACATACCCTATCCACCCAACAAAATGGGCCTAGAAATCACATTTATGGGGATGAGATATATATTGCAGTCGAGTCTAGTTCTAGACTAAAGGAATTTGTAGATAAGGGCATCAATATTGTGAATGATTGATTGAGGGATATAGAATAGATGCATCCAATAAACCGAGATACTTTGTAAAACAAATTTAATCATGATGATCCTACCTCCAATCAAGAATCACTTGTGATACAAAAAGGTCAGCTACTTTTTGAATTTCTTTAACAATAATGTCGAGTATGTGCTAAGATATTCTCAGGTTTTAGATAACACCCCAAGTATTTGAGACCCACAGACATAGAGCAGATTTCCACCCCCAATAGAGAATAAATATTCCAAATCTGATCTGAGTTTACAACATTCGAGAAAATTTCAGTATTTTTTTTCTAATTAGTAGACCAGAAGGTTTTCCAAAATTTTCAAGAACAATACGGAAAGACACCCATTCATCATATGTTGACTCCCCTTCACATAGGACATCATCCATAAATAAAATTTGGGAAATATTATAGTTTCTAGTCACCTTACATCTGGTTATAGTGCATTCCTCCATTTTAGCCTTTACACCTCAGCTGAGGGCATCCATAACCAAAATAAATAGAAATGGAGATAACACATAGCCTTGGAGAAGCCCCCTATATATTTTGAAGAAATGGGTGGATTCACCATTGATAACAACTTCCATAGAATTTGAAGAGAACCATTCCTTGATCCACTGGACATGTCTATGGGGGAAACCGAATTTATATATGATCATTATTAAAAATTCATAGTCCACATAGTCATATGCCCAAATAAGATCAATTTTCATGAGACATGAACTGAACTTTCTGGTTTCAATCGAGTGCATGGTGTTGGGAAATTTAATTTACTCTTAAATTACTTGTCATTAATTGTCAAACCTAGGGTTCATGAACTTTTGAAAGTATACGTGTACTATATGTGCTATGATATCTACTTTAAATTCAAAGAAATTAATATAATTTCACATGAGGATTTTGTTGTGCATACAATCCTTTCTGCCGATAAAAACGATCCCTCTAGTCCTAATGGGAGGATCTAGAAACAAAAGAGAAAAATATATGAACCATTCCTAACTTATTCTAGAAAAAGATGAAGGAGGATAGATGCCCTACCTCTTTCTAATGCTAACGCCTATCTTTGCTTTAAACCTTTCTTCTTTCACTTCCTTTCTCACGATCTCCTATTCGTTGGTGCAGATGAATTCCTAGAAGGAATAGCAAGTGGAGACAACAAACGAATACAAAGCATAATATTTTCTAGTACAAGTTATGCAGCAGCGAAAGGAACACTACAATAAATATACAAAAATTGACATATTTATGGAAAGGAAACACATAATGTATTATTAATAGAATGGTGAAGGGAACAATACAACCAAAAGCCTTGATTTTGGACAAATCCTTCAGGTGAGACTTGAAGTCCTAGCCTTCACCTTCAAACATATTCCTCCTTAGAAAATGGGCATCAATTGGGCATGCTTCAGCTCATAGGATAGAAACCAACCGTTAGTGGATGGTAAGAGTTTCATTTATATGGAAGGAGAGGGAGTTGAGGATCCATAAAAGGTGGGAGGAATTCCACATATTAAGGTAAATATCTATGGAAGAACCATAATCTCATTAGATTGGTATTTAATTGCTGATGGTGGAAAACAACCTGCTTCCAAACATTCAAATTCATGCACCTAGTGACTCCACACTCCACAACTCCTAAAATATCAAATGACTCCACTTGGAGAAGACCCTAAATTGGTTGAATAAGACACAGTGACCTCTTATCTTATTTGCAAAATGATTCCAAGGTTACAACGAAGATATTCCCCAATGAGTAGAGAACATATCACTGGGTTCCCACATAAGATGCCCCATGTGGTTTGGGACGATAACCTTCTTGTTTTTCAAGGTGAATATTTTGATGACCCACTTCTACATCTCATCAAATTTCACATACATGTATGGAAGGTAAAGACTGAATGGCATGAAGACCGCCTCATGAAAATGTTCATGTTAACATTAGAAGGAAAGGAAAGGGACTGGTATGAATGGTTAGAACCTAGAAGTTTGTTTTCTTTGAAAGACATGAACCAAGTATTTTATGAGAAATACAAAGAAAATCCCTCATCCATACCATGGAGTGCAAAATGTTGTGACCAATCTCAGAACCTCATATAATCCTATTAGATATTGATGAGAATTTGGTAGACATGCATCCTGAAGATCTGTTAGAAGCCATTCAAGAGTTTCATATGCATCCTAACTATCACAAGAACCCAGATGAATCAGTTGAGGAAGAAATCAACCAAGAAATAAAAGACATTACTTAAGATATTCTTGAAAACCCAAATAATGATTCATAAACCCTTATAGTTGACGCCCAAGAAGACATCCAGCCTCAAATTCAGTCTTCACAAGAGATAGATAACTTCTATACTTCTGCTCAAAGAGACACAAGAACATCTTTCCCTTTGACAGAAGAATAAATAGATCAGATCATCAATAAACAATCAACCTCTGAAATTTTTTGCAGAACAGACACTCTTGCCCAATCATCTACTGAGATTTGTTCTGTAGTTTTAGAAAGCACCCCTGTAAATCAGAATGAAGCAAGATCTGTTGATAATCCAGTATGTTTGATTGATAAAATTACTTACTTTAATGCTTTTCCTAATTTTGATCCATCTGATGATGATGTTCTCCAAACAGAAGTTGATCTTGCAGGGCCATCATGAGTAGATTTGTGGGAGGAAAATCAGTTTCATCAACTTCAAGAAAGTAATGAGCCCATGTAGGCTATTTATGATACTGATGAGGAGAGTTATGAAAGTCTAGTAGCAGGTGAAGATTCATTGAATCTTCACTCTGCTTTATCTCAGGTCATCACTAATAGTTTCCATGCGTTTGGAAATCAACAACCTTTCATCTCAAAGGGTGAAGAGGAAAACAAGGAAGAAATTTTTGAGCAGGTTAAAACCAAGGAGCCTTCTTTTGAAAAAGAGGAAGAAATGGAACAGACCCCTACTCAAGAATACATGGATATTTTCATAGCATTCAACCCACCAAATCAGAATATCTTAGAGCTACAAGAGGACAACACTGCAGTATATGATGAGTCCTCCAGTTCAGAAAATAATGAAGATGAGGAAGAGTTTCTTCTCAATAGAATCCTTTCCTTGATCCAGTGGAAGAGGAAGTAATCCTGGTTGAAACCTACTTGTCAAATACCCACAACCAGGTATTATTTCAAGATCCCTATGCTTATTTCCTGCAGACATTTAGAGGAGGATCAAAGGCCATCAAGAGCAGCTTGTTGTAGATATCAAGAAACATTTTAGAAGCTGCTGCTAGAAAGCAAAGAGAATGGGAGTGGCCTTGCTTTTCCAACATGCTCAAAGAGATGGGCAAAGACCAGTCATGGCATCATCTGATTGACTGGATGTATTGGAAAAGAGAGTTTGTCAGCTAGACATGTAAATATCCCAAGTTAGAATAGGGTAGGTAGAAATATCAATAAAGCTCATCCTATGAGCATTTAGTTAGTTGTTGATTTTTACTTTGAAGAAAAATTCAAAAAATACAAAAAAAATAGAGAAGAAAGGATCAAACATGCTCAAATCCTGAACCTATGAAGCATTAAAAAGGAATGGCTCAAATCAGATCAAAACTTGAGCTAGAGAAAGTGAAAGGCTAGTTCTAACCTGCTCAAAACTTGAACCAGCAAAGAGAAGAAGAAGAAACATCTCTAACAGGGACAAAATCAGAGCTGGAATAAAAAAAAATGACTCTAAAACACTCAAAATATGAGTCAAAAGAAGAAGGAAGGATGCTGGTGATTTTCATATCTGAAGCCTTCAAATTTTGTTTTTAATTTCTGCAAAGTTCAGTCCATGAGCAGCTTGTCTTTATTCCATGGACCCACAGCAAGTCAGACAGTCTAATCCTGGTTTAGCTATGTTTCAATTTCTGTTTTAGAATGTAGAGAATTAAATATGCCAGATAGTTTAATCCTGGCAAATATTAGTTTAGGTAGAGAAGCTATGAGTCCAACTGTTTAATCTGGTCTCATGGAGGAATAAGGGTAGAATTAGATTAGTTTTTGTTTTCAATAAAAAATTGATGATGTGAAAGGTCTGCAAGTCTAAATGCACCTTGAAGAAAAAAGGTTAGGACAATAGGATGGGTAGGTAGTGGTTTGAGAAAATGTTTTCTGCTGATATAATATCCATCATGTTTGTAGCAGTTGATCAAAGAAGAAAAATATGGTCAAGTACCAGGCATCTTGCCTACTTCCAAATATTATATATGAGATTCTTGGCGCCTTCAAGAAGATGGCATCCCCATGTGGAGCCACTGTTAGCCACCTATAATAATTTTTCAAAGCAAGCAAGTGGCTAAATATGTTTCTGAGCCTTCAAGAGAAACATTTCCTTTGTAAATCTATCATTCTTGAAGCCTCCATGTGTCTTCTATCCTTCAAGGAATCTTCATTGTTGTTTCCATTGATGAACCCTGTTGTTGGTGAAAGAGACTGTTCTAAAAAAGGCCTCTAGTTTCTCCATTTCACTCCCACAAAATTCCCCATTTTTCATCCTCATTCCCTTCGCAAAATTCCTCTGTAGACCTTTCATTTCAACCTCCATCTCATCCTAAACCCCTTTTAAACCTTATATTTCCCTTTATTTGTTTTAAAAATCCATTCTTTTTCCTATCGGAACTCCTTACTAAGCCTTAAAAACTCTGTTTTTGACCTTAAAAACAGTCTTTTTACCTTATAAAGTGTTAAGATGCCAAGGGCTTATAGCTTTTAGCCCCTTTCTTCATATATCCTTAGCCTCGCAATCAGGCGCTAAAAGGCCAAGAAACCCCCATTTAAACCTTATCTTCTATTTATTTTAATATGTCCCAACGTTATGGTTTGAAATGAATTAGGACCGTTGATCTGCAGAGATCAACGACCATCAGGCACCCTTCCTCCGCTCGTTCACCCGCTCATACGCTCCTTGTCCATTTTGTCTTTGAATCCCTATCGCCCGATCATAATATCCAACGGTCGAGAATAAACACGATAACCCGATACCTTTCCACCTCTTGACACACTTTCTGACGTAACCGGGCCCAACCATTTGTTCTGCCCACGCACCTTGTCCTCCGTCACGCTCTCCCTATGCCGTTAGATATGTAACCCTAGATCGGACAATCGACGTGCGATATCACGTAATTTTAGCACCCATAGTTTAAGATTTCAAAATTTCACGATAAAAGTGGTTTCAGGAATCCATGTGTCAGTTGCTGTATGGAATCGTGTTTTTTTGGGAAATACCGCCTGCCCCCCATTTCGCCGCGCGAAAACCATTCCCGGTTTTCCACAAAACCACCTCCCTCCGCAACATTGCCATTCACGTTTTTTCCTATCCGTCGATCTCTGAGATCGAAAAACCCACATTATATCGCATTTTCATTCGTCCACCGTTCATCTGACCTCCCAATGACTCCATCAAATGATTGCTACCATTGATTGTTCTAATCCAACGGTCCACATTCATCCTCACACCCAAACCTCCATTTGCACCTGGTTAGCTGCTCTGCCAGGATATTCTCCCATTTTTCCACTACGTTCACATTTTCCCTCAATGCCCCTCCATCCTCTTGAGCCCTCTGAAGAAGCTTTAAGCCTCGCGCAGGTTTTATTTAATTGGTTTGTTTTATGTTTGTAGGTTTAATGGTGGTTCTTGCTAGTTTATCCCACAATCATAGATAAGCCACCAAAAGGTTCTATGGTGACGATCCTGAACCTGAAATCAATGCAGAAAAGGGACCAACAGGGTTTCAATTCCATTTTTTTCGATGCATCCTGATCATTGACACTTACACGAACCCTCCAGTGCCACTGCCACCTGTGCAACCATTAGCAGAAAATAAAAGAGTATCAATAATGAAGAAGAGGAATTGACAGGGTTAAAGGCACAATATTGAAGACCAAGAAGCCTTATCCATAGTCAGAATGGATTAGAACCATGGAGATGATTAAAGAGGGTTAATGAAGCCTAAAGCACACATCAAGCCATATCAGTGATTTATTATCAACAGAACATTCTTTCTCCAAGAAGGACTAGCTACACGACCTCCTCCATTTTCCATCGATCACCAGAACAATTATTACACTGAAAAAGGCTTTTAAAACTAGCAGGACAACAATTATGGAGGTATGGAGGACCTAAAAGACCAACTATCCACCTTTCTTATCTCAAAAGACAAAATAGAGTACCAGCAACTAGATAGTACTTCAAAGAAACATACCTGAAGTTATTGTCAGCCTGACAAAGACTTCTGAACCAGCCTAAAGGGTACCAACGATTAATGCAAAGCCATTATGCAGAGTGGGCATTCGAATACTTCCTCCCCTATGTATTAATGAATCATTTAAGTTCATATCTACTACTCCACCTCCTCATTCACCTATAAGAACCCTTGTAAATTACATTGAAAAGGTTGTTGGTTGGAGGGGATATTATTGATTGTTTGAACTGTTATTAAAGGGGAGTAGCTAAGAAGATTGTAATATAGTAGGCTGGGAAGAGAAGTTTGGACTGTAAAAAGCCACTGGACTTAAAGTATGTGACTGGCTTTGCACATCAATTGAACAAGCAGATTCACAGGATCCTGGTTTAAATTATTGGTGATGTTTTCCTTACTGTAATTGTCTCCTTTCAACTTTTTCATACTGTCCATTATTCTCTGATAAAGAACAACAAGCATAGATTAGGACATACTATTGGAAGTACCCTAAATCTCACTGATAAGCTTTATCTTTGTGTTTTCCTCTGATTGTGTATTTTAAGGATAATTCTATAGAGTATAACCAGTCAAGAAATGTTGGTGAGCCCATGTATTGTTGAGTACAACTTGAACTATAGTCCTTGAAAGATATTTTCATTTCATGCTAAGTAAATATTAAACTAGGGAAATCTATGGTTAGCCTTGTCATCTAGTTTCTTCTCCAACAGTTTGTCTTGAAAGTTTCCCTGTGAGTTAGTGTCAAAAGCAGAGAAGGTTAAAAGTCTTTCTCCGATCTTAGGCCTTGCTCTGTGTTTAATCTTAAATTTTTTTCTACTGTCTAAAAGTGGTTATGAGGACTGCTAGATTGTTTTCCTTAAGAGTATGCTGAAAGCAGGCTAAGTTAAAAGACTTTACCTGATCTAAAGCTACCCTTTGTGTCGTTATCGAGAGTTTCCTTTGAAGTATGTCAAAATCAGGATAGGTTAAAAGTCCTTACCTGATCTTAGGCTGCACTTTGGTTTCATTCTTTCACCTCACTTCTTAATGTTCCATCCCACCATCTATCTAAAAGAGATCCTTTTGTATAGATGACTTGCCCTATGAAAACCCTTGGATATTTGTTATGCGAGTAAACCCTTTTATGACTCCATAGCCCAATCAATTGGCACTTCTCTTGACCCATCTTCCCATGCTGAAACATCCTACTACTTTGTTCCTTATCCACTTCACATAACCTTCTCAGTTAATGATCTCCAACCAAACAAACAAACCAAAACCCGTGTGCTTCATACCTAGCCTAATACCATAATCTGACCTTAAAGATATATCATTCTTTGCATTTATAGAGAGATCCCCGTCTGGATCCAGGAGGGCTAGATCCTAGGATCCCAAAGTGGTTTGATGTTGTCTTGTCTTTTGGTTTTTCCAATTTGGCCAAAACACAGGAACCCCAATAGGGGTAGGGCATTATACACACTATTGAATCTAGTGCAATAGTTTTGAACACTCTTCCCAGTGTTCCTTTTGAGATTGTTGTAATCTGAAAGTATTTGTAGAGGATTTTTTATAACTTCCCACTTTTTTAAGAATGACTGTTGGAGGGTTTGGAGGTCATTAATACTATTAGGGGTTAAGCCTTTGAACCATTTTCTTGCTTCTCCCCCTAGCATTTGAGCAAACAATCTGAGTTTGACAGTTTCATCATCTATCTCATTTCTATCAAAATAGTCATTCAGCTTGGCCACATGTTCTAAAATAGAAGTAGCACCACTGGCATCATACAATGGTATCTTGGACTGATAGTCCTGTGGCAGGTTGAATAAAGGTAAAAGAAGGACTAGAGGGGCATACCATGTTGCCATGATAGGAGGTTGTGGAAAAAATGGGGTGTTTACAGGTGAAGGATGTAAGAGGGGAGGGGGTTGAAGGAATGTAGTTTGAACAGTGGGTGCATGGATAAAAGAAGTGGATGGACCAGCAAGAGGCTGTTGGGAAGATCTAGGATGAGAGAAACCAAAACTATGCAGGAAATGTAAATCAGGTGGGGTAGTTTCTCTGCTACCAGGATGTTCACTTCTATTTGGGGCTGAAGGTGAAGGCTCAAAGCCTGTTTGATCTATATCATCAAGTGACCTAGTTCTGAATGGGTTTCTTAAGTCAACTTGTGAATCTTGTAGAGCTGTAAGGGTTTCAGGAACATAATTAGCTCTTTAGGTTGGTCTGACAATAGTTGAAGCTTGAACCTTAGGAGACTTCCTAAGTATGCTTTCAGGATTATCAACTATCTCTGGTGGATTTTGGTTAGGGTGGGCTCTAGTATGGATTCTTCTAGAAGCCACTATGCTATGTTTTCAAACCCAATAATAAGAAACATTTAACGAAATATGAGAATCTTTAGTAGTCTAACTGATCTTTTAGCAAGGAAAATTTAATCCTGAAAGTTTTCTTAACTGAGTTTTTATGATGTTATGATAGTAATGGGTTTCCCAGTGGAGTCTTTAGGTCTATTTAGGATTATGGAGACACTAGGTGTAAATTTTTAGCTTTTAGAAGGTAAAATGTTTTATGGTCCACCACCATTAATAGGTTTGAATACCAATTTGAAATATTTTTGGGTTTTCTGAGTTTTTTCAGTCCTATAGGTTATGAGAGTGTTCTTAATCTGTTTCAAAACTTATCTACGATGATGAGACAAAGGGAGTTTACTCTTATGGCTTAGCTAGCTGATTCCTTCAAGGTTTGATAAGGCTCTGTGAGAATCCTAAGGGTTACTTAGTTTGTCACTAATTCAAATAAGTCTTATCATGATCACCATTATGCTTGGTAGTTCTTGAAGAAAGCTACTTATACTGCACTAAATACTGAGTGTTTTGTTTTAAGGATTTTACTCAGAATCTCCCCAGTATGGTCACCAGAAATTTAGGCCTCTCTAGTTTGCAATATTTGCAAATACAAACGCTGCAGAGCCTACATGAAAACTGCTTTGGAATCTGAGGACCTAGCCATCCTATATTCAGAGAGGGATCTCTCTATGTATGGGTTTAAAGATATGATCTTTAAGTTTTTTGAATGTGATTTTAGGCTAGTTATGAAGAACAAGGTTTATTGTTTGTTTGGTTGGGTGTGATTTTTAATTGAGTGGAATGTCCTGAAAATGAAAGGGTTTCAGAGGGGTGAAGGTGTGAACAATCAAGACAAGGTTCAACTAATAGGATAGGTATGAAACAACACTTAATCCATTGGGCTATGGAGTCATAAAACGTTTTAATTGTAAAATAGTTATCAAGAGTGGTCCATGGGGCAAGTCATCTATATCAAGAGATCCTTTAGATTAAATGGTGGAATGGAACATTAAGAGTGTTGTGAAAGTGGAAAAAGACAATAATTTCAACAAGGATTTATCAACTTTACAAACAAGAAAAAGCCTTTTTAAGTAACTGTTTGATACCAGCCAAAGGACATGGCTAACCATAGACTTCTTTGGACTAGCTTGTATTAAAGCTAACTTGTTAGACAACAGTCCAGTAATCTCACTAGACTACTTTCAAAAGGGATGAAAACAAACAAGGAAAACAAAGTGCAGCTTAAGATCAGGTCAGATGCATTAAAATCAAAGCCTGCTTTCAGCATACTCTTAGGGAAACTTTCAAACCACCTTTGGAGAAAGAACTAGAAGACAAGGCAAACCATAAAATTTTCTAGTTTAACTCTACTTAGCATGTAATGAAAATATCATTCAAGAACAATGTTTAGAGTTTAGACAGTAAGACATGGGCTCACCAACATTCCTTGAATTTTTGGATTGTATTAAATCATTCTTAAATACACAAACAGAGGAAAATATAAAGATAAACCTTATCAATGAGAGTAGGGTACTTTTAAGAGTAAATCCTAGCTCTATATTTGTTGTTCTTTATCAGAGAAAAATGGACAATTTTATGGAAAACATAAGAAGGAAAACAAGTACAATGAGAGGTACATCACCAATGGTATAGACCAGGATCCCATGAATCAGCTTGTGTATTGATGTCAATCCAGTTACATACTTCAAGTCCAATGTTTCAGTACAACAACAACTTCTCTTCTCAGCCTAACTTCTTTGATTACAAATAGAGCTTCAACAGCCTCTGAGAACTATTTACATGCAGAAAGTTTCGAGCAACAAGTATTACATCAAAGTCCAACAACCAACAACATCTCATCTTCTTCAGAAGTATTTATAGAAGAAAGAGGAGGTGGGATGAAATAAAAGGTCTCTAGGTTCAATTAATACAAGTTAATGCTTCTCTGCCTTTGAGGGGATCAATAGAAGAGAGCTCTGATGTTTTCCATGTATTAATTGGTTTTCATTTAATTTTTAGCTACTTGGCAGATTTTTTTGACTTTAAACTCTTTCAGACAGGCTGGGAATAACTCTGGCTATCTTTAACAAAATATCACTGACTAAGGCAATTACTATGCCTTCCTTTGATTTATTGAGGCTGCAGGTGGCACTTTGGTAGTTGAAGAGGATATTTTTGGCCTATGATGTGGCAGTGGGGGCCTCTTTACTGATATAACTCTTTGTTTTTCCTTAAAACACTTTTAATTTTCTTTTGGTCTGTGTTTAGGCTTAATTAACCTTGATCTTCGTCTTCGGGTCTTCATTCTTTAACACTGTATTTATAGCTTTATTCGATGGATGAAAACTCTGATCTTCAAGCTTTGGCTTTAATCACCCTTTAACATTGATTTCTTCACTCTGATACACTTCGTTGTTCTGTCTTCACTGGCACAAATGATTTTATGTAGTTGGAGGGTTTCTGTTAAATGGATTGATAATCATGATCTATTGACCGAGACTATGGAATTGAAAACTCCTTGGATCCCTTCCTGTACTGAAGGTTTGGAATCGTCATTCTTAGCCTTCACGTTATCTTTATCACTGTGGGAAAACTCCATAAAGGCTGCACAAAACAAACGAAAATTATATAAATCTTGCGAAGATAGGTTTAAAACTACTTTGGAGGTTTGATGGAAGCGGTCGGAGCAGTGAGGATGAATGGATGCAGCAATGTAAGGAGAAAAATCGTGGCGAAAAAATGAAACAGGGGTTTAAATTTGAATTAGGGCGCGAATTGAGAAGAAGTTTTCGAGAAAACTGGCAGCGTTTTTCGCATTGCATTTGTGGGATAGGTGGTTTTTCTCGAAAGAAATGTGATACAATACATCGGTCGACACCTGTCCCTTTCGATACCGCCCTTTTCGCAAAATTTTTAGCATTAAGTTTTGGGCGCAAAACTTTTGCGAAATGGAGTTTAAGCCGTCGGATCTATTGGTATTGATCGAATAGTGCGGGTTACATGCGATAGGAGGTAAGACGCATGGGGCATGGGTGGTGGGACCGACATTTGTTTTGTCGCGTAGCGGAAACATTAAGTGGCGGGGTAAAACTTCAAGTGAAAAATTGTTTTTATCAGGTTAAGTCCCGATTGTTGGATCTCCGAAATGAATGGTGGATATTTAAAGATGGAGCGGAAAGTTTGAAATGGGGAGAAAGGAGGTTGAAGGTGATTGGGTGAAAGGATGGGACCCGATGGCCGTTGATCTGCAGAGATCAACGATCTAGATTAATTCATACCATAACGTCAGGAATTAATAAAAATATAGGAAAAAGGGGTTTCGAAAAGGGTTTTAGGCCTTTAAGCGCCCAATTGTAGAACTTTGGGACGTATGGAGGAAAGGGGCTAAAGAAAATAAGCTCTTGGGGGCTTAAAAGCTTTACAGTGCTAGAAGACCGTTTTTAGGCTAGAAACATGGATTTTTAAAGCCAAAAGAGAGTTCCCATAGATGAAAGAAGGGAAATTAAAACCAAATAAGGGGGGGAATATAAGGTTTTAAGAGGGTTTTAATGCTTTTGGAGGTTAAAACGAAGGTTAATGGAGGGATTCTATGAAGGGAATAAGGTTGAAAATGGGGTTGCTTATGAGTAAAAGGAGGAGTGAAATGATGAAAAATGGAGCCTCATGAGTAGCTTTTTCTTTTGGTAAATAGCAGGTACTTTAGGACTAATAGTGAAACAACAGTGAAGATTAACTCAAAGGGTAAAGATCATCATAAGACTTCAAGAACTCACAATTTGGACATGAAATTGTTTCTTGAAGGCTTAAAAAAGATTTAGCCACCATTTTATATGACAAATTTTTATAGGTGGCTAACAGTGGCTCCACATGGGTATGGAATCTTCTTGAAGGTGTCAAGAACTTCAGACAATTTTCTCTAGAAGTTGATCAATTTCCTGCACTTTTGATAATCTTTATATCAGATGCTAACAAAATGACTTAGAACTTGATATATCAGTAGAAAAGTATTTCCCAAACAACTACCTACACAACCTACTTCCTAACATTTTTTCTTCAGCAGGTGCATTTGGACTTGCAAAGCTTTTCATCAATCATTTTATTCTTTTATTGAAAACATAAAACTAGTCTAAGTCTACTCTTATTTCTCCATGAGTTTAGATTTAAGCAGTTGAACTCATAAGTTTCTCTACCTAACTACTATCTGTCAGGATTAGACTGTCTGACAAACTTCATTCTCTATTTTCTAAAACAGAAATTTAAAAATAGCCAAACCAGGATTAAGCAATCTAACTTGCTGTTGATCTATGGCATAAAAACAAGTTGCACATAGACTATAATTTGCAGAAAATTAAAACAAAGCTGTGAAGGCTTAAGATCTGGAAGTTTAAAAACATCCTTCATTATTTCTTCAGCTCTGGTTGTAGGCTTGTTTGAATAGCTTCCTCTTTCTTTTCTAGTTCAAGTTTTTTGTTTGTTTGAACCTTCGTTTTTATATCCTTGGCTCAATATTTAATTTGATTAGAGCCATTATTCTTTTGAGATTCATAGGTTCAGATTTTGAATTTGTTTGAACCTTTGCTTTTTTATCCTAATCTATTTCTACTGATAAGCCAAGATTGGACTGTTTGACTAATCTAATTCACTAACCTATCAGCAGTAAATTTAAAAACTAATTAGTCATGATTAGGTTGTATGACTAACTAGAAGTGTGTTTTTAGGAGTGGCATTTGAGCTTGCACACTTTCAGACTTTGTCTCTCTTTTTTGGTATGGGGCTGTACCTTTCTTGTTTTCATTCTGCCCTATTTTATTTTCTATTGTTTTTGTATTTTTCTTTTTCTAACTTTGAATGCCATGTTCAAAAAATGATATTTACAATGGAAAGTAAAAAAAAAAACTTTGAAACTCATGATTCTTGACAGAAGTAATGCTTGATCATCTTGCCATTGACAAGACCTCCAAAGAGTTCTATTCCATTCAATTCCTACAAGAAATAAGCATTGTTACCAGCAGTAGAATGAATGAGATGAGGGCCTAGCCATAATTTATCAAATTTTCCATGTTTTTCATTATCTTCTCTCCTGGAATACCACTTCAAAACTTTGTCACCAATGCTGAAATCACTAGCCTTTGTCCTTTTATCAAACAACTTCTTGATGTTTTCTTGCTTGTGCAGGGCTCTGTTGTAGACTTCCTCTCTGGTTTGTTGAATATGTATAGTCTGATTGATTCTTCTTGTCATATCATTATCCTCAGATTATACTTATTGGATCAGCTTCATGACTGGAACTCCTAAACTGGTTGGAAAAATTGCATCTGCTCCATAAACTAGCTGGTAGGGTGACATTCCGATTGATTTCTGAAGTGTTAATCTGTCATCCCATAGTGCATGTACTAGCTTCGTGTGCCATGATTTCTTATTGTCTTCCAACAACTTTTTGATTATATTTACCAAACTTTTGTTTGAGGATTCTGCCAACCCATTACCTTGAGGGTAATAAGCAGTAGAATGGCCCAATGCAATCTGATATTTATGACAGAAATCAACCATATTTTTGGATCCAAATGGTGCAGCATTGTCAGTGATAATATTCTTGGGACAGCCAAATCTAAATAGGATATGATTTTCAAGGAATTTTATGATGACAGAGTCAGTGGCTTGCCTAGAAGGGATGGCTTCTATCCATTTGGTAAAGTAGTTTGTTGCAGTGAGGATCCATCTATGTTGGGCAGATGAGGCTGGATGGATTTCCCCACTGAAGTCTAGACCCCACTGCTGAAAAGGAGCTTCAACAGTGATTGGATGCAAGGGTAAGGGAAGCAGTTTTCTTTTGCCTTCAAAGAGTTGGCATTTATGACAGGCAATAATCATTTTGTGGACATCTTGAAAGAGGGCGGGCCAATAGTAACCATCTCTAAGGATTTTATTCGTAGTTGTCTTCCAAAAGAGGTGGCCTCCACATTCTCCTTCATGTAATTCATGCTTGATCTTATCTGCATCATTCTCAGGAAAACATTTAAGCAATAATCCACTAGCATTTTTCTAATATAGACATTTATCCAAAATGCAACAATTAATAGCTTTCAACTTTAAAAATCTTGCCTTCATTTTAGACAAACTAGCAGGTGTGTTTAAATTGAGTAAAGCATATAAAATATCTGAATACCAAGGTGAAAACAGAAGATGATCTTCAACAATAGGAGTTGATAACTCCTCTTATTCATCTAATGCATCTAACATGTTTATATCAAGAGCTTCAAAATTAGACTCAGCCATTAATCTTGCTAGTCCTTGGCCTTTTATGAGCTTAGTGGGCTTGATTTATAAATCATATTCAAGTATCACAACAATCCACTTTACTCTTTTTCCATCTAGATCCTGGGTTAAGATGTCTTTTACAACTAAGTTTGGCACAAATGCAATTATGTGGGAATGTAAAATGTAAACTCTAAATTCTTTTAAGGCTTTGAATAAGGCAAAGGCTTGTTTTTCCATAATATTCTACTTCAGAGGTGCATCTCTTAATGCCTTACTAAAGAATGCAATTGGATGCTCTTCTCCCTTCAAGTTTTTCTGTAATAGGACAACAACCATTGTGTGTTCTGATGCAAATGAAAAAATGAAGAAATCCTTTGTAAAATCAGGATTAATGAGAACTGGTGTTTTGGTCAATGCTTGTTTTACCAGTTCAAATGATTTCATTGCTTCTAAATTCCATTTAACTCCTTCATTTTTTAGCATGTTTGTTATGTTTCTAAGGAGTTCAGCTAGATTGGGTATGAAACTTCTCAAGAAATTAATCTTCCCAATGAAAGATTGAAGTTCCTTGATGTTTCTAGGATGGTTGATTTGCAATATACCATCAATCCTCTTTGGGTCTATCTTTATCCCTTCTTCTAATATGATGTGTCCAATTAGTTTGCCTTATTTGAGACCAAACATTGTCTTCTTTGGATTTAAAGATAGCCCATATTTTCTGCATTTCTCAAAGACTTTTCTCAAGTGTTCTTCATCTGTTTTGGAAAAAATAGTGATATCATCAAGGTAAATAATGATGAAGAAGCCTAATTCTTCTGAGAATGCAATATCCATGGCTCTTTGAAATGTGGCACCCGCATTCATTAAACCAAAGGACATTTTCACATACATGAAAGTACCCAAAAGTGTAGTAAAGGTTGTTTTGAGTTGATCATCAGGATGTACTAGAATTTGATTGTAACCTGAGAAGCCATCTAGCAAAGAAATTCTTCTAGAACTAACTACTTTTTGTAAAATGTGATCCATCTTGGGTAAAGGGTAGTTGTCCTTTAATGAGGCTCTGTTTAAGTTCCTAAAATCGATACAAAGCCTTATTTCTCCTGTATTTTTCCTAACTGACTCATTATTAGACATCCAATTTGAATATCTAACAGGGACTATAATTCCAGCATCATACATTTTCTTAATTTCTTTCTCAACTAGGGGTAATTGAACAGGGTTTATTCTGCGCAATTTTTTTTTATAGGGCTTCTGGTTTTCCTTGAGGGGTATCTTATGCTGAATTATCTCTGTGTCACATGACTTTAAATCCTCATAGCTCCATGCAAAAACATCAGAAAATTCCCTAAACAACTCAATATATTTCGGTTTGATGTGAGCTGGCAATGTTTTAGATAGTTTAATCATTTTTGGCTTCAGTTCACTACCTATGTTACATTCTTCTACTTAATTTTCAACATGTTCCAGTTTTGGTTTATTGGCAACATCATTGAAATCAAACAATTCTTCTAATGGGACCAGTCCTTTTGGCAAAATTTGAGTGTTAGATTGCAACATTTCTAAGTCTTCTTTTTCTAAATTTGAACTAATTTCTGTTTTATGTTCAAGTTTATTAGATAACAGATTTATATTAGTAATCTTTGGAGATTTTACTTCTTGATCAAGTGGTTTTTCTTCAATAGGACAATCTTTTTCATAATCTGAATATGAACTTGGTGGCTCAAATTCATTTCTGGACTGCAGGAAGTCTTCTATTTGTTTATCTCCATCAAAAACTTCCCAGTATTTTTCATTGTCTGGGACAACTGGTCTAAATTTGAATTGGGTGGTGCATTTCTTGGTTTCATAAGGTGTTAGACAAGTTCTAGCAGCAAAGGCTAAACCAATGGCAAGGACATTCTGGCTTCTTGGGAAAAGATAAGTTGGAATTCATCAAATGTTTTTAATAAGTCCATGGAATCATTTCTATAGGCTCTAAGTCTAGGGTGTTTGGAATTATATTCCCCATTCACTTGCCTAATAATAAACTTTGAATCCCCATGAAATTTTATCCTTTTGGCCCCTAATTTATTCAATAAGTGTAGGCCTAAAAGGAGGGCTTCGTACTCAGCTATGTTATTTGTACATTGAAAACTTAACCTGTAGGAATGCCCTTCAACATGATTTTTTTTAGTGTTGTGTATCCATTTAGTGCAAGACCCATCAAAATTCATTTTCCAGAGAGGATTGCTTTCAGAATTACTAGTTTGGCTGTAACCCCCCTCTTTATCTTGTGTGCTTTTAGATTGCTTTTGTAAGTCATCACTATGTTGAAATTGGTTTAGTTCCTCATATTCTTAATTATTTTTAGGATTTTTCTCTAGACTCTCAAAGTTGACAATCAATGGATGACTGTTTTGTAGCTCTAGACCTGTAATTTGTTTGCTATAATTTTCTAATTTGGAAAAATGTCTGGATACCTTTGTCTTGTCTTCCTCCTTTTCTGTGTCTGCCACTATGTTACAGTGAGGGGTGGCCACTAAGTCAGTTAAGGTTTCTTGCTCATTAAATGTTTCATGATTGAAGAGAATAAATGAGTCAAGGCCTGTATGCACATAATAAAGGGGAGAGTTTTCTAGTCTCTCTTGGCTACTAACCATGTATTGCATGTGAGATTCCCTATAAAGTCTTCTAGTTTGATTAAAAACAAGGATGGTAGCATATGTCATATCCATTTGCATTATTCCTTGTAACTTAGCTCCCCATGATCTTGATAAAAGCATACCATACTTAGGGGGTACATCAGCCACTACAATATCCATCACTAAACACTTGGTTGGAATTTGAGCTAAGTTTACACAAAGGTCTTTGATCAAACCTAAACATTTCACTCTACTGGAGTCAAAGGAGTATGGATCTTTATATGGTATGGTAATTTCAAGGCATAGAATCTCCATTACTGCTTTGGGAATTAAGTTATGAGAGGCCCCTGAATCATGCATAGCATTGTGTAAAATTTTGTCATGAATTTTCAAACTAACATAAAAAGGAGGAACTGGACCTTCTTGGTATCTACCTTCATTCTTAGGACCAAATAAAAGCTCTGGTCGGTCATCATTGAGGTTGACAGTGTCATTATTTTCTCATATGTTGAAGGCTTTCAAACTTTGTGATCTATAGACATCTTGGGTGACTAAGTCAGTGAGGGGAATAGAGATTTTGATCTTGGAAATTTCCTATTCCAAACTAAAAGGCATCTGATTTTTTACAATGTTTGTTTCAGCCTTGTTAATCACCACTCTATCAGAAAAATCAGCTTGCTGATTTCCTCTATTTACATTGGTCAAAATTGTTTTAATAGGAGCACTAGCTAAGGTGCTAACGCTGCTAAAGTCTGCACTTTGTTTTTCATTCATTTGAGTGCCTTTATCTTTGTTTTGATCAGAATTTACAGCCATTGTTTTATCTTTTTGTTTTGTAACTTTGGGTTTGTCCACAACGCCGTTTTTTGCAGAATTGTAAGAGGTTTTGGTTTTGGGAGTTTCCTGATTCCTTTTACTCCTAAGGTCATATTATTTTCGGGTCTCTACGATGACACTTTCCAGCTCTTGATAAAAATGTTCATCTTCCATTCTTCCATCATCATAGGGTGTATATAAACATTGTTTCCTATTGTGAGAAACATCAAAAGTATCATTGTCTACTCCCAGCATGTTTATGTCATCTTCCTTTTCTTGTTCAATTGTTTCTTCAACCTCACTTACATAGTTTTGACGAAAAGAAGGTATAATCTCCTGATTAGAGTCTCTTGGTCTGTTTTGAGGTTGGTTTCTCCTGAAATTCTGATTTTGATTTTGAAATTGATTTCTGTTTTGGGGAGCTGATTGGTTTTCTCTAGATTGTGCTCTCTCAATTATGCTCATATTCTTCATCATTTCCTCCATAATTCTTTCCATTTTTGAGCTATATGTGGAGGGTGCATATTCCTCCCTAAATGATACTTTCTTTTCATTCCTCATCCTTTCTCTTTTGTCTATCAAATTCGCTTCAACAGCAAGAACTCCCTTTTTCTTGTATTCCAGAGTCAAAGGGTCTCTTTCTCTTAGTTGATATGCCATTTTAGGATCAAATCCTTCAGGAAATTTGGCTAAAGCTGAGCCTTGTGGAGGTTTCTATTCTGGGGGTTGTTAGCCACCTATAATAATTTGTCAAAGCAAACAGGTGGATAAATATGTTTCTGAGCCTTCAAGAGAAACATTTCCTTTGTAAATCTATCATTCTTGAAGCCTCCATGTGTCTTCTATCCTTCAAGGAATATTCACTGCTATTTCCATTGATGAACCTTGTTGTTGGTGAAAGAGATTGTTCTCAAAAAGGCCTCCAGTTTCTCCATTTCACTCCCACAAAATTCCCCATTTTTCATCCTCATTCCCTTCACAAATTTCCTCTGTAGAACTTTCATTTCAACCTCCATCTCATCCTAAACCCCTTTTAAACCTTATATTTCCCTTTATTTGGTTTTAAAATCCCTTCTTTTGCCTATCGGAACTCCTTAATAAGACTTAAAAACTATGTTTTTGACCTTAAAAACAATCTTTTTACCTTATAAAGTGTTAGGCCCCCGAGGGCCTATAGCTTTTAGCCCCTTTCTTCATATATCCTTAGCCCTGCAATCAGGCGCTAAAAGGCCAAGAAACCCCCATTTAAACCTTATCTTTTGTTTATTTTATTATGTCCCGACGTTATGGTTTGAAATGAATCAGGACCGTTGATCTGCAGAGATCAATGGCCATCGGGCACCCTTCCTCCGCTCATTCACCCGTTCATACGCTCCTCGTCATTTCATCTTTGAATCCCCATCACCTGATCATTAGATCCAACAGTCAAGAATAAACTCGATAACCTGATACCTTTCCACCTCACGACACACTTGCTGACGTAACTGGGCCCCACGATTTGTTCCGCCTGCGCACCTTGTCCTCCGTCGCGCTCTCCCTAAACCATTAGATCTGTAACCCCAGATCGGATGGCCGACACGCGATATTGCATAATTTTTGCGTCCAGAGTTTAACATTTCAAAATTGTGCGATAAAAGCAGTTTCAGGAATCCACGTGTCAGTCGCTGTATGGAATCGCTTTTTTTGGGGCAATACTGCCTCCCCCTCATTTCGCCGCGCGAAAACCATTCCTGATTTTCCGCCAAACCGACGCCCTTCACAACATTTCTTTTCATGTTTTTTCCTAGCCATCTATCTCTAAGAACGAACGACCCACATTATATCGCATTTTCATTCATCCACCATTCATCTTACCTCCCAATGACTCCATTGAAAGATCTTCACCGTTTATTGTTCTAATCCAACGGTCCACGTTCATCCTCACACCCAAACCTCCATTTACACCTGGTTAGTTGCTCTGCCATGATTTTCCCCCATTTTTCCGCTGCGCTCACATTTTCCCTCAATGCCCCTCCGTCCTCCTGAGCCCTCTGAAGCAACTTTAAGCCTTGCGTAGATTTTATTTAATTGGTTTGCTTTATGTTTGTAGGTATAATGGTGGTTCTTTCTGGTTTATCCCACAGTCACAGATAAGTGACCAAAAGGTTCCAGGGTGACGATCCTGAGCCTGAAATCAATGAAGAAAAGGGACCAACAGGGTTTCAATTCCATGTTTGTCGATGCATCCTGATCATCGACCCTTACACGAACCCTCCAGCGCCACTTCCACATGTGCATCCATCAACAGAAAATAAAAAAGTATCAGTAATGAAGAAGAGGAATTGACAGGGTTAAAGGCACAATATTGAAGACCAAGAAGCCTAATCCATAGTCAGCAAGGATTAGAACCATGAAGATGATTAAAGAGGCTTAATGAAGCCTAAAGCACACATCAAGCCATATCAGTGATTTATTATCAGCAGAACATTATTTCTCCAAGAAGGACTAGCTACACGACCTCCTCCATTTTCCATCGAGCACTAGAACAATTATTACACTGACAGAGGCTTTTAAAACTAGCAGGACAATAGTTATGGAGGTATGGAAGACCTGAAAGACCAACTATCCACCTTGCTTATCTCAAAAGACAAAACAGAGTACCAGCAGCCAGATAGTACTTCAAAGAAACATACCTGAAGTTATTATCAGCCTAACAAAGACTTCTGAACCAGTCGAAAGGGTACCAATGATTAATGCGAAGCCATTATGTAGAGTGGGCATTTGAATACTTCCTCCCCTCTATCTTAATGAATCATTTAAGTTCATATCTACTACTCCACCTCCTCATTCACCTATAAGAGCCCCTTAAAATTACATTGAAAAGGTTCCTAGTTGGAGGGGATATTATTGACTGTTTGAACTGTTATTAAGGAGAAGTAGCTGAGTAGTTTGTAATATAGTAGGCTGGGAAGAGAATTTTGGACTGTAAAAATCCACTGAACTTAAATTATGTGACTGGTTTTTCACATCAATTGAACAAGAAGATTCATAGGATCCTGGTCTATATTATTGGTGATGTTTTCCTTACTGTAATTGTCTCCTTTCATTTTTTTCATACTGTCTATTATTCTCTGATGAAGAACTACAAGCATAGATTAGGACATACTGTTGGAAGTACCCTAAATCTCACTGATAAGCTTTATCTTTGTGTTTTCCTCTGATTGTTTATTTTAAGGATAATTCTATAGAGTATAACCAGTCAAGAAATGTTGGTGAGCCCATGTCTTGCTGAGTACAACTTGAAGTATTGTCCTTGAAAGATATTTTCATTTCATGCTAAGTAAAGATTAAACTAGTGAAGTCTATGGTTAGCCCTGTCCTCTAGTTTCTTCTCCAACAGTTTGTCTTGAAAGTTTCCCTATGAGTTGGTGTCAAAAGCAGAGAAGGTTAAAAGTCTTTCTCCAATCTTAGGCCTTGCTCTGTGTTTAATCTTAAATGTTTTCTACTATTTGAAAGCAGTTATGAGGACTACTGGATTGTTTTCCTTAAGAGTATGTTGAAAGCAGGCTAAGTTAAAAGTATTTACCTCATATTAAGCTACCCTTTGTGTCTTTATCGAGAGTTTCCTTTGATGTATGTCAAAAGCAGGATAGGTTAAAAGTCCTTACCTGATCTTAGGCTGCACTTTGGTTTCTTTCTTTCACCTCACTTCTTAATTTTCCATTCTGCCATCTATCTAAAAAAGATCCTTTGGTATAGAGGACTTGTCCTATGAAAACCCTTCGATATTTTTTATGCGAGTAAACCCTTTTATGACTCCATAGCCCAATGGATTGGCACTTCTCTTGACCCATATTCCCATGCTGAAACATCCTGCTACTTTTTTCCTTCTCCACTTCACATAAAATTCTCAGTTAATGATCTCCAACCAAACAAACAAACCAAAACCCTTGTGCTTCATACCTAGCTTAATACCATAATCTGAACTTAAAGATATATCATTCTTTGCATTTATAGAGAGATCCCTCTCTAGATCTAGGAGGGCTAGATCCTAGGATCCTAAAGTGGTTTGATGTTGTCTTGTCTTTTGGTTCTGCCAATCTAGCAAAAACATAGGAACCCCAACATAATGGTGACACCGTTGGGGAACTCTGAGTGAATTTCATCTTAGACATCCTCAAGACCTCAGAAGACCCATAATCTCATCATATTGGTATTTAATTGTTGATGGTGGACAACAGCCTGCTTCCAAACATTCAAATTCATCCACCTGGCGACTCCACACTCCACAACTCCTAAAAGATCAAATGACTCCACTGGTAGAAGACCCTGAACTGGTTGAATAAGACACAGTGACCTCTTATCTAATTTGCAAAATGATTCCAAGGATACAATGAAGATATGCCCCAATGAGTAGGGAACATATCCCTTGGTTCCCACATAAGATGCCCTGGTGGTTTGGGATGATAACCTTCCTATTTTTCAAGGTGAATATTTTGAAGACCGACTTCTACATCTCATAAAATTTCACATACATGTATGGAAGGTAAAGACTGAATTTCATGAAGATTGCTTATGAAAATGTTCATGCTAACATTATAAGGAAAGGCAAGGGACTAGTATGAATGGTTAGAACCTAGGAGTTTGTTTTATTTTAAAGACATGAACCAAGTATTTTATGAGAAATACAAAGAAAACCCCTCATCCATACCATGGAGTGCAAATTGTTGTGACCAATTAGATATTGATGAGAATTTGTTAGACATGCATCCTGAAGATCTGTTGGAAGACATTCAAGAGTTTCATATGCATCCTAACTATCACAAGAACCCAGATGAATCAGTTGAGGAAGAAATAAACCAAGAAATAAAAGACATTCCTCAAGATATTCCTGAAAACCCAAATAATGATTCATCATCCCTTATAGCTGAGGCCCAAGAAGACATCCAACCTCAAATTCAGTCTTCACAAGAGATAGAGGACTATTGTACTTCTGCTCAAAGAGACACAAGAACATCTTCCCCTTTGACAAAATAAGAAATAGATCAGATAATCAATAAAGAGTCGGCCTATGAATTTTTTTACAGAACAAACACCCTTGCCCATTCAACTACTGAGATTTTTTGTACAGATTTAGAAATATCCTCTGTAAATCAGAATGAAGGAAGATCTGCTGATAATCCAGTATGTCTGATTGATAGCATTACTTACTTTAATGATTTTCCTAATTTTGATCCATCTGATGATGATGTTCTCCATAGAAGTTGATCTTGCAGGGCCATCATCAGTAGATTTGTTGGAGGAAAATTAGTTTCATCAAATTTAAGAAAGTAATGAGCCTACGCAGGCTATTTATGAGACTGATGAGGAGAGTTATGAAATTCTAGTAGCAGGTGAAGATTCATTGAATCTTCACTCTGCTTTATCACAGATCATTAGTAATAGTTTCCATGCATTTGGAAATCAGCAGCCTTTCATCTCAAAGGGTGAAGAGGAAAACAAGGAAGAAATTTTTGAGCAGGTTGAAACGAAGGAGCCTTCTTTTGAAAAAGAGGAAGCAATGGAACAGACTCCTGCTCAAGAATACATGGATATTTTCACAGCATTCAACCCACCAAATCAGAATATCTTAAAGCTACAAGAGGAAAACAATGCAGTATATGATGAGTCCTCCAGTTCAGAAAATAATGAAGATGAGGAAGAGTTTCTTTCTCAAGAGAATCCTTTCCTTGATCTAGTGGAATAGGAAGTAATCCTGGTTGAAACCTAGTTGTAAAATACCCACAACCAGGTATTATTTCAAGATCCCTATGCTCATTTCCTGCAGACATTTAGAGGAGGATCAAAGGCCATCAAGAGCAGCTTGTTGCAGATAACAAGAAAAATTTTAGAAGATGCTGCTAGAAAGAAAAGAGAATGGGAGTGGCCCTGCTTGTCCAACATTCTCAAAGAGATGAGCAAAGACCAGTCATGGGATCATCTGATTGATTGGATGTATTGGAAAAGAGATTTTTTCAGCTAGACATGTAAATATCTCAAGCTAGAATAGGGTAGGTAGGAATCTCAATAAAGCTCAGCCTGTGAGCATTTAGTTAGTTGATTTTTACTTTGAAGAAAAATTCAAAAAATACAAAAAAATTAGAGAAGAAAGGTTCAAACATGCTCAAATCCTGAACCTATGAAGCATTAAAAAGGAATGGATCAAATTAGACCAAAACCTGAGCCAGAGAAACTGAAAGGCTAGTTCTAACTTGCTCAAAACTTGAACCAGAAAAGAGAAGAAGAAGAAACAGCTCTAACAGGGACAAAATCAGAGCTGGAATAAAAAAAAGGCTCTGAAAAGCTCAAAATCTGAGTCAGAAAAAGAAGGAAGGATGCTGGTGATTTTCAGATCTGAAGCCTTCAAATTTTGTTTTTAATTTCTACAAAGTTCAGTCCATGAGCAACTTGTCTTTATGCCATGGACCCATAGCAAGTTAGACAGTCTAATCCTGGTTTGGCTGTGTTTCAATTTATGTTTTAGGATGTAGAGAATGAAATCTGCCAGACAGTTTAATCCTGCCAGATATTAGTTTACGTAGAGAAGTTATGAGTCCAACTGTTTAATCTGGTCTCATGGAGGAATAAGGGTAGAATTATATTAGTTTTTTCTTTCAGTAAAAAATTGATGATGTGAAAGGTCTGCAAGTCTAAATGCACCTTGAAGAAAAAAGGTTAGGACAATAGGATGGGTAGGTAGTGGTTTGAGAAAATGTTTTCTGCTAATATAATATCCATCATGTTTGTAGCAGTTGATCAAATAAGAAAAATATGGTCAAGTACCAAGCATCTAGCCTACTTCCAAAGATTATATCTCAGATTCTTGGCACCTTCAAGAAGATGGCATCCCCATGTGGAGCCACTATTAGCCACCTATAATAATTTTTCAAAGCAAACAGGTGGCTAAATATGTTTCTAAGCCTTCAAGAGAAACATTTCCTTTGTAAATATATCATTCTTGAAGCCTCCATGTGTCTGCTATCCTTTAAGGAATCTTCACTAATATTTCCATTGATGAACCTTGCTGTTGGTGAAAGAGACTGTTCTAAAAAAGGCCTCCATTTTCTCCATTTCACTCCCACAAAATTCCCCATTTTTCATCCTCATTCCCTTCACAAAATTCCTCTGTAGACCTTTCATTTCAACCTCCATCTCATCCTAAACCCCTTTTAAACCTTATATTTCCCTTTATTTGGTTTAAAAATCCCTTCTTTTGCCTATCGAAACTCCTTACTAAGCCTTAAAAACTCTGTTTTTGACCTTAAAAAAAATATTTTTACCTTATAAAGTGTTAAGCCCCCGAGGGATTATAGCTTTTAGCCCCTTTCTTCATATATCCTTAGCCCCGCAATTGGGCGCTAAAAAGCCAATAAACCCCCATTTAAACCTTATCTTCTATTTATTTTATTATGTCTTGATGTTATGGTTTGAAATGAATCAGGACCATTGATCTGCAGAGATCAACGGCCATCGGGCACCCTTCCTCTGCTCGTTCACCCACTCATACGCTCCTCATCCATTTCATCTTTGAATCCCCATCGCCCGATCATCAGATCCAATGGTCGAGAATAAACCTGATAACCCGATACCTTTCCACCTTGTGACACACTTGCTGACGTAACTGGGCCCAACCATTCATTTCTACCACGCACCTTGTCCTCCGTCGCGCTCTCCCTGTGCAGTTAGATCTATAACCCCAGATCGGACGATCGACGTGTGGTATCGCGTAATTTTTGCGCCCAAAGTTTAACATTTCAAAGTTGCGCAATAAAATCGGTTTCAGGAATCCACGTGTCAGTCGTTGTATGGAATCAAATTGTTTTGGGTAATACAACCTCCTCCCTATTTCGGCGCACGAAAACCATTCCCGATTTTCCACCAAACTGCCACCCTCCGCAACATTTCCTTTCACATTTTTTCCTAGCCATCGATCTCTGAGATCAAACGGCCCACATTATATCGCGTTTTCATTCATCCACCATTCATCTGATCTCCCAATGACTCCATCGAAATATCCCCACCATTGATGTTTCTAATCCAATGTTCCACGTTCATCATCGCACCTAAACCTCCATTTTCACCTGGTTAGTTGCTCTTCTAGGATTTTCCCCCATTTTTCCGCTACGCTCACATTTTCCCTCAATTCCCCTCCATCCTCCTGAGCCCTCTGAAGCAGCTTTAAGCCTTGTGCAGGTTTTATTTAATTGGTTTTTTTTGTGTTTGTAGGTTTAATGGTGGTTATTGCTGGTTTATCCCACAGTCACAGATAAGTGAACAAAAGGTTCCAAGGTGACGATCTTGAGCCTAAAATCAATGTAGAAAAGGGACTGTAAGGGTTTCAATTCCATTTTTTTCAATGCATCCTGATCATTGACCCTTACACAAACCCTCTAGCACCACTGCCACCTGTGTAGCCATCAACAGAAAATAAAAAAGTATCAGTAATGAAGAAGAGGAATTGATAGGGTTAAAGGCAAAATATTGAAGACCAAGAAGCCTAATCCACAGTCAGCATGGATTAGAACCATGAAGATGATTAAAGAGGCTTAATGAAGCCTAAAGCACACATCAAGCCATATCAATGATTTATTATCAACAAAAAATTCTTTCTCCAAGAAGGACTAGCTACACGACCTCCTCCATTTTCCATCAAGCACTAGAACAATTATTACACTGACAAAGGCTTTTAAAACTAGCAGGACAATAGTTATCGAGGTATGGAAGACCTGAAAGACCAAATATCCACCTTGCTTATCTCAGAAGACAAAACAGAGTACCAGCAGCCAGATAGTACTTCAAAGAAACATACCTGAAGTTATTGTCACCCTGAAAAAGACTTTTGAACCAGCCTAAAAGGTGCCAAAGATTAATGCAAATCCATTATGCAGAGTGGGCATTCAAATACTTCCTCCCCTCTATCTTAATGAATCATTTAAGTTCATATCTACTACTCCACCTCCTCATTCACCTATAAGAACCCCTGTAAATTACATTGAAAAGGTTGTTGGTTGGAGGGGATATTATTAACTGTTTGAACTATTATTAAGAGGAAGTAGCTGAGTAGTTTGTAATATAGTAGGTTGGGAAGAGAATTTTAGACTATAAAAAGCCACTGGACTTAAAGTATGTGACTGGTTTTACACATCAACTGAAAAAGCATATTCACAGGATCCCGGTCTATATTATTGGTGAAGTTTTCCTTACTGTAATTGTCTCCTTTCATGTTTTTCATACTTTCCATTATTCTGTGATAAAGAACAGTAAGCATATATTATGACATACTGTTGGAAGTACCCTAAATCTCATTGATAAGGTTTATCTTTGTGTTTTCCTCTGATTGTGTATTTTAAGGATAATTATATAGAGTATAACCAGCCAAGAAATGTTGGTGAGCCCATGTCTTACTGAGTACAACTTGAAGTATTGTCCTTGAAAGATATTTTCATTTCATGATAAGTAAAGATTAAACTAGGGAAGTCTATGGTTAGACTTGTCCTCTAGTTTCTTCTCCAACAGTTTGTCTTGAAATTTTCCCTGTGAGTTGGTGTCAAAAGCAGAGAAGGTTAAAAGTCTTTCTTCGATATTGGGCGTTGCTCTGTGTTTAATCTTAAATGTTTTCTACTATCTGAAAGTGGCTATGAGGACTGCTGGATTTTTTTCCTTAAGAGTATGCTGAAAGCAGGCTAAATTAAAAGTCTTTCCTGATCTTAAGCTACCCTTTGTGTCTTTATCGAGAGTTTCCTTTGAAGTATGTCAAAAGAAGGATAGGTTAAAAGTTCTTACCTGATCTTAGGCTGCACTTTGGTTTCTTTCTTTCACCTCACTTCTTAATGTTCCACCCCACCATCTATCTAAAAGAAATCCTTTGGTATAGATGACTTGCCCTATGAAAACCCTTGGATAGTTGTTATGTGAGTAAACCCTTTTATGACTCCATAGCCCAATGGATTGGCACTTCTCTTGACCCATCTTCCCATGTTGAAACATCCTGATACTTTGTTCCTTCTCCACTTCACATAACCTTCTCAGTTAATGATCTCCAACCAAACAAACAAACCAAAACCCGTGTGCTTCATACCTAGCCTAATACCATAATTTGACGTTAAAGATATATCATTCTTTGCATTTATAGAGAGATCCCTCTCTAGATCCAGGAGGGCTAGATCCTAGGATCCCAGAGTGGTTTGATGTTGTCTTGTATTTTGGTTTTTCCAATCTGGCCAAAACACAAGAACCCCAATAGGGGTAGGGCATTGTACACACTATTGAATCTAGTGCAATAATTTTGAACACTCTCCCCAGTGTTTCTTTTGAGATATTTGTAATTTGAAAGTATTTGGAGAGGATTTTTTCTAACTTCCAACTTGTTTAAGAATGACCGATGGAGGGTTTGGAGGTCATTAATACTATTAGGGGTTAAGCCTTTGAACCATTTTCTTGCTTCTCCCCCTAGACTTTGAGAAAACAATCTGAGTTTGACAGTTTCATAATCTATCTCATTTCTATCAAAATAGTCATTCATCTTGTCCACATGTTGTGAAGCAGTAGTAGCACCACTGGCATCATACAATGGTATCTTAGACTGATAGTCCTATGGCAGGTTAACTAAAGGTAAATGAAGGACTAGAAGGGGATACCATGTTGCCATGATATGAGGTTGTGGAAAAAATGGGGGGTTTATAGGTGGAGGATGTAAGAGGGGAGGGGGTTGATGGAATGGTGTAGTTTGAACAGTGGGTGTATGGATAACAAAAGTGGATGGAACAACAAGAGGTTGTTGGGAAGATCTAGGATGAGAGAAACCAAAATTATGCGGGAAATGTAAATAAGGTGGGGTAGTTTCTCTTCTACTAGGATGTTCACTTCTATTTGGGGATGAAGGTGAAGGCTCAAAGTCTGTCTAATCTATATCATCAAGTGACCTATTTCTAAATAGGTTTCTTAAGTCAACTTGTGAATCTTGTAGAGCTGTAAGGTTTTCAGGAACATAATTAGCTCTTTGGGCTGGTCTGACAATAGTTGAAGCTTGAACCTTAGGAGACTTCCTAAGTATGCTTTCAAGATTAACAAATATGTCTGATGGATTTGGGTTAGGGTGGGATCTAGTATGGATTCTTCTACAAGCCACTATGCTACGTTTTCAGACCCAATAATAAGAAAATTTTAACCAAATATGACAATCATTAGTAGGCTAACTAATCTTTTACAAGGAAACTTCAATCCTCAAAGTTTTCTTAACTGAGTTTTTATGATGTTATGATAGTAATGGGTTTCCCAGTGGACTATTTAGGTCTATTTAGGATTATGGAGTCACTAGGTGGAAATTTTTAGCTTTTAAAAGGTAAAATGTTTTATGGTCCACCACCATTAATAGGCTTGAATACCAATCTGAAATATTTTTGGGTTTTCTGAGTTTTTTCAGTCCTATAGGTTATGAGAGTGTCCTAAATCTGTTTTAACACTTAGCTACGGTGATGAGACAAAGAGAGTTTACTCTTATGGCTTAGCTAGCTGATTCCTTCAAGGTTTGATAAGGCTCTATGAGAATCATAAGGGTTACTTAGTTTGTCACTAATTCAAATAAGTCCTATCATGATCACCATTATCTTGGTAGTGCTTGAAGAAAGCTAATTATACTGCACTGAATACTGAGTGTTGTGTTTTAAGGATTTTACTCAAAATCTCCCCAGTATGGCCACCAGAATGTTAGGCCTCTATAGTTTGAAAGATTGGAAAATACAAATGCTGCAGAGCCTACGTGAAAACCTCTTTGGAATCTGAGGACCTAGCCATCCTAGATTCAGAGAGGGATCTCTCTATGTATGGGTTTAAGATATGATCTTTAAGGTTTTTGAATGTGATTTTAGGCTAGTTATGAAGAACAAGGTTTGTTTTTGTTTGGTTGGGTGTGATTTTTAATTTAGTGGAAAGTCCTGAAAATGAAAGGGTTTCAGAGGGGTGAAGGTGTGAATAATCAAGACAAGGTTCAACTGATAGGATAGGTATGAAACAACACTTAATCCATTGGGCTATGGAGTCATAAAAGCTTTTAATTGTACAATATTTATCAAGAGTGGTCCATGGGGCAAGTCATCTATATCAAGAGATCCTTTAAATTAAATGATGGGATGGAACATTAAGAGTGTTGTGAAAGTGGAAAAAGCCAATAATTTCAACAAGGATTTATCAAATTTCCAAACAAGAAAAAGCCTTTTTAAGTAACTATTTGAAACCATCCAAAGGGCAGTGCTAACCATATACTTCTTTGGACAAGCTTGTATTAAAGCTAACTTATCAGACAACAATCCAGGTATCTCACTAGACTACTTTCAGAAGGGATGAAAACAGAAAAGAAAAACAAAGTGCAACTTAAGATCAGGTCAGATGCATTAAAATCAAAGCCTGCTTTCAGCATACTCTTAGGGAAACTTTCAAACCACCTCTGGAGAAAGAACTAGAAGACAGGGCAAACCATAACCTTTTCTAGTTTAACTCTACTTAGCATGTAATGAAAATATCATTAAAGAACAATGTTTAGAGTTTAGACGGTAAAACATGGGCTCACCAACATTCCTTGACTATTTTGATTGTATTAAATCATTCTTAAATACAAAATTGGAGGAAAACATAAAGATAAAGCTTATCAGTGAGAGTAGGGTACTTTTAAGAGTAAATCCTAGCTCTATATTTGTTGTTCTTTATCAGAGAAAAATGGACAATTTTATGGAAAACATAAGAAGGAAAACAACTACAATGAGAGATACATCACCAATGGTATAGAGTAGGATCCCATGAATCAGCTTGTGTATTTATGTCAACCCAGTTACATACTTCAATTCCAATGCTTCAGTACAACAAAAACTTCTCTTCTCAGCCTAACTTCTTTGATTACAAACAGAGCTTAAACAGCCTCTGAGAACTATTTACATGCAGAAAGTTTCGAGCAACAAGTATTACATAAAATTCCAACAAACAACAACATCTCATCTTCTTTAGAAGTATTTATAGAATAAAGATGAGGTGGGATGAAAGAAAAGGTCTCTAGGTTCAATTAATACAAGTTAATGCTTCTCTGCCTTTGAGGGGCTCAATAGAAGAGAGCTCTAATGTTTTCCATGTATTAATTGGTTTTCATTTAACTTTTAGCTACTTGGCAGATTTTGTTGACTTTAAATTCTTTCAGACAGGCTGGGAATAACTCTGGTTGTATTTAACAAAATATCCCTGACTAAGGAAATTACTATGCCTTCCTTTGATTTATTGAGGCTGCAGGTGGCACTTTGGTAGTTGAAGAGTATATTTTTGGCCTATGATGTGGCAGTGGAGGCCTCTTTACTGATATAACTCTTTGTTTTTACACTTTTAATTTGCTTTTGGTCATTCTTTAACACTATCTTTATAGCTTTATTCGGTGGATCAAAACTCTGATCTTCAAGCTTTGGCTTTAATCACCCTTTAACATTGATTTCTTCACTCTGATACACTTCGTTGTTCTGTCTTCACTAGCACAAATGGTTTTATGCAGTTGGAGGGTTTCTGTTAAATGGATCGATAATAATGATCTATCGAACTAGACTGTGGAATTGAAAACTCCTTAGATCCCTTCCTGTACTGAAGTTTTGGAATCGTCATTCCTAGCCTTCGCGTTATCTTTATAACTGTGGGAAAACTCCATAGAGGCTGCGCAAAACAAATGAAAATTATATAAATCCTGCGAAGATAGGGTTAAAACTGCTTTGGAGGTTTGATGGAAGCGGTTGGAGCTATGAGGATGAATGGATGCAACAGTGTAAGGAGAAAAACCGTGGCGAAAAAATTAAATAGGGTTTTAAATTTGAATTAGGGCGCGAATTGAGAAGAAGTAGTTTCGAGAAAACCGACAGCAGTTTTCGCATTGCATTTGGGGGATATGTTGGTTTTGCCCAAAAGAAATGCAATACGATACATCGATCAGCACCTGTCCCTTTCGATACCGCCCATTTTGAAAAAAAAATTAGCATTAAGCTTTAGGCACAAATTTTTTGCGAAATGGAGTTTAAGCCATCAGATCTCTTGGTATTGATCGGACGGTGCGAGTTACATTCGACGGGAGGGAATATGCATGGGGCATGGGTGGTGGGACCGACATTTGTTTTGTAGTTTAGCGGAAGCATTAAGTGGCAAGGTAAAAGTTCAAGTGAAAAATTGGTTTTATCGGGTTAAGTCCCGATCGTTCGATCTTCGAAATGAACGGTGGAGATTTAAAGATGAAGCAGAAAATTTGAAATGGGGAGAAAGGAAGGGAAGGTGATTGGGCGGAAGGATGGGACCTAATGGCCGTTGATCTGCAGAGATCAACGATCTAGATTAATTCAGACCATAACGTAGGGAAGGAAGAAAAATAGAGGGAAAAGGGGTTTTGGAAAGGGTTTTAGGCCTTTAAGCACCCGATTGCGGAGCTTTGGGACATATGTAGGAAAGGTGCTAAAGAAAATAAGCTCTCGGGGGCTTAAAAACTTTATAGTGCTAGGAGACTGTTTTTAGGCTAAAAACAGGGATTTTTAAAGGTTTTAAGAGGGTTTTAATGCTTTTGGAGTTTAAAACTAAGGTTAATGGAGGGATTTTATGAAGGGAATAAGGATGAAAATGGGGTTGATTATGAGTAAAAGGAGGAGTGAAATGATGAAAAATGGAGCCTCATGAGCAGTTTTTTCTTTTGGTAAATAGTAGGTACTTTAGGACTAATAGTGAAACAGCAGTGAAGATTAAATCAAAGGGTAAAGATCATCTTAAGACTTCAAGAACTCACAATTTGTACATGAAATTGTTTCTTGAAGGCTTAAAAAAGATTTAGCCACCATTTGATATGACAAATTTTTATAGGTGGCTAACACCTCCTATACTTCCCAGGTATATTCAGGAAACCCTTGTTTCCTTGAGATGCTCATCATCCTATATGACATCTTGTGTGCACATATCTTGGAAGAATTATTGTGAGGCGAGGTTTGGACGGATCTAGAGGACGGTATGCTCGAAGGCCATGGGAGGATTCAAGTGATCTCTCCACATTTCTATTACTGCATGTGCCATTTGTAATAAGAAGAACCATCTTGTTCCCGATATTCACATATTTATATCTCTTTATATATGTGTAATTATCATTAATTGAATGTTTGATGTTGTTCTTATGATATTGTGCATGAATTACACTGACATATAGGAACTATATATGTTATACAACTAGAGTTTTGTGTTCGTTCTTTCTTGATTTTCAGGTTACGAAGCATGAAGGGTTGCTGGGGGTTTTCACCCCGCGGGATCTACATCAAATGTTGGACTTTCGAGTAAGTTCCACAACTTGTTATATCTAGTTTTCAGTACAAAAGATAGGTTAGGTGAGTCCTTCTTGAATGGTATGCCCCTAATCTGTGAAGGTTGCCAACCCAAAAACCTTTATGGTATTATATCCCAAAATAGAAATGGTGACTCCATTGGGGATCACATTTTTGTGATTTCCTGTTTGGGTTGTTTTATCTGTCTTGAAGTTTCCCAACAGTTTCTATCACTTTTTCTAGTTCATTAAATCTTTTCCAGTCAGACTAAAGACCTGGTCTCTTGATCAGGCTTGACCTTTTTTTTTTCTTTATTTACCTTTCCATACGCATTTTTTCTTCTGCACAGTCGCGTATACACATGGTTTTTTGCAAAGGGACCCACGTATATGTGAGTTTCCTTTGATATAGTTGCGTATACACGCTTGTTGCTAAATTGCAAAAGCGCATATTCCTGGGTAAAATTTGAAATTTTTGGTTCTAAGTTTTTTTTGTCTTGTCTGCCTGTGGTGACCTCTTCCTGCAGTGTCTTTGAGGTCTCTGGATTGTGTCCAAAGTGGTTTTATGTCTCTTTTTCTCTTATTTCTGTGAAGACCCGCTCATTTGGTGAAATTTTTTTTTGGAGTGTTTGCAATTCTGGCTTGACCACCAAGGTCTTTTCCTGAAGATTCTTTGTTGTTCTAAGTATTCAGGATAGAGAGCTTCTGCTCATTTACTCTTTCCTAACCTTATGAGTTTCTTCGCATTTTGATTTTCGCCTATTTGGTGTGTTTAGTTTTCTTGATTTCATAGACTGGTTTTGTTGCAATTTTTGAAGGGTCTCTTATTGATTCTTTGAAGTTTTTGTTCATTGCAAGTTTATACTATTGTGCTGAGTTGATTTGTTGAGTTTCTTGTTTTCCTTTTGCTCATACAAGTCCCGATGCGAGATTGGCATGGTTGACTTTGGGAATTTTTTTGAGGCTTTTTCTTGAAATTCAAGTTTGCTTGACTCAATTACTGGATAGTTTCATTGGTCTGTTTTGAAATCTCTTTTCCCTGTAAACTCAAAAGTCCAAAAAACATTTTGTTTTCCGTTGATTTTGTTTTCATTTTGTTTGATGGTTTCTTTTCAATTTTTGAAGCTTTTTTGAGTGTTTAATATTTGGTTCTTGACTTGATTAGGAAGGGAGTCTTCTTTGGATTTATTTCTCTCATATCAAGTATGTTTTGGTGTTTTTATACATAGGATTTCTGATTTGGAACTGGCTCTGTTGACTGCCAAAAAGTGATTAAACCTTGAGAGACTTCTCTTTTCTTTTTTAGGTTTAGCATCTTAGGATTTGCATGTCATTGGTAGTTTGCATTAGATGCACATAATAATTTTTAGTCTTTTTCATAACTTTTGAGTTGTGTGAAGTGTGAGCATCTGAAAAGAAAATAAAAGTGTAGTCTCGTAGAACTTGTGTAGAAATCACTCTTCATCGAAAGGAAATCAGTTCATTTGCATGTAGTTTGGTTCTCATTGGCTTCTTTCTGTATCATAAAAACACCATCAGTTTCATTTCCACATGCCCTCGACATAAAATAACAGCCAACTAAAATAAGCGATATAATTAAAAGAAACTAGCAATTTTTTGTATTATTTTACACCAACTAGCTAGGTTGTACGACCTTGGATTAGGTGAGTGGAGAGTTAACTCTCCAAGGCCGCTCAAATTTTGAAACATAGAAGTTTATTAATGAGCGAAATCCAACACCATTAAGTGGACCGAGAAAGCTCTCCCCCAGAGAGTAAAGTGCGAGGGAAAGTGCAGGCAGAGAAGAGAGATACCCCCTCTCCTATTTGCTAAATCTTGACCTAAGACCATTCCACCTCGCTGCCAATACGAATTGGTGCCCCTAGTTGCCTATCCTAGGGACCACACAAGTGACTGCGGGGGGGAATACGCGTGGTACCTGAGGTAGATGTTGCATCACTTCCATCAGTGCTTCTGGAGGGTGCCCTTGCAAAGCTTGGGTACTTGAACCGGCAAAGGCTATTGTTAGGAGGTCAACGTAATTGTTTTTGTGACCTTCGCTAGTAGGCCTAGGTTGTAATTACCCTAGACTATTTTCTAAAGGTCCTATTTTTTGCTTTCTTGTATTTTGGTGTCGGTCCTCATCACCTGGAGTGGAAATAACTGAGAGCTACTTATTTGGCTGTATCTTAGGGACTTTGTAAAGTGTGCACTTTGCTCCTAGATTGCTTAGCTTCATATATTTTTTGAGTCTAATAAATCTCTTAAAGTAGCTAACCGATCGCCTTGTCGATCGAGGAGGCTCCATGGGTTGTCTCCCGCGAGTGCCGAGCCTTCTTCAAGAAGGCGTAGGAGTAATTTGGAGGGTGATTTTCACCCGATGTTTTTAGAAGTAGTGGAGAGAGATCCTCTGTTAGGGTTAGTTGTTTCTGTAGCTAGTTCTGGTGTTGGTGTGAGTGTCGAGAGGAGTGCTTCACTCATCTTGAAAGTTTTATTTCTAGCAAAAGTAGAAGTAGAGGAAGTTCCTCAGCCTACTGAGTCTCTTCCTGCTAGTTATCCTTTTATCATCGACTACATGGGACCTGAGTCTCAGAGACCAGAGAGTCCTTATCCATCATATTCTCACCTTTCAATGGCCACGACTGGGAAAATAGCTTCGCCTGTGAGTGCTGCAAGTATTCAGGCTCCTTCTTCAGTTGAAGGAGAAGGCACTATTGCTATATATTCGATTCTAGTACTGCTATGTTTGGCTCTGGTCACACCCAAGCACATGCTTCTCAAAATGGTCCCTTTTATTTCAGAA
Organism: Pinus albicaulis; assembly: GCA_034641835.2. Lineage (NCBI taxonomy): Eukaryota > Viridiplantae > Streptophyta > Pinopsida > Pinales > Pinaceae > Pinus > Pinus albicaulis. The sequence continues at coordinate 1,540,342,244 of CM076581.1, forward strand.
TGCCCACTACTAGGATTCCTTCTTTTTCCTTTTCTGCTGCAACAATTGGATCTGCACCCATATCCTTTATGGCTAGTGGATCAGATTCTTTTCAAGGGTTCCCCTTTGGAAGTGGGCACATCCCTAATCTGACCCCTTCCTTGGGATCTTTTCCTTTCACTTCCCAGACTCAAAGTTTCAGTCCATGGACTAGAGGTCAAGGTTCTACTACCTTTAGAGGTTGGAACCCTATTTTTACAACATAAGGAGCGGGGAATCAATTTCTTGCTGGTCATCAAGGGAATGTTCCTCTCCCTTCATCGAGTGCTTATATGGATTTTTCTCCTTTTTCAAAGGCATGGAACTCCTATCAAGGGGTTTCTTCTTCATTCACTACCTCGGTGGGGGGAAATTGTCCAATTTATAGTAACTCCAGGTTGGGAAGGGGTCCTTCTCCGAATGCTAGGTCATAAGGATTTTCCTATGGCCCAAATTTTTCTACAAGCTCTACCTGGCAACCTGGTGCCTCATAAAACCTAGGTTATTATTTTAAGAATGTGGGGAATCCATCCTATGGGGGATGGAATTCCCAGGTTCCTCCTTAATTACCATTTCTGGCAACATTAAACTTGCCAGATTTGTCGAAATTGACTAAGGATCCTATCCGATATAGTCCGAGGTGGCCTCTGGTCCCCACCAAACTACCCTCAGACATCCAAAAGTTTGAAGAGAAGAATGGAGAGGATCCGTCAGATCACATCACCACTTTCCATTTATGGTGTTCATCAAACTTCCTGATTGACGATTCAATTAGGTTGAGGTTATTTCAATGCACCTTAACTGGAAATGCAACCAAGTGGTATATTGAGTTAACTGGGGGTAGTTTTTCCACTTTTGGAGATCTGGCTACCATGTTTCTAAATAATTTTTAGTTTCCTGTCCATTACGACGTCGGGACTGAACTCCTGGCTAATTTTAAGCAGGACAAGGAAACTCACATTTCTGATCATATTCAAGAATGGAGGAAAAGGAAGAGGCTCATTAAAGCCTATATTCCTAATGAATTCCTTCTGGAATGGTTTTTGAAATCCTTGCAGCTAGATATTTCTAAGGATGTATCCCTATCAGGGGTATTATCTGAAGAGCAGGCTATTTTTAGGGTTCAACAATTAGAACGGATTTATTCTCAGTCTGGAGTCCTCAATAAAATTTTGCCTGATGCTCCTCACTCCAAATTGGACTTGTATAAAACTAAACCTGTTCCTCATGGTGATGGACTTATTTGTTCGGTCGATAGCAGTGCAACTAACTTGCTTAGTGAATTGCAGCAGTTTTCAATACAATCTTCTTCTTCTAGTCAGGCTTTGCCTTTGGTGTCAACTCCTTCCCAGTATTTATCAATAAATGTTGTCCAGGCTTCTAACCCCAAAGGAAATCAACAATTCGAAGGGAAGAAGAAGGGACAGAATAATAAAAATAAGGGAAAAGACGGAAAGGGCAATGCAAATAAATCCAACGAGCATGTTGGTGAGGGTAAAAAGGATAAAAATAAAGTAATGTTTCCATGCAAGTTATGTACTGGACACCATATTACTCACCTTTGCCCTAAAATTCAGGATGGGAAATTCTTGTTAGCTCAACAGGGTTCTTCTAGTTCCCAGGCTATGTTAACAAACCCTTTTCCCCAAGGGCAACAATTAGTTGTTGGCCCAAATAAAAATACTGGGGCTCCCTCTGGGGGCACCCAGGAAGGGGAAAACACATCAAACATTTATATGATGAGTGCTCATGCAGATATCGCTACGAGATCTCGTGACTATGATGAAGCTGAGTCTTTGAAAACCAAGGGTGTCCCTGATAGTGTTGAGCCACTTCACATTATGAGGCCCACTATTGAGCCTATACCTCAGATGCCAAAGACATCTACAAAGCATACGACGATTAATCCAAATGCCAAGGCTGCCCAAAACTACTCTGTTGTAGAAGATCTGGTACAAATTCCTTGTGCCATGTCGGCTCTAGAGGTGCTCCAGTCTTGTCCAACTCAACAAAGTGCTCTCCTCGCTGCTATTAGGGTTGTTGATCCGAAGAACTCTCTTATGATTACATTTTATATGTCTAATTTCAAAAAGAGGCTCCCTCATCATATGGATTTCCATATTATATCGTTGTATCGAAATTCAATATATTTCAAACGGTTATGTATGAGGGTGCTTCCACATGTGTGATGTCTCTTGCATGCTGGAAGGGAATCAGATCTCCCGCAGCTGTTCCTTCAGCCACTCTTCTGACTATGTTTGATGGTCATTCTCACAGGCTGCATGGTATTGTCTCGTCTTTGCCCATTTGTGTTGGGAAATAACTGTTAACATCGATGTTGAGATAGTTGATGCAAGCTTGGACTATAGCCTTCTGTTGGGGCGAAACTGGATTTATGAGATGGATGGCATTGCGTCCTCATTATTTTTCATTATTTGTTTCCCTCATGAAGGGAGGATTGTCAAAATTGACCAACTGGATTGTTCTCCTATAGACCCGAATACAGCTACTGACTCAACTATTCCTTTAGTGGATAATATCAAACCGCCTATTGAGAATCTAGGGGTTGGAATGTATTCGTATTTGATGGGTACTTTTGATCTTCCACCTCCTTCCGTTCATATAAATGCAATTTCATCCTCTAAGGCTCCTATTCAAAGAGAGTTCTTTAGAACTAATTATTTTTTGGACCCTTGGACCTTACCTTCCCCTACCGACACATTAGCGGAAGGTCAAATGGGTGGAATGGCCTTTCCTATGTCTGCAGTTGAGATTGCTTATAGCTCTATTGTTGACTCTGCAGAATCCATTCTAGTTTATCTTTCTTCAAAGGAATTGGATGGATATGTGGCCCCAGCTTCGACTCTTAGTTCTTCTTCTGCCCAGGATTGCCTTGATACTACTCTTCCCTATGAAGATGCTATCCTGGAAGCTATGACTGAAATAGACAGACCGTGGGATGATTTTCATCATCGGTCTTACTTTTTACCAAATTTGAGAGAAGTTAAATCAAGTTTTCCTAGTCCTCAGTCTTCTGGTCCTGTTCACCTGGTCCTAAACCCTTTAGCACCACCACAGGTATTTGTTGAAGGGAACATGGCTGTGATTTCTCTGACTATTCAGGTGAACATTTCTAGAAAGCCCAACATTATCGAGAATGTTTTCATCGGAGCTGAATGTTCCCCTGAAGAGATTCAAATTTACGTCGATCTCTTTTGAGATTTTAGGGATGTGTTCGCTTTGTCTTATGAGGAAATGCCTTGTATAGATCCATCTATTGTCCAACTTGAGATCAAGTTATATGAAAATGCTAAGCCCATAAGGCAAAAGCTTCGTCCGGTCAACCCTAGGAAGGAAGCCACTATCAACGATGAGGTAGAGAAGCTACTTAAGGTGGGATTCATTTTCCCTGTACCTTTGACAAAATGGGTTTCAAATCTAGTCCTGGTGGACAAGAAGCAAGGAATAATTTGAGTTTGCATTGATTTCAGAGACCTAAATAAAGCATGTACTAAAGATAATTACCCGACACCTTTCATAGATCATATTATCGATGAGTGTGCCGGCAATGAGATTTTCTCCTTCATGGATGGTTTTCTGGATAAAATAAAATTACTATCCGTCCTGAAGATTAGCATAAGACTACATTTATTTGTCCCTGGGGTACCTTTTCTTACAAGAAAATTCCATTCGGCCCTAAAAATGTTGGAGCTACTTTTCAACGAGCCATGTCATATGCTTTCCACGACATGAAAAAACATATTATCGAGGCAAACTTGGATGATTTAGCTTCTCATTATTGCAAGAGAATCGATCATCCTTATCACCTCCATCAAGTGTTTGAACGATGTCGATTTTACAAGATCCGGTTGAATCCGAACAAGTGTGTTTTTTCAGTCACATCCAGTTGGTTTTTGGGATTTATTGTGTCTACGGAAGGGATTCAGGTAGATCTCTTCAAGTTTGAGGCAATAATTCTGCTTCCTCCCCCGTCCTCTATTCGTCAACTTCAAAGTCTACAAGGAAAAGCTAATTTTCTGCGGAGATTTATCGTAAATTATGCCAAGATTACAAAAGGATTTATGAGATTATTGAAGAAGGGAGTTCCATTTTTGTCGGATGACTTTGCTCAATGCTCATTCGATGATTTGAAAAAAGCATTGACCTCTGCTCCTATATTGAGTCCACCTGATTATAGCATAGATTTCCTCTTGTATCTCGCAGTAGCAGAATCTACCATTGGTATGGTTCTAGTTCAGGAGGATGATGCTCTTTCAGAGCATGTTATATACTACCTTAGTCGAGGCTTGGTAGGACTTGAACTCTGGTATTCTCTGATAGAGAAGCTTGCTTTAGCAGCTGTTCATGCTGTATAGCGGCTCAGACATTATATTCTCCTTTGACAAAATTATTTTTTGGCAGTAGTCAATCCATTTCAGTTTTTTCTCAACATGCGAGTGATTGGGGGAAAATACAATAGATGGATTGTGATTTGTAGGAATTTGATCTTGAGTTTATGTCTTCCAAGTCCAAGAAATCATTAGTTTTTACGGAATTAATTTCTGAGTTTCCCTGTGGAGAGAAGATATTTTATGATGAATCCTTTCCGGATGAACATATTTTTCTAATTTCTTCATAGGATCCTTGGTACGGGGATCTCATAGTATATCTTCAGACTGCAAAGTTTCCCTCAAATTTTTTGAAAGATGAGCATCATAAGTTACGTCACGTAGCTAAAAATTACTTAATCATTGGTGACACTTTATACCGTCACAGGGTCGATTCGATCCTTAGATGATGCTTAGCTCTCGAAGAAGCTGAGGTTGTATTGAATGATTGCCATAGTGGAGCTTGTGGTGGTCATTTATCTAGGCTTGCAACAACCCAAAAAATATTGCGTGCCGGATACTTTTGGCCTTCAATTTCCAAAGATTCAATGGATTCAGTCAAACGGTGTCATTTGTGTCAAGTGTATACTCGAAAGATGCGTGATCATCCAGCTTTGCTCTTCCCTGTTGTCAGTATCGGTCCCTTTACAAAGTGGGGTATTGATTATACTACTTGCAACCCGCCTTCAGCTAAAGGTCATAAGTACATTATTGTAGCCGTAGACTAATTCATGAAGTGGGTCAACGCTATGCCCACATTTGGGAATGACGATGAGACAACAACTCTTTTTCTCTTCAATCATGTTATTTCTCATTTGGGTATTCCCAAAGAGATTGTCACTGATCATGGCAGTCACTTTTAGAACATGATGATGGCTGAATTGGTTCTAAAATTAGGTTTCCGGCAGGAGAATTCATCTCCATATTATCCTCAAGCCAATGGGAAAGTGGAAACCGTGAAAAAATCCTTGAAGACAATTATTCAACGAACAATTGATAAAGCTCGATCCAATTGTCACATTATGTTGTATCCTGCACTTTGGGCATATCGGATGTCAGTGAAAAATACAACTGGTTTTACTCCATTTCAACTAACTTATTGGTTGGAATCCATATTTCCTATTGAGTGTGAAATTCCTTCCCTTAAGTTAGCCGTAGAGCTTCTTCCTGAAACTTCTAGTCTCGAAGAACATCTCCTTCATCTTGAACATCTTGATGAGCGGCGTTGAGATGTTTCCACGATGAATGAGGCACATAAGAAGTGGGTAAAAGTTCAGTACGATAAAGCGGTCAAACCTAGGGTTTTCTCCGAAGGAGACCTTGTCTTGGTTTATGCCCAGGAGAAGGATGCCTTGGGGGCAGGTAAATTTAACTCTATGTGGTATGGCCCCTTCATCGTTAAGAAGGTCCTCAAAAAATGAGCTTATGACTTGGTTGATTTTGAGGGAAATGAGTTCGCAGAACCCGAAAATGGGCTCTATCTGAAAAAGTATTATGCCTAGGCCTCGACTTGTCATCTTGATTTTTTGTATATATTTTTGTTTGTTTTTGTACATATCTACGTTTTCGGTCTTTGATGTGATGGTGATGTTTTTTATTTTCTTTGGCAGGTTGTGTTGGATGTCATGAGTCATTTTGGTTTCACCAATGGTGCTAGTAGACACACCTAGAACTTGGCTTCCATGGCTTGGTACTTCATCATCCATCTGGTCAGCTGTTAGTTTCAAGAGGGGTGTGCATTGGTCTTGGTTCAAACAATGCAGCAGAATACACTGCAGTAATTTATCTACTCTCGGAGGCAATATCTTTGGGTGTTGATTTGTTGGAAGTTTTCTTGGACTCCCAGCTACTGGTATCATATTTGAACAATACATATCGGGTTCGAGATCCATTTTTGCTCTGATTGTTTTTTAGGGTACATTTGTTACAAAGATCATTTCAATTTATAACATTTATTCATATTCCTCGAGCTAACAATTGGATGGCAGACTCATTGGCTCATCAAGCAATTGATTGGCATACTCATCATTCGATACTTTAATCAAATCATGAAATTCATCATACATTTTCATACATTTGTTTCATCACATCATATAAATCGCTGTATATATATACATCGTCCAAGTGTTCACAAAACTATACAACAATTTGGACCCATATGTCCTACAAAATTAGGGCTTATGCCCAATCATGTTCAGTATCAAAAATATAGTACAGTTATTCGATAAAATATATGGTCCCTACCCAACATTCATTTTCCTATACAACACGATAGAAGTAGCCACACATCGGAATAACCGCACCCAGTATCATGGTACTCCAACTACCCATCTCTGGATAGCCTCTGGTAGGTCCTCTACTGCATACATAGGTACCTGGCGAGTTAAACTCTCCAAGTTTCTCTGAACGACATGTAGGGTTCTACCAAGGTCTTCAGCATTTGCTTCGCCTCTGTGGCGTTTGTGCCTTGGGTATCCCTCAGGACGCACTAGTACCATATATGTATCATGGTCATCACATCATTTTGTAAGTCATTTGAGTCCAATCAAAAATATTTTTTTCATTGTTGCATATATTGGAAAATCAATCAAAAAATCATATAATCAAAAATTTCGGTCTCACCGATTGCACCCCATGTTGCACCAGGTGGAAGGACTAAGTCTGGGTCACCACGAAAATCCATCCCAGCATAGGGATAATCCTCCACGGTGATAACTTGTTCCTCCCACCATTAGAAGAAATCGTCATCCTAAGTGGTTTAGGGAACTTCACTTCCCCCCAATCTCTTCATCAAATCATCCCACCAGCCTATTCTTGGATCTTTGGGGTTGTTGATGGATGAGATCACTTTGGGTTGAAGCCCTGGAATCCTCTCAAAGAAGAATGTCAATAAGATGGTCCCATACCCAAAATGCTTTGTCTTCGCTTTCTGGATAGAGGTTAATTTTTTCTTCATGTTAGTCAGTAGTGCAGTATGCCATTCAAAGAGGTGAATCAAGCATTTGACCGCAATACTCATCTATGTCCTCGAAGCCTGGTGTAAGGAAGCAGACCCTGCTACCCTGCCAATGGTGAAGAGCAGAATTTTCATATGTAGTTTTGACAAATATTTGATTACAATCTGAGTACCTACTTTCTGAGACCCCTATATGCCATATAAATGGACATAATCATCCACTGTAAGCCTTCCCATAGGCTTTCCATGTAAATCTATTAGATCTCCTCATCGAGAGATTCCAGTAATGAAGTAAATGTCTTCTACTTCTATGCGTATGGGCATTTGATCAATCATGAAGTAGTCTTCCTCTGGTTCTTAGTTATTCACCATCATTTGGAGCAACCAGACATTAATTTTCATATTTGGCATTTTGAAAAACTTTAGCAAACCACAATTTAAAAGGATATTGAGCGAATTTTGATCTTCCATCACTTCATTATTGATGGCACTATGCTCACGCTCCCTCCAAAAGATTGACATCCTGAAATGATCCATTAAATTCTTCATTCGGTTCATTTTTTACATTCAAGGAATATGTTACATGACTTCCTTTGTGTACAATCACATATCATACGCAGGTTCTTCCACACGAACCCGAGTATGCATAGAGGGTTTAATAAAAAATAATCTTTCCTACGGTGAAAAATCAAAATTTTTATCCTATATATGAATGAAATTGATGGTAATGATGGATTTAGCGCTTACCTGGCTGATCCAACGAAATTTGACGGCTGATTGCTCCTGTTTTGAGGAAAGGGGCTTTTCTCCAGAGCTCCTTTCTCCACTTCACCAAAGTAACAATGAACCAAATATGAGGTAAAATGAGTATTTATGCCTAGAAATTGAAATTTTTTTGCAAAAATTCATTACGCTTATTTTTCAAATATGTCTTAAGCTGCATAATAGTGTTGCTTGTAAGTGTTGGGGAAGGTATGTTTTCAAGTACATTTTACTGAAATTGAGATTTTTCTCGGTTTTTCGAATCCATGATCACTGACCTGTCATGGCAAGTATATGATCTTAACTGGCATATAGGTTAGGTAATCCACGTTCCGTTGCATTCTGCATGCTAGCCTCCATTATGATCACTTGCCATAGGGTCAATCCCATCATGTCAAGAGTATTTAACCCATTTTACTCACCGATTTTTAATCATGACTTGGTGGTAGAGCCTTCCTTTACATGGGCTTCCTATTTAGTTCCTTGCTAGCACTTGTCGCCCATGCTGCACTTTCAGTAGGCTCAGGAGTCCTCCTTAGTCCTACCATGACTTATGAGTTGAAGCTTCATTATTCTTCTTCTTCAATATGATTTTTCTAGCTATTACCCTAGAGGCTCCCTGGTGTTTTTAAGTTGTATCAATGCATTGCATATTGGCTACTTGTTTATCTTGGCCTTCAGCCGGCTTCATCCGGACTCAATGTTTAAGCCATAATTTGACCATGACCCTCTGTACAAGTTAACCATGTAAGCACTTAGCTATCATGCATTGACACCCTTTTACCCATGGATGGAACGCTCCTTTGAGTATCACTCTCCAGTTAATGCCACCTTGCATTGAGCATAACATTGTTCCTATCCCAGGAACTAGTGCATCTGTTTCCTGATACTCGTTCTATCCATTGTACTATAGCATTATTTTATTCTTTTTTAGGCTTACTATATGAAAAAGAAAAAAGAAAAAAATATATATCAAAAAGAGCGGGAACGGGATACTACTTCATATTTTTATGGCAGTTACATTGTCATTTTTTCGCCCTTGAAGAAAGCGCATAGAGCTATGTCTTTCCTTCATTTGCGAGGGTTTTAGTTTTGACTTAGGAGAAGCCATAACCTTTTTTCATAAGTCATTTCTCCCCCGGTTGGTTATCTTTTCCAATCATATGGAGAGTTTTTTTTTGCCTCCCACATAACAAACTTATACAGAGTTATCATTTGCTACCATAGTCAACATGAGTTGTGCTTTTGTTCAAGGGAATTTTAACCTGAGTCGACCATTTTGTGGTGTCTCTTGACTTATTTTTTAGTCAGCCTTCCTATCCTTGTCAGTATCTTATTCTATCACATTAGATGTTTGGTCCTTTTCTCATGCTGGTTTGAGAAGGTCTCCGTTGACTTCTTGCTGGCGGGTTTCTCTCTTATCGACTACGACATATTTCTTTGAGAGAAAACCTAGAGCCGCACCCTGGCCCTATTTACATCATTGATAGGTGACCTTGTGCTCAGCATTTGATCATCATTATGGGTCTTTGACTAAGTGGTATCTCTTGTGTTCGACGTCAACATACATTATTACACTTGGGATTCGTGCAGTACCTTGATTTCTATTTGACCCTGTCAGTGGATATCTCACCTCTTTGTTAGATCTCATTATTGGTTGATTTAGAGGGTTTCTACCGTGCGCTAGCTTCATCCTGTGCATGTCGGAAACATACTTCGGGTTGGTTCTCTCACTCTACTTCTTTCGATTCATTCTGAATCTTGGCTTGCGGGTTACACTCATGCTGGAATAATGTGGGATGCGTTAATGCCTTCCTTGCAGCAGATCTTTTCCCATCGAATCTAACTCATTTCTCTGGGAATAAGGTCTAGAGTCTTTTTTTCAGTACCTTAGGGTTTGCAGTCATCAATGGCAGACTCTTCGTTGTCGATAGTGAGGATACATCAGTGCCTCCTGATTTATGGATTCTTACAAATATTCAACTTCAACTCATTCATTCGCACTTGTTAGATTGTACTGGGGCACATTGACACTCATTATCATTATCAGTGGGTTGTCTTGAGTTTGTTAACGGTATACATTAATGACCAGTAATCAAAGGATTTCTCACATGGTCGACTTCAGCTCATTTATTCCCATTGTGTAGAATTGTGCCATAGTGATCACTGAAGACCTCGGGTTCACATCAACATGATTCGGTTCACTTTGACAGTTCATCCAATTTTTTGCCAGTGATGTCATCCACCCTTATATGTTGCAGTTTCAATACAACAACATCTTATATGTTGGCTCCCAAGTTGCATGATTTTACCATGTGTTCCACCCCTTATGATTTGGTACCTAGAGATTCAGTTCTTACTCATGTGATAAAATATCTATTGCAGCACCATTGATCAGTCTTCTATATGTGATACTTGGACTTGATTTTTGAATTGTACTTCTGGGTAGTGATCAGATGATTCACCATGTACTTTACAGTTCCGTTATACTTGTATACATGTTCAATCCGCTCTGTACTTCATATGCGGTCATTCTTTTCTTTCACTGAGCATGGGTATACTTGCCTCAGATATGAGCTATTTCTCTGATCTCTTTCATTAGTTTTTTGGCACGCTGAAATATAGTGAAGTCCTCTCTCATCTTTACAAGGTTCTTTCTATGCACAAAATATATTTCGGCCATCACGTACCCCTTCTGACCTCATATATTAGGGGGCATCTGTTATAGCATCATTTTCCACCTTCATATGCTTTATGATTGATACTTTCGGCTTGGGCACCCTTTCCCCTCAGACTTGAATATCTTCACAAAAAACAGTATCTTAAAATCCATACGCGACTCTGCCCAAGCTTTTCTATGTATATACGTGAGTCCATTCATATATATCTGCATATGCCCTTTTAATCATTAAATATATATATATATATATATATATATATATATATATATATAATTCCCTATTTTCGAGCCTATTTTCGAGGCATGGTTGATCGTTATCCCCGTAATTCAACCACCCTAGCCCGTGGCTTAACTGTTTCCAACTGCTGAAACTAATTTGTAGGAGTATAAAAACCCCTCATGTACATGGCCTAAGGGAGAGAGAAAATTATAGATATTATACTCTGTTGGAGCCCTATTTGAATTCTGATATTCCCGTGCCTTCTGCACTTCCCAGGTATATTCAGGAAACCCTTGTTTCCTTGAGATGCTCATCAGCCTATATGAAATCTAGTGTGCACACATCTTGGAATAATTCTTGTGAGGCGAGGTCTACATGGATCTAGAGGAGGGTATGCTCAAAGGCCGTGGGAGGATTCAGGTGATATCTCCACATTTCTATTACTGCACGTGCCATTTTTAATAAGAAGAACCATCTTGTTCCCGATATTCATGTGTTTGTATCTCTTTATATATGTGTAGTGATCATTAATTGAATGTTTGATATTGTTCTTATGATATTGTGCATGAATTACACTGACATATAGGAACTATATATGTTGTACAACTAGAGTTTCGTGTTCTTTCATTCTTGATTTTCAGGTTATGAAGCATGAAGGGTTGTTGGGGGTTTGCACCCCGCGGGATCTACATCAAACATTGGAATTTCGAGTAAGTTCCGCAGCTTGTTATATCTAGTTTTCAGTATAAAATATAGGTTAGGTGAGTCCTTCTTGAATGATATGCCCCTGATCTATGAAGGTTGCCAACCCAAAAACCTTTAGGGTATTATATCCCGAAACAACCATCCGACTCGAAAGGATCATGTGTATAATCATTAATACTGAATAACTCCACATAGCCTAGATTTATCAAATGAAACCAAGGGTCTTCACCTTTGTCTCTATCTGACCAAAGTACGAGTTTGACCATGTGAATAGATATGTTGAGGTTGAACATGGTAGAAACCACCTTATTACTGGTCAATGATGTAAACCATTAACATGCACCAGAGTAACCACCAATGATAACGATGGCTCTCAAGGTACAAAAACACAATCCAAGAGTGTAAACGATGAAGTTGAAGTCAAACCCTCACTGAATCATTCGATTGAAGGCAAGTTATGTTAAGCTATAGTCAAATGTGAAGAACCTGTCATTGAGGCATGCAAGTTCCAAGGTACTAAAAAGGGATTTCTAGATCACCTTCCTAGATAATGAGCTAGATTTGATAGGAAGTGATCCATCAAAGGAAAACCATAATTTTTCCCACATTATCGAAATGAAAGACAATATTTTTCAAAGCTAGCAAGAGCGATTCAGGATTGATGCAGATAATGTCAAACATGGTATAAGTGGTTTGAATTTTCAAACATGAATTATCTTGAACATATCGATGAAACAACTCGGGAACTTGGAAAACTTTTACTCAAAATAGTATCAGAGGTCATGTTTACAATATATAATCAAATGAAAGGAAAATGGATTTCCCAAACCACAGTAAGAAAAGTGGCAAAGTGAGGATGTCCAAACCTGACACGAGATACAAATAATTATCATGTTCAAGAGTGACATGTTTCCTTCCACAAAAAATATAGGATATGTGTTTCCTTCTATTCGACCCCCGCCCACTATTCATAGTGATTACCTCTTTATTTTTTATCTCAAGCTTGAAGAGGATACCATATGCTTGGCATATAAGTTCATCCTTTAGATGAATCAATCCTAGTATTTTCAACGAGCCCTAGGAAGGAGTAGCTCGGTTTCTTCATGGAAAAAAGTCCTTTGTCGTTTAAGCTTTAGGAGTCTGGCAGAGGAGTAACTCAACATATTTTTCATGTTTAGAGAATTTGAAAAAGAGGAACAAAGGAAACTCCAAAGGTCCATTTTTGTAGATAATCTCTTCAATCTGAAAAGGTAGAAAATAATATTCAAGAGAACCTCTTAGCCATGTCTTACTGAGGTATTCCTTTTTCATAATTAGTATATCTCAGTTTGTAAAAGGGTTAAAGTTATATTTATATACATATTTTCATTTACTTTTACAAGTTCAAAAAGATAAGTTCTTGGCAATATTTTCATGTTTTAAGAGTCTGAAAAGAGCTGAAATAAGACTCCTCCCAGAGGAATGAGTGGTATAAATGGTAGAAACTAGTTCCAGTGATGATGGAGCTTCTAAAAACATGTAAAGGTCAAGAGGTTAGCTAATAATACCACTCATCGTAGTGGTTCCTCAAGAAGGGGTAAAACCAAGTGAAAGTGTATCATCGGCCAAGCAGATGGTGATAATGGGATGAAAAAACCAAGGCATGTCTAGAAAAACCAGGCTAATAAAATGGAAATCAGGAGAGGTAGGGTCAGAATGGTTTAATTTTTACACAAGCTTGAAACATAAGGAAAAACTATGCTTTCAGAGTGGTTTCATTTTTACATAAGCTTGAAACATGAAGAAAAACTATGCTTCAGAGTGGTTTCATTTTTACAAAAGCTTGAAATGGAGACAAAACTATGCTTGTAGGGACCTATTTCAGTTTTTAATGAGGTTTTCATAGTAAAATAACTACCCTTATAAGGACCTCTTTCATTTTTTAACGAGTTTGACACAGTAAAAGAACTATCCTCATAAGGACATGTTTCATTTTTTAATGAGGTTTACATAGTAAAAGAACTATCCTCACAAGGACATGTTTCATTTTTTAATGAGGTTGACACAGTAAAAGAGCTATCGTCATGTCTCCTTATTTCATTTTTTAATGAGCTTGACACAAGACAAAGAACTATTCTTCGGGAGACCTTGTTTCATTTTTAACAAGCTTGATGCAAAACAAGGAACTTTGCTCTGAAATCTTGTTTCATTTTTTAACGAGCTTGACACAAGAAAAGGAACTTTTCTCCAACACCTTGTTTAATTTTTTAAAGAGCTTCACACAAGGAAAGGAACTATGCTTTGGAGACCTTGTTTCATTTTTTAAGGAGCTTGATAGGAAAAGTGTTACAATGTGTTAGCATCGGTCTTGTTATCCCTCTGTCAGAATCTGTTGGTGTGTGTCCAAACATTAAAGTTCATCAAAGTGGATTTCACGTCATTTGACATGTTATGGATGGTCTTTGGTCAGCAAAGAGTCTGTTAGAATTTTTAGGTTTAGGGTTTTGACAATTTGGTTTGCAGAATGTTCAATAATTCCTACAGGCTAGAGGAAGGTTCAATAAGGTTTCATTTCAAGATTCTCATCATTCATAGTGCCCATGGATGTTTCTTCTTCAAAACTCTGTTTTGAAGAAGAAATCATTAAATTTGTTTTTAAATATGTGATTTTTAAAAAGTTTTCAGTCTTGAAACGTTTCAGTGCGACCTTGATCCACTGTAAATCATCCCTGCAAGCAGCTGGTATGGTCAAAGTAGAGTATCCAATTCTTGGAATTTTAGAGCTAAGAGACAGAAGTTCCCGTATTGCTGTCTACGGTGATTCAAATTGTCTAGATACTAGCCATATGATGATAAATTGCTACTGGTTTCTTAGGAAGCTTCTAGATTTTACCAGTCAAAACATTCAAGCTCCCATGTTATTTGCACCATCAAGCAGATTGGCTTCTCCTCTGGTTAGGGATGGAGCTTTTCCAGTTCATCGAGAAGATGCAATCTTTCAACATATTCATCAGTGATAAACCGTGAACTTGTATGCAGAAATGATGCTCATTTTGAGGTATTGGGTGCAAATGGTTATGACTCACATGCAACTTGGAGAAACAGAAAATTTCCAAGGATTCCAAATATATTCCTAGAACAATTTCCAAAAGGGACAAAAACGTTCTATGCCTTTTGATAATACATTTGTATCTTCAAATAGCAATGAAGGCATGAGTAATGTATTTCCTAGTTTAGAATCGGATTTGACTGATGAAAATACAAAGGCAGTTACTGAGAACGAGAAGACCTTATTCAATCCGACCATGGTTGATTTTGGATTGGGCCAAAGCCAAGGTTTAAAAGAAAGTTAACAAACAGTCATTAGAAATATCTCAGTGGATCTTCTAGGGTGGCTTAACAGGGATGAGCTTGACATACCAATCTTAGTAGTTGTTCAATGGCTTGCTCTTGTTATTCTCTGTATTACTGGGTTTATTTTGGGCTTGAGTTTCTGGTGTGTGCGGCAAAAGCAGGCGAAAGGAACAGTGCGTTCCTCTATACTCCTGTAGTTCAATAAATTCTAAAATTGTGGGAAGTGAGAAAAAAGTTTTATACACATTGATTGTTCATACAGCAAGAGGAAATGCTGATGGAAATTCAATCATTGGCCACAAAAAAGCAATAGATTTCGATGTATTGATCTATGATCTAATTATATTTTGTAAAAGCTGAGGAATTGATGACGCCAACTTGTGTGACAAGGATGGTCAGCTAGTGGTCTGCGGGAGTCACAGGTCCTAAAGGGCTGTTTGTGAGGAAGGAAATATGGTAGCTTGTAACTGTTTATATTTCTGTAAACATTGTTAGATGAAACTTGAGAGGATACCAAGTTGGTTCATTCAGTTTTCCATAATGAGAACTGACATCAATTTCCAGTTTTAAGTTGGTCTAAGTTGTGGTATAGCTATCCTATAGTTTCACTGTATGTAACTGCTCTGGAGGCCTTGCTTAGTTGTAAGCATGTATCATACAGTGGAAGCCTCTTGTCGATACCAAGAAATGCCAGTAAAGTCAGTTGGATGGGTAGAACAGAGTTTAAAGCTGGAACTGTGTGTTGAAGGGTGTGCGCAGTGCATTGGGAGCAAGCGCGGCGCACTGGACCGATTTCTGCAGTGTAATTTTACACTAACGTGGTGCACCCACACGGCGCGGCACGTTGGGTGTGCACGCAGCACACAGAGCTTCCAAACAGTTTGTTGCTATTTCTTCATCAAAATTTCTGAAATGATTCAAATTTTCTACTCCAAGCTGGTTTTATGAGAGGATCAATTGCTACGTGTTGGTTTATCATCTTCAGTTATGCCATCAAAGGATCTGTGGAAAGCGAATTACGATGTATTAGACCAATCAAAGTCCTCCGTTGAAGACACTGATTTTAGAAGCATTTTCTAATGTTGGGCAATCTAATCATGATGGCCCAAAAGGTCCGAGGAGTGTCAGTTTGGGATTAGCGGAACTCCGTTTCCCTTAATTCAAAGCTATTTTTGTTGAAAATCGGTTTTCATCCAAACGGAAAAAGGGAAAATGAAAAGTCTGAAACCAAAAGTTAAATTTAAACGAAAAGTGTCCATCACAGCAGAGAAATAGGATTGGAGGCCTATTTTTGTCTTTAGCCACGATTTAATGAGATCCATGCTACGCCTTTTCATTGGCCATCAGAAATTTGCAAAGTGCAAAATGTAACGTTAGAACAAATGGATGATCCTTTTTCTATCTTCATGGTTTCAGTTGAAACAACGCCCTATTTTGATCGATTTGTTTTCTCATAATTGAGTCTATTTATTCTATTGTAAATCATTTGTAAGTGGGGAGAGTTCTGGGAAACGTGTAGAGGAATAACAGAGAGCTTCACTGTATAGTTTTGACAGAGATTTAATGAAAAGATACAGCTCTAGTTCATGAGATTCATGTGGTACAATGTTTGGCATATGTTTCTTATTTGTTTCATATGTTTCTCGTTATGTTTACTGTTCATTTCATAATCATTTCTAGATGAATGCTTTTAAGTGAGAAAGGTAGAATCCATGTTAATTTCTCTGCCTTGAGAAAGTGTTCATTTTCTGTGTATCTTCTTCCGTCTGAGAAGGATTAATTATAGATGCCCTTTTCAGCCTCTCAGCTGTCTTTCACCCCATATAATTTCAATTCGAATGCTAAACCTTTCACCTATCTTGCCTCATGAGATAATCTGTGTCTTGATTTAATTTCTCTGCTCATGTTGTTCCTTGGTCCCATACAGCCCAGAAAACTCAGTCATTTATCAAAATACCTTTTCCATATTTATTTACTAGCCTAAAATCAGTATCCATTATAAGTCATCTCAGCCCCTTTTGAAGACCTTTTACCGAGATAGACCCGGAGAGAGCCCTCTCCTGTCCTCGTAGGGATAGCTACAAGGCTGAGCTTGGTTTGATGTTGCCTTGAGTTTTACCTTATTTCAGCCTAAGGTAGATTCGAGCTCTAACATAGTGGCGACCATACTAGGGAACTCTTCCCCGGTAAAGGATGACAAAGTTCAGATCTGATCGTTGATGGTGAAGAACGAGTAGACACCGCAAGGCTGAAATCATTCACCTGGCGACTTCATTCACTGAACAATCCAACAATCAATCCTTCATGGTGACTCCACTGCAGAGAGATCAGTAGCTTTAAGATTGTCAAGATGGATTGGGTTGCAAGAATATACGCTCCCATGAGCCGAGATCACATCCCAGGTTTTCCGAATAAGATGCCCAAGGTGGATTGGCTTCAGAATTTTCCTATGTTCAGAAATGTGGAAGGTAATGACGCTGCTCTTCATCTGGTGAAATTTCACATTCATGTGCATAAATTAAAGATCGATTTTCCTGAAGAATGTTTGATGAAAATGTTTATGGCTACTCTGGAAGATGAAGCCCGATCTTGGTGTTGTGGACAATTTTGTCACCACTAGAGACAGTCTAGAGTTGCCATAGACCAGTGCCTAGGACATCTTAATATAGCAAGGAGCTCATTATATAGCTTGGGTTGTCAATCCAAAATCTCTCTTACTATCTCTTGTTGAAAAAGGGAATTAGTTTAAATGGGACCAATCTCTCTCAGAAGCTGATACAAAGACAAGAATAATGTAGGAACATCATGCAAAACTCCAATACAAAGACATCAGACAGTTAAGAGACAGCTTACTGTAAAGAGGACCAGTTCATATAATATACCACAGAAAACAAATATCAGGAAGTGGATGCAGTGAAGAGACATGAAGAAGATATTAGTTAACATGAGACTGATACCCATATACACAACAGAATCACATATGGGCTTATCCAACTAAGAATCCATACATGACAATGGCGTTTTAAAAGCACCCTCCTCAAGTAACTAATATAGCAGAAAATATGGATGAGATGAACATGGAACAGTATATCATGACTAGGCCTATTTAAAGCGCTTGACTAACCCCAGTATGGGCATCAAATAGGATGAATCCTTACTCAATATTAATGAGCCACTCGCATTCTAGAGCATGATACAAAAAGATAAATAGCATGAAATGAGATATTGTATTAACACATATGAGAAAATTAGATACTGTGAGATACCAAAGACCAGAATCCTCATTACAGTTATAACTCCTCCTCACTGAGGCCCTACGGGCTCTAAGCCTTCACACAGAAGTGTTACAAGATGTATACAAAAACCTTTTCACTGCACAACTTGCTGATAGAAATATGGAACCCCTCTAGTGTCTTATTTCTGGGTTTTTTTAGAAAAGATAGAGAATTCTAGAAAAGGAGGTAGATGGAGCACATTTAATGACTTGATTTGAACAAAATGGCGGAAAACATTCGCGCCCACACTGTGAATGACTAACTATAAATGACTGTACTTTACAATTTACCTCCAGAAATAAATGCTGAGGATGAAAACGGCCTCATGAACAAGACACAAATAATAAAATATACAATGTTCGGGCCTTTACTGAAAGGGGGAAATCCGCTACCATAAAACTCTGGGATAGCTTGTGATTGTGCACTGTACTCTTGGATCTCTAATTTTGAATTTAAACTCCATATCTTTAATGCAGAGTTCTGTATCCCTTAATCTTTCGTTGATATTCCATGCTGCCCCATTAATACTCTCGCCTGCTCAAATCTATCCCTTGATTTTCTCTTAAGGGTTCTATAGATTCATATCTTTGCTTTCTTTAAGGATGGTCATATCATACAACTACCCTTGGCTTCACTCCTTAATTTCTTCCTCGGAAACTATCGAGGGCGGTGTTCTTGACTTCTGCGAACAGAGCAGTAAATCATGGTGAATCTTCTTCTGCGGAAAAACTGCAAAAACACAAACCAGTTAAGGAAAACCAGACTGGGATGGAGACGAGGACAATAGAGACATGGTCGTATGGCAGGAACATGTAGGGTGGCAGAGAAAGCACAGCGAGAATTTTGATAAACAGATGGGAACGTAATTTTTCGTGTGGAACAATTGAAACACGACGTATGGGTAAAAAATGATGAATATGAATACAACGCGTATATATAGATGACATGAATGGTAGTATAATAGGTACACGGGGGAATGACACATGGACACACGGAAAACCAAGAGGAATAGATGTTGTGGATAAAAGTACAACAAACGTCGACGAAAAGGGTGACGTGGAGGTGTATAGTCAACAGGCGGAGCAGAACGCGTCCTGGGCCGTTAGATCATGAAACTGGATCAACGGCTCAGAGGCACAGGAGCGATACGGCAGTGGGCCACGGGACACAACAGGCATGGGATAACGCATGAACATCTTTGGAGGATATCCGCCGTTGGATGGAGGTCGACAGATCCAACGGCGCGGGTGAATTCCGCTGCCCGTCCATTGACCAGTCTTTAACGCACGAAATGGTGGTTTTGAACGCCGTACTCAGGGGACACGCGTTGCAAAATTTTTGGAATCGCTGGCATTTAGTTGAAAACCGCCGGCTCGGTGGAGGTGGTGCAGAATTAACCGCTGGTTTCCATGCGCGGGGGCCACCATAGATGATTTAATTGCGGGCCGTCGATTGGTTTTGATCGGACGGTTGCAGTTGTGCCCGAAAACATTTATCGTTAAACCCCCTTTCCCTCTGGCACATGGTTTTGCGCTCGGGTTATATGGAAACCAAAACAGGGAGGGCTAAGATCTTAGGGGCTAGGCCCGATAAGCTTTAAATTATGGGTTTTGACCTTTGCAGGGTGGATTTTTTGGGCGGAAATGGTAATATTAAACAGAAGCATGGGGGTTTTAGGCCACGGCAGAGGTTTGAAATAGATTCGAAAGAGGCAGCGGACCAAAAATTTATATGCAGGGGTCAATATGTACAACATCGGCTCCATCTGGGGACGACATGTTCGTCCTTGGACATGTCGAGAACGCCCAGACCAGTGAACATTTTGTATGAACATTATGTTTTTCAATTCTTCTGCTTTTCTTCTGATAATTTTTCCAGCACCCCTTTCTTTATGAAAATAAAAGCTAAAACAACTTATATAAAATATAATACAACAGGCACTCCCAGCCTGGATCAGAATTGGAAGTAAGGCTTGAGGAATTGGCCATTCACAGGGGCGTCCAACAGATCACCCTGTAGGTTTTCTAACATGAAAGTATTTTTCCTCCTTGATTCACAATTTTGAATGGGCCAAACCATAGTGGATCAAATTTAGCATGCTTTCCCTTCTCTTCTCTTCGAACGTCCCATATGAGAACGAGGTCACCAATTTGAAATTTCCTGTCTTTCGCATGCTGATCAAATACATTCTTCATTTTTTCCTGATACTCCACCAGTCTCTGATTCACCTGGTCTCGTGTTTCCTCTAATTCAACTAGTTGATTAATCCTTCTGACCATGTCATCTGATTCTTCCTGACTTTCCTGCATGAAACGTGCTACTGGCAACGTCAATTGCACAGGAAGCACAGTTGCTCGCCCATACACCAAATCATAGGGAGATTTCCCTGTTGCTCTCTTGCTGGTTATCCTATTCGCCCATAGAGCAAATTTTAATTGGGAGTCCCAATTTTTCTGATTCTCATTTATCGTTTTCTTCAAGGCCCTCACCAGGGTTTTAATAGAAGACTCTGCTAAGCCATTTCCCTGTGGATAGTAAGCTGTGGAGTGAGTCAATATGATGTTATACTGTTGGTAGAAATTTACAAACCTGACCGACTTGAAGGCATGTGCATTATCAGTCACAATTATAGCAGGACAACCAAACCTAGATATGATATTTTCCTCCATAAACTTGATTATTACAGTATCTGTAGCATTTCTTGTAGGTATGGATTCCACCCATTTTGTGAAATAATTTGTGGCTGTTAATATCCATTTATATTGGCCAATTTATGGGGGATGTATTTCTCCTATGAAATCTAATCCCCATTTCTAAAATGGTTCATTTACATGAATAGGAATCAAGGGCAAAGCTGCTAATTTCTATCTTTCTGCAAATATTTGGCACTTGTCACACGCCCTGACCCAAGCAAAAGCATCTGTAAATAATTTTGGCCAGTAAAAACTAGCCTTTAGGACTTTATGAGCTGTAGCCCTCCAGCTGTAATGTCCTCCACATATTCCCTCATGAAATTCTGTCATTATATTCGCCACTTCATTTTCTGTGAGGCATAATAGTAATATACCTGAAGGGTCTCTCCAATATAGTTGT
Source organism: Pinus albicaulis (assembly GCA_034641835.2). Taxonomy (NCBI): domain Eukaryota; kingdom Viridiplantae; phylum Streptophyta; class Pinopsida; order Pinales; family Pinaceae; genus Pinus; species Pinus albicaulis. The sequence goes on from CM076581.1 coordinate 1,540,363,674, forward strand.
CCATTAGCAATTATGTATTTATGGGATTTCATTCTTACAGCTCTGTATTTTATCTTATCACAACTGGGAGGACAGCTAAGTGTTAAAAGATATTCAACTATTTCTTTATACCAAGGACTAGTGAGATATTTCATGTGTAACTTTTGAGTGGCCATCTCTAGTCCTTGCTGTTCTTCTCCTTTCTCAGATTCTTCATTTGCTATCATGGATAAATTGATGCCCAAGGCTTGATGATTTGATTCAGATAACATTTTAGCAAGTCCTTGTCCTTTAATCAGCTTAGTAGGCCTTATGTCCAAATCATACTCCTGTATTTTTGCAATCCATCTTCCTCTTTTACCTTCGCTATCTCCCTGAACAAGAATGTCTTTGACAACTGCTGTGGGAACATACGTAGTAATGTGAGATTGCAAAACATAGGTTCTAAAATCTTTGAGGGACTTTACCAGGGCATATGCCTGCTTCTCCAATATATTATATTTTAATTCAGCATCATGAAGCACTTGACTGAAGAAAGCTATAGGCTGCTCATATCCGTCCTCATTTTTCTGCAACAATACTCCAGCAATTGTATGAGGCGAAGCAAATGAGAATATTGTAAATGGCTTTGCATAATCTGGCCCAGCTAGCACAGGAGCTTCAGCAAATGCCCGTTTTATTCTGGTGAATGTGTCTCTAGACTCCTGGGACCATTTTACTTCATTATCCTTTTTCAACATATCAGTTATATGCCTAACTATCTCAGCATAGTTAGGAATAAACCTTCTCAGAAAATTGATTCGACCTAAAAACACCTGCACTTCCTTCTTATTCCTAGGTAAAGGAATACTGTTTATTACTTCAACTCTCTTAGGGTCTATTTTCACACCATCTTTAGTTACAATGTGCCCTAATAGTTTTCCCTCATCTAATGCAAATAAAGATTTTTGAGGATTGAGGGATAGGCCATACCTTGTACATTTTTCAAAAATTCTTCTTAAATCCTCAATATGCTCATCATCATTCTTTTAAAATGTTGTGATATCATCAAGATACACCACCAAAAACTTGTCCTATTCTCCAACAAAAGCTATGTCCATTGCCCTTTGGAAAGTAGCTCCTGCATTGATTAATCCAAATGGCATCCTGGCATACATAACTGTTCCCCATGGTGTGTAAAAGCAGTCTTCTTTTGATCTTCTGGAAACACGGCTACCTGATTATAGCCAGAAAAACCATCCATCATTGACATTCTGGATGCTCCTACCACTTTCTGCAGGATGTAGTCCATCTTAGGCAGTGGATAATTATCCTTTAGAGATGCTCTATTTAAATTCCTGAAATCCACACACAGCCTTATTTCTCCATTTTTCTTTCAAACAGGAACAAGGTTTGCTACCCATTCTGAGTATCTCAATGGCACAATTATTTTGGCCTTCAGTAGCTTCTTGATTTCTTTTTCAATAGAGGGAAGCAACAGAGGATTTATCTATCTGAGCTTCTGCTTATAAGGCTTTGCATCTTACCTCAAAGGGATTTTATGTTGCATTATATTTACATCAAAATTTTTTAGGTCCTGATAGGACCATGCAAATACATCTTTATAGGATTGAAACAAATTCAAATATTTTTCTTTATATTCTTCTGGGACCCTTTTAGATAGTTTCACAATTTTGGGATCAACATAAGTACCCAAATTTAAATCTTCCACTCGATTTTATTCTACCACTTTGTTTGGCTGCAATGGAATATCATCTTTGTTAAATAATCTTTCTAGAGGCACCAGTCCTCTAGGTATAACATTTCCTTTCAGTTGCAACACTTTATTACCTGCTATCTTCTCTTCCCATTTGTTTTCTACAATATTTTCAGCTTCCTCTTCCTCATTATCATCAATATCCATATTAGAGAATTCCTCCACTGTCTCCATGAATCTCTTCATATGTTCATCATCTTCAAATACCTGCCAGTGCTTAGTATTATCTGGGATAGATGGCCTGTAACGTACCTCCACTTCGTATCTTAAAAGTGGATTCTGAGGAGGACGGAATGTACTGGCAGCTACAGCAAGAGAATCTGCGATTCTGTTTTTCTCCCGGGGCATGAATAGTATGTTAAATGCTGTGAAGAAGTTTTCCACCATGTCCCATACTTCGTTTCTGTAAGCTCTCAGCCGAGGATGCTTGGTTTGGCATTGATTTCTGATCTACCTTACTGCCAGCTCAGAGTCTCCCATGACTTTTAGACTTTGGATGCCCATGTTTCTAGTTGTCTGTAGTCCCAATAAAAGCACTTCATATTCTGCTACATTATTGGTAGCCTCGTATTCCAATTTAAAGGATAGTGGCACCCATTTTCCTGTGGGAGAGATTAATAATAGCCCAGCTCCATTGCCTTCTCTTGAATTTTCTCCATCAAAATGTAAAGTCCAAATTGTTGATTCCTGATCTTCTTTAGGCTGCTCAGCTTGGATTTGACCAAAAAGGGGCTCATGGGCATAATTTATATTTTCTTCTAACATCAAGCATGAGAAGTCTCCCTCTTTGTTATACACTGGGGAATTCTCTGAGCAGTTAGCCTTAGTTACCATTTTAACAAATCTAGTCTCCATGTATAACCTCCTCTCCTGGCCTCCAAAGACTAGGACAGTAGCATATGTCAAATCCAATTTGATTGACCCACCAATTTTTGTACCCTAGGACCTTGATAGCAACATGCCAAAGCGGGCTAGGATATCAGCAACCACAATGTCCATGACCACACTCTTTGCTGGAATTTGGGCCAGATTGAGCACTAAATCTTTAATCATTCCCAAGCATTTAACTCTTTTGGAATCAAATGAATATAGGTCTTTGTATGGTCTTGTAATTTGAAGTCCTAGTTGTTCCATGACAGACAGAGGCATAAGATTATGGGAAGCCCCAGAATCTAACATAAAATTGTGTAACAGTAGGTCATGAATAACTAGAGACACGTAAAAAGGAGGAGTAGAAGGGTCTATCTCCTCGACATGTGGGCCGAAGACTACCATGGGTCTTTCTTCTTGAAGGTTTAAACTATCAGGCACAATTGTTACTTCAGGAGGAAGCATGAAGGAAGTAACCTGAGACTGATATACAGGCTGTTTTAATAGTTCGGTCAGGGGGACTGGAATCTTAATTTTCTCAAGCTCTTTTTTTAAATTAAAAGCAGAAGGGGGCTTCTCTATTACAACTTCCTTTGACTCTTTATTTTCAGCTAAAGATTTAATTTCTTTTGACACAGATTCATCATTAGGAGGACTTACTGCTTTTGAAGAAGAAGGAATCTGATCATTAGGCTGCAAGGGAGCAATTAGAGGACTCTTACCTTTTTCTCCATTTCTCTTTGTGGCTGATCCCTTCTGAGCAGGTGCTTCTTTCTGAAGTGGCTCCTCTTCTTGATCTTGAGTTCGGGTCCTCTTCCTTGAAGATCTAAGATCATATTTTACATTGAAATGTGCTTGCATGAAATCAGCAAATTGTTTACAATAATGATCAATCTCTGCTTCTTCTTCTTGCAATGGGCATTCTATATCATCACTGTTTGAAAAAGCAAGATTTGAATCCTCTAATCAATAAGTAGCATCTTCAGTGGAGTCTTCTACTGGACCTTCCAGGTACAAGGGATGTGGTACCTGATCTTGCTGCTCCTTTATATCTCTGGGTAATATTTGCAATGGTGGTCTCTTATACTAGGGATTGTATCCTCTGTTTGGAGCATTATAAAAATTCTTTGGAGCTGCATTTTTAGCCTCCAGTTCAAGCTTGACCATATTCTTTATCATTTTTCTTATTTCATCCATTTTATCTAAATCCTTATCTTGATTAGAGGTGGAGACCTCTTCTTTACCTCTCCTCCTAGTGTCTTGTTCAATTTTTCCCTTCAGTTTCCCAGTGGAGGCAAAGTTTGCTTCCAGCTCCAGAGCATCTGACTGAGCATCATCTAAAGTAGCAGGTTTTCTTTCTCTCAATGAGAATCCAAAGTCAAAATCAAAGGCTGCTATAAAAAATATCTTGGCAGCTGTTTCATGGGGCTTCATTTCAGGAGGCAGGCTCAAATATAACTTGTTGAATCTTTTAATAAACTCAGATACTCCTTCATTATGCTTCTTCTTCAAAGTATTAAATTCAGTAAGACACTGACCATAATCTTTCTTTTCTCCCCACTTCCTGAGGAAAGTATTCTCCATCTCTTCCCAGGTGGTCACGGAATGATTTCCCAATGTCTTGAACCATTTTCTGGCCTCTCCTTCCAAAGATTGAAAAAATAATCTTAAGACCCCATCCAGATGTTCAACATTTAAATTTTCTGCAAAAGAACAGAAAGTCTCAAGATGTTTCTGAGCGTCAATTTCATTTTCTCCATTAAATCTCGGCAGTATCTTCAAATAATCCTGTGGCATATCATTTAGCACTTGGGGTAAGGCCAGTGGAGCGTATTTGTTCAATAGAAAAGCAGGAACATTAGCCATTGGGGGAGGTGGGGGTTGTGCAACAGTCTGAGATACAAATGAAGGAAAGGGAGTAGGAGGAAGTGGGGTATGAATAACAATGGGAATATATTGTATGGAAGCTTGAGGCGTAGCTGGGAATAATTCACGGTTAACAACAGCTACTTCTGTAACTTCTTTAATTTCCTCAGCCTCAGGAGTAGGATGGAAATCCTCTTCAATCCAGGCACTTCCTCTACGTGGAGTTTGTGAGTGAAAATCAGGATTTTCCTTGGTAGAATTGGGATGTTCTGTTCTAATTTCTTGAGAAGAAGAGGGCAGATAATCTTCAATGGAATATTCAGGGTTTTCAGCACGAACTGATTTCCTCTCCTTCCAAACTCTTTTATGAATAATATTCTCTAGGTCAGACACGTAAGGTGTCTTTGACTGAGATGTATCTGACCTCAAATGTGGCTTACGAGGAGCCAGGACTACCAATAAATTTATCGAATAAAGAATAGTGGAGTCGCCAAGGTGAGAGATACGCAACTCTTCAACTCTTTGTGCTCACCTGATTAGAGAGTGAAAACGATTTGTCGAGGCCCAAGGAAACTGATATTCTCAAATTCGATCCCCGGCAACGGCGCTAGAAAGATGTTGTGGACAATTTTTTCACCCCTAGAGACAGTCTAGAGTTGCCATAGACCAGTGCCTAGGACATCTTAATATATCAAGGAGATCATTATATAGCTTGGGTTGTCAATCCAAAATCTCTCTTACTATCTCTTGTTGAACAAGGAAATTAGTTTAAATGGGACCAATCTCTCTCAGAAGCTGATACAAAGACAAGAATAATGTAGGAACATCATGCAAAACTCCAATACAAAGACATCAGACAGTTAAGAGACAACTTACTGTAAAGAGGGCCAGTTCATATAATATACCACAGAAAACAAATATCAGGAAGTGGATGCAGTGAAGAGACATGAAGAAGATATTAGTTAACATGAGACTGATACCCATATACACAACATAATAAAATATGGGCTTATCCAACTAAGAATCCATACATGAAAATGGCGTTTTAAAAGCACCCTCCTCAAGTAACTAATATAGCAGAAAATATGGATGAGATGAACATGGAACAGTATATCATGACTAGGCCTATTTAAAGCGCTTGACTAACCCTAGTATGGGCATCAACTAGGATGAATCCTTACTCAATATTTGTGAGCCACTCGCATTCTAGAGCATGATACAAGAAGATAAATATCATGAAATGAGATATTGTATTAACACATATGAGAAAATTACATACTGTGAGATACCAAAGACCAAAATCCTCATTATAGTTATAACTCCTCCTCACTGAGGCCCTATGGACTCTGAGCCTTCACACAGAAGTGTTACAAGATGTATACAAAAACATTTTCACTGCATAGCTTGTTGATAGAAATATGGAACGCCTCTAGTGTCTTATTTCTGGGTTTTTATAGAAAATATAGAGAATTCTAGAAAAGGAGGTAGATGGAACACATTTAATGACTTGATTTGAACAAAATGGCGGAAAAAATTCACGCCCACACTGTGAATGACTAACTATAAATGACTATAATTTACAATTTACCTCCAGAAATAAATGCTGAGGATGAAAACCTCCTCATGAACAAGACACAAATAATAAAATATACAATGTTCGGGCCTTTACTGGAAGGGGGAAATCTGTTGCCATAAAACCCTGGGATAGCTTGTGATTGTGCACTGTACTCTCGGATCTCTAATTTTGAATTTAAACTCCAGATATTTAATGCAGAGTTTTGTATCCCTTAATCTTTCGTTGATATTCCATGCTGCCCCATTAATACTCTCGCCTGCTCAAATCTGTCCCTTGATTTTCTCTAGAGGGTTCTATAGATTCATATCTTTGCTTTCTTTAAGGATGGTCATATCATACAACTACCCTCGGCTTCATTCCTTAATTTCTTCCTCGGAAACTATTGAGGGCGTTGTTCTTGACTTCTGCGAACAGAGCAGCAAATCATGGTGAATCTTCTTCCGCAGCAAACTTGCAAAAACACAAACTAGTTAAGGAAAACTAGACTGGGATGGAGACAAGGACGATGGAGACATGGTCGTATGGCAGGAACACACAGGGTGGCAGAGAAAGCACAACGAGAATTTTGATAAACATATGGGAACGTAAGTTTTCATGTGGAACAATTGAAACACGACGTATGGGTAAAAAATGTTGAATATTAATACAACGCATATATATAGATGACAAGAATGGTAGTACAATAGGTACATGGGGGAATGACACATGGACACACGGCAAACCAAGAGGAATAGATGTTGTGGACAAAAGTACAACAAAAGTTGACGAAAAGGGTGATGTGGAGGTGTATAGTCAACAGGCGGAGGAGAACACGTCCTGGGCTGTCAGATCATGAAACTGGATCAACGGCTCAGAGGCACGGGAGCGATACGGCAGTGGGCCACGAGACACAACAGGCACGGGATAACGCACGAGAAAATTTGGAGGATATCCGCTGTTGGATGGAGGTCGACAGATCCAATGGCGTGGGTGAATTCCGCTTCCCGTCCATTGACCACTCTTTAACGCACGAAATGGTGGTTTTGAATGTCGTACTCAGGGGACACGCGTCGCACAATTTGTGGAATCGCTGGCATTTAGTTGAAAACTGCCGGCTCGGTGGAGGTGGTGCGGAATTAACCACTGGTTTCCACACGCGGGGGCCACCATGGATGATTTAATTTCGGGCCGTCGATTGGTTTTGATCGGACGGTTGCAGTCGTGCCCGAAAACATTTATTGTTAAACCCCCTTTCCCTCTGGCACATGGTTTTGCACTCGGGTTATATGGAAACCAAAATAGGGAGGGCTAAGATCTTAGGGGCTAGGCCCGATAAGTTTTAAATTATGGGTTTTGACCTTTGCAGGGTGGATTTTTCGGGCGGAAATGGTAATATTAAACAGAAGCATGGGGGTTTTAGGCCACGGAGGAGGTTTGAAATAGATTCAGAAGAGGCAGCGGACCAAAAATTTATATGCAGGGGTCAATATGTACAACACTTGGTATGAAAGTTTTCCACCTGCTTCTATTTATTGTCTAAAGGATTTTCATTCAATATTCTTTGAAAGGTATAAAGAAACATATCCATCCTTGAGTTTAGTGTAGAACTGTTGTGAACACATTAGTAATTTCATTCAAGATCTTGAGAATTTTTATGGGGATAATGACTTCATGGACGGAGAAATCATGGAAGCATTGTATGAAAGTTCATTTCAGCAGCACACAAAAATCTCAGAGGATACGTATGAAGATCAGCAGGTTGAAGATGGCCATATGACTGAAAATAATGAAAGAGAAAGTTTTGTTTTAGATCTGCCCATAGAAGAAGACGACATGCAGGGAAGTCAAGTTGCAAATCTAGAATGTGTTAATGTCCAGTCAGCTATTTCAGATCCAGATTCATATTGTGATGACCAAGAATACCTTGTGCTGAATCCCATGAAAGAGAACTCTGCTGTTGAAATCATCTAGAATGCAGAAGACAGAGTTGTGAATCCAAATGTTTTTATGTCATCAGAACAAAACCTTCATAAAGAGGTAATCCTGGCAGTTCATGAACAACAAAATGAGATCTTTGTTCGGGTAAGTGAAGAAGTTCCTTTGGACAAATATTTAGTAGATTATACAAATGTCATTTTTGCGTTTCAAGAATCAGCTGAAGTTTCTTTTCTTATGATTGATGAATGTAATAAGAATCTGGTTGTCATATCATATGAAGATGACTTATAATATATTCATCAAAGCATTCAGGATTGCCTTTCAGATTCTTCTTCATATGTTTCATGTTTTGAAATGTCTTTCCAAGAGGAGATCTTCTCGTCTACTTGTTCAGAATTTGTTGAGGACCAGGAACAGACTCTTACTGAAGAAAGATCAGAACCAAGAGAAAAAGACACCTTGTTCTTTCAGCGGGAGGTAAATCTTCATGTTTTTCAGGATCCTCTGGCAGGTTTGTTGCAGTCAGCAGTGAAGATGATTATTGTTGTATTCAGTGATGAAGGAGATCATGGTCAATTATGTTTTTGGATGCCCAGTTACTAGTATCTATTGTTGACCAGGAGATCTGATCAGGAGAATCAATCGAGAAGGCATTTGCTTGATTGGTTACATTGGAAGGCCCATTACACATGATGGTACATATTTCATTAGTATGCAGGTGGTTGTCATCATGCTTTCAAAACTTGATGAACTGCTTCCTTTTTCAAATTATTTGTAAATACCTGTTTTAGTCAGTCATGAGTCATTTGTGAGTCAGTTTCCAGTCAATAAATTAGTTGTGTCGATTTCTTGAAATAATGTACTCCATGGCCCAATGGAAGGAGGCACTGTCTTCTCTTCCAAAGATCTTCTATTCTTGGCACCTCCAGGGAGCTACCATCCCCATTGGAGCCAATGTTAGCATCAGTGTTGTTATCCCTCCATCAGAATCTGTTGGTGTGTGTCCAAACATTAAAGTTCATCAAAGTGGATTTCACGTCATTTGACATGTTATGGATGGTATTTGGTCAGCAAAGAGTCTGTTAGAATTTTTAGGTTTAGGGTTTTGACAATTTGGTTTGCAGAATGTTAAATAATACCTACAGGCCAGAGGAAGGTTCAATAAGGTTTCATTATGAGATACTCATCATTCATAGTGCCCATGGATGTTTCTTCTTCAAAACTCTGTTTTGAAGAAGAAATCATTAAATTTTTTTTAAATATGTGATTTTTCAAAAATTTTCAGTTATGAAATGTTTCGGCGTGACCTTGATCCACTGTAAATCATCCCTGCAAGCAGCTGGTATGGTCAAAGGAGAGTATCCAATTATTGGAATTTTAGATCTGAGAGACAGAAGTGCCCGTATTGCTGTCTATGGTGATTCAAATTGTCTAGATACTAGCCATATGATGATAAATTGCTACTAGTTTCTTAGGAAGCTTCTAGATTTTACCAGTCAAAACATTCAAGCTCCCATGTTATTTGCACCATCAATCAGATTGGCTTCTCCTCTGGTTAGGGATGGAGCTTTTCCAGTTCATCGAGAAGATGTCAATCTTTCAACATATTCATCAGTGATAAAACGTGAACTTGTATGCAGAAATGATGCTCATTTTGAGGTATTGGGTGCAAATGGTTATGACTCACATGCAACTTGGAGAATTAGAAAATTTCCAGGGATTCCAAATATATTCCTAGAACAATTTCCAAAAGGGACAAAAACCTTCTATGCCTTTTGATAATACATTTGTATCTTCAAATAGCAATGAAGGCATGAGTAATGTATTTCCTAGTTTAGAATTGGATTTGACTGATGAAAAGACAAAGGCAGTTACTGAGAACGAGAAGACCTTATTCAATCCGACCATGGTTGATTTTGGACTGGGCCAAAGCCAAGGTTTAAAAGAAAGTTAACAAACAGTCATTAGAAATATCTCAGTGGATCTTCTAGGGTGGCTTAACAGGGATGAGCTTGACATACCAATGTTAATAGCTATTCAATGGATTGCTCTTGTTATTCTCTGTATTACTGAGTTTATTTTGGGCTTGAGTTTCTGGTGTGTGCGGAAAAAGCAGGCGAAAGGAATAGTGCGTTCCTCTATACTCCTGTAGTTCAATAAATTCTAAAATTGTGGGAAGTGTGAAAATTTTTTAATACACATTGATTGTTCATACAGTAAGAGGAAATGCTGATGGCAATTCAATCATTGGCCACACAAAAGAAATATATTTCGATGTATTGATCTATGATCTAATTATATTTTGTAAAATCTGAGGAATTGATGATGCCAACTTGTGTGACAAGGATGGTCAGCTAGTGGTCTGCGGGAGTCACAGGTCCTAAAGGGATGTTTGTGAGGACGGAAATATGGTAGCTTGTAACTGTTTATATTTCTCTAAACATTGTTCAATGAAACTTGAAAGGAGACCAAGTTGGTTCATTCAGTTTTCCATAACGAGAACTGACATCAATTTCCAATTTTAAGTTGGTCTAAGTTGCGATATAGCTATCCTGTAGTTTCACTGTATGAAATTGCTCTGGAGGCCTTGCTTAGTTGTAAGCATGTATCATACAGTGGAAGCCTCTCGTGGATACCAAGAAATGCCAGTAAATTTAGTTGGATGGGCGGAACAGAGTTTAAAGCTGGAACTGTGTGTTGAAAGGTGTGCGCGGCACATTGGGAGCAAGCACGATGCACTGAAGGCGCGCGGCGCACTGGACTGATTTCTGCAGTGTAATTTTACACTGACGCGGCACACCCACATGGCGCGGCGCGTTGGGTGTGCACGCAGCGCACAGAGCTTCCAAACAGTTTGTCACTATTTCCTCATCAAAATTTCTGAAATGATTCAAATTTTCTGCTCCAAGCTGGTTTTATGAGAGGATCAATTGCTACGTGTTGGTTCATCATCTTCAGTTATGCCATCAAAGGATCTATGGAAAGCGAATTACAATGTATTAGACCAATCAAAGTCCTCCGTTGAAGAAACTGATTTTAGAAGCATTTTCTGATGCTGGGCAATCTAATCATGATGGCCCAAAAGGTCCGAGGAGTGTCAGTTTGGGATTAACACAACTCCGTTTCCCTTAATTCAAAGCTATTTTTGTTGAAAATCGGTTTTCATCCAAACGGCAAAAGGGAAAATGAAAATTCTGAAACCAAAAGTTAAATTTAAACGAAAAGTGTCCATCACAGCAGAGAAATAGGATTGGAGGCCTATTTTTGTCTTTAGCCACGATTTAATGAGATCCACGCTACGCCTTTTCATTGGCCATCAGAAATTTGCAAAGTGTAAAATGTAACATTAGAACAGATGGATGATCCTTTTTCTATCTTCGTGGTTTCAGTTGAAACAATGCCCTATTTTGATCGATTTGTTTTCTCATACTTGCATCTATTTATTCTATTTTAAATCATTTGTAAGTGGGGAGAGTTCTGCGAAACGTGTAGAGGAATAACAGAGAGCTTCACTGTATAGTTTTGACAGAGATTTAATGAAAAGATACGACTCTGGTTCATGAGATTCATGTGGTACAATGTTTGGCATATGTTTCTTCTCTGTTTCATATGTTTCTCGTTATGTTTACTATTCATTTCATAATCATTTCTAGAAGAATGCTTTTAAGTGAGAAAGGTAGAATCCATGTTAATTGCTCTACCTTGAGAAAGTGTTCATTTTCTGTGTATCTTCTTCTGTCTGAGAAGGATTCATTATAGATGCCCTTTTCAGCCTCTCAGCCGTCTTTCACCCCATATAATTTCAATTCAAATGCTAAACCTTTTGCCTATCTTGCCTCATGAGATAATATATGTCTTGATTTAATTTCTCTGCTCATGCTGTTCCTTGGTCCCATATAGCCCAGAAAACTCAGTCATTTATCAAAATACCTTTTCCATATTTATTTACTAGCCTAAAATCAGTATCCATTATAAGTCATCTCAGCCCCTTTTGAAGACCTTTTGCCAAGATAGACCCGGAGAGAGGCCTCTCCTGTCCTCATAGGGCTAGCTATGAGGCTGAGCTTGTTTTGATGTTGCCTTGAGTTTTACCTTATTTCAGCCTAAGGTAGATTCGAGCTCTAACACAATGGAAATCGAATGGAGTTGTTTCTTTGTGATCTAGTGTCTGGTAGATGACCATAAAGACAAAGGAACACCTAAGAAGATGAAAAATATCCCAATCCCATCTGATTCAATAAGTAGCATGCAATTGGATTTACAATGCCAGGAAGAGAATAGTACCTTATATCCCCATAGTTTGGGGATGGATCTTGAGTTCATAGCAGAATTATTGTGGTCCAGACGAGCGATCTACTCCATATACTCTCGATCTCAACACTTGCACATAATCAAAAAATTTCAAGGACGAAAAGAGATCTTCCTTAGAATATTGTTAGATAAACAATGATATAAACCAATCACAAGATCTGAAACATAATTATGTAAGAGAGGGAACATATATCTTCATTAATCTCATAAAACTGATACAACACTTATATACCTTCGCTCCAGCGTCTCCTCTCCACAATCTGACAAATTTTCCCCACTAGGTCCAATGAATGACCACGAAGAGCATTCACATAAGACTAAGACCTCACAATCTCTTTATATGGAAGAAAAAGGGAAGCATAAGATCAAGGTATTAGCTCATAAAAACTCAAAATTCTCCATCTATCCTGACCCTCTTAAACGATCTAGTATAAATATGTAGTTGAAAAGTCCCTGGATGATGAATGTGGATTCTCAGGATGATGAGAAGTTACAAAAGTTTCTATTGGTTGCAGGCTCATAAAGGGTGGATTAGGGCCTTATCCATGGGCACGAGAGGCCTAGGTAGCGGCTAGAGGCCTTTGGCTATGGGAACAATCCTATCAGCCCATGGTTAAGGGTCAAACTAGAAAAAAAAATTCATCCCAAGTTAGGAAAAATACATATGACTGTGAGGGATAAGGGTCATTGACAAAGGGGTAGAAAATAGGCTGATAATAGGTGCCCTGTAATGTATGAGGTCAGAAAGAGAAGCTGATGGCCAAAATACTTTATAATCAAAATCAGAGGTCAAAGAAGCAGTGAGGAAACAAAGGCAACAACGTGGATAGGAAAACATTGAAGTTGAAGTCTCAACTATGTTGATAACATTCTCGAGGCGGGCATACCCACATTCGATCATCATAAAATAATGAACATGACCACCAAACATACATTGTGTATCTATGCCAGAAATTGCTATAATATGGCCATGACTGATATACGATGTGGATCCATGTGACTCAATGGAAAGATCATAGCCACTAAGGAATAAAATCATGGATCTATGTCACAGTATACATCTGTAGGACTATGGACACATGACAGCCAGTAAAGTGTCCCAGATAGCCCTCAAAGTACATAAACTATACATAAATTCACTGCAAACTGGGAATGATTCCATATAAGAGTGAGATGTCCCTAACCTAGGTTCTTCAACATAAGCTCGATGGTACGGATCTACACATGCGAATAGATGAGATGAATTCGAGCAATGGTAGAGACCACCTTATTACCAACCAATGAGTTAAACCAGTAACGTACGTGAGGGAATCCACCAATGAGGAAAATGAATCCTAAGGTACCTTGTACAATCCACTAAGTGTGAACGAATGAGCTGACGTCAAACATTAGTGAACTTTACCAATCAGGAGTGAATGATGTAAACCCATTTTCAATTGCGGGAAAGCCTATCACTTATTTTTTCAAGCTCCAAGGTAGCATCAATTCCTAGATCAAGCTCCTGGCTAATGAGCTAACATCGATAGGAGAAGATCTGTAGAAGGAGGGCCTTAATGTATCCCCCATCAATTGACACATAACAAAGTAGGATGATTTGATGTATGGATTAAGTCACGAGGTGATGAATTACAACTGAAAAGGGGATGGACGACTAAAAAATGTCAACAGACAACTGCAGATGGCTCACATAGGCTGAGACTGTTAGAAAATTATATATTACAGAGAAATGAAACACATAACATATGAAGAAAACAAAAGCACACAAAATACATTAAACCAGAGAGACACAGAGATATGTGGTTCACCCAGTTTGGGATACGTCCACCCCGAACAACCAATCCTTCCTTTCGAATATCCAATGAAATGAAGAGACACAACCTACAACAGATCCGTTGTAATATCCTCTATTCTCTCTCACAGTCTCCCTACCTGTTTCTCGCTCTAATAATACACATACAATACACAGCCGCAATATAGCACCCTCATACAAATGAGGAATTTCCTTCTAGGGAAAAAAATCTAAACTAAACATCACTTCTACCATCAAATCATATTCCTAATCAATGGCCCATATTGACTAGAAATTAATATACTTTTAAAAGGTAATTTTACATCTATTTTTAGCTTCGGGGGCGCTGGCCCCGAAACCCCCCACCAGGGGGGGGGGCTCCATAAAGTCACAGTCGCACCCCCCCCCCTCATGGATCCCCCAAGTAGCATTTAATTACGGGTGGTGTTTCCGCCGCATTAAGGTACAGGGGTCCAACGCTATGATACAAAATAAATAGGATAATCAGGCTCCACACCCAACGGAGAATTCCCTTGAACACATAACTGCAGAACATAAGAGTGACTTGGAAACATGACAAAATTAGCACCATGTGATATCATGCAACAACATAAGAGGCATCGAGGCATGTTGCATATGACTAGAAGAGTAACCGGCTGGAGGAGTAAAGAGACTCATATGGATGATATGAATCCTAAGAAAGCTAAAATCCAAATGTAAGATAATAACACAGACAAGTTTCATGTTCAAGGGTGATGCAATTGACACTGCCAATGGATGATAAATGAAAATAGATGTTACCTCCCTTCTCTTTTTATAATTTCATTATTCGTAAAATTGTCCCCCAAGCCTGAAACAGAGATAAAAGTATAAAAGGGAGAGCCTCCTAGCTAGTGTAGACTATGGTATTCCTTTTTCATAACTAGTTTATCCTAGTTCGGAAAAGGGTTAAAATTATACTGGGTAGACGACACTTCAGGTAATTTAAGGAGTGTGAAGTAGACAAGTTCACTCAACAATATTTTCTAATTTAAGGAGTCTAAAAAGAGCTTACAAAAAACCCCTCCTAGAGGAATAAGTGGCATAAAGGGTATAAATTGGTCCGTGTAATGGTGGAACTGCTCATGACATAAGGAAAACATGAGGCTGGCTAATGGGACCACTCATCGTAGTAGTTCCTCTAGACACGGTAAAACACAAAGAGAGTGCAGACAACGGGCTAAGCAAGCGATGATGATGGACAAACAAAACCAAGGCTCAAACTATATAATTACGCTCATAAAAGTGGAAAGGACAAGGGATATAGTGTGGAATCCTCCCAGGGTATGGCCAGAACTATGACGAAGAAGAGAACATGAGGCTCAAATCCGAAGTCGTGGCGGGTCAGAAGGAGGTATTTCGAGAAAAAATAAAAAATGACTGCATGGAAACCAATACAGACAGAGGGTTCTAACTAGGGTATACATGATCAGGTAAGCTCTACCGCCAAGCTACTCAATGCATACAGGAAGTGGCGAAAGTCGCCACTTGACGAGGTCGAAGCTAAGGCATAAATAATACTGACGGTCAAAATGAAAAATCATAAAAGGTGACCTACCCCTATATGCTAGTAGAAGCTTCATACCAGTCAAGCCCAGTGTAAAATGTAACCCTTCAATACATAAGAAAAAATTGACTCCCAAGTCCTCCTGCAAAAGGTAGACTGAAAAATAGACAATAAAGCTAAAAAAACCCACTTTAACCCAAAAATTACAAAAGGAATATTCCTCAAGATGCCAAAGGAGGCCAAAAAAGGTTATAAAAGGAACCCACACTTCTCTATTTTATCATTGTGAAGTTTGTGAAGAAAGGAGGAGAGAGCTTCCAAGGTTTTGAGAGAATGAGAAAGTGGCCATCTTCAAGCAAGTAAGTCGAAAATCGCCTTTCTCTCAGTCATTCCTATACTTAGATGTCGAGCCACAGTGGTTTATTGTCGGGGTTTTCTGTTTGTTGAGAAAAAATTTCCTTGGCCATGGGCTTGCTACGGAATTTTTTTTGCCTGAGAGGTCTGGCCAGGGGCAGCCCACGGGCACAACCGCGATCTTCCTGTGTCAAGGACACAGTCAGGGGGTAAAATGGGAATTTTGTAAATAATTTTCCTTTAATTTTTTTTTTCTATGTCTTTCCCTGAGTTTTATAGCGACTGAGAAGTATAATGTGGGTGCAGGAGTAACCATGGTGTAAGAATGGAGAGAGAGACAACACACAGAGAACGAAATCCAATCCATGGCCCATGGGCCAGCCATCAATGCCTTGAGGAATTGTGGCTTACTAAAATTCTTTAGAATCTGAAGCATGACCAGTCAAGACTATATATTGACATATATTATATGGTGGTGGGATGTGGACACTCAACACTTCATTGTTGGGGTAGAGATATTCACCATAGAAGCCCAAGAAATATATTTTATCACAGTTCTATCAAGGTAGGGAGCTCCAATTATGTTGATAGGGGTTCAAATCAATATATGGGAAAAAATCTGAAGTATAAGGGCTTCCTATTGTAGGAAAGTGGATGGGGCAGATAAAAATAAGATCCTCATAGAGGAGATAAAGAACTTAATCCTCCAGAAACTATCCTAAATAGTGACCCTAGTATTAGGGTTCGTAGGACCCCATGCAGTGACAATTCTATAATTGGAGCTGAGTATATGATGTTTGGAACCCACCTTGTTCAACTGGTGTGATGGGATGGTGACCAGTGTGAAGGCTCACCTTACAAAGCTGAAGAGGAGGAATGAAACTTGCGATTATTCAGGCTTACTAGTAAGCTTCCTCTGTCATAGGATTGTAGTGATGACACCCTAGACATTGGATTATGCAACCTCTCCACTGACAAGACAACCCTGTATCGCTAGAGGGTGTACCATTTTACCACGAGATGAAAAAGTTCATACTAGTATGAGGTACCCAAACACGTATTGGAAATGGATGAGGGAAACTGCATTGCCAGTGGATGATTACCCATATTATGGGGTGGAATTCATGGGAGATCCTAACATAGTCTTGCCTCCTAGTGAGGGTTTCGATTAGAGAGGTTAAAAAATTGGATGTTTTATGTTTTGTAATTTTTGGTATTTTTGAAATACTTGATTTTTTTGTTTTTTTAACTAGAGTACATAATCACCGATGATATGTTTTTTGACATGCATATGTGGCACTTGTATACCCAGTCGGATATTCTCCATTAAGGAGACATGTACCACAAGCCTTGGCCCCAAAACTGATAGAGGAGATAGAATATGAGGATGAGGATAGAAGATGAGGATGAGGATGAGGATCCAGGAGATGTACCCTCAAAAATTAACAAATCAGAGTCGGATTCCTTATATATTAACGAAATTTGAGCTGAGGAACTATGAGTTGAGAGTCAAGATGAACAACGATATGGTGTATGCCAAGATGATTAGCCTCGGTCAAGAGCTCAATGAAAATGCTATACTCAGCCATGTTTTTGGTGACAGGCCAAATCCAAATAACTCGAGAACTCACAAGCTTATCAATGAGTGAAAATATGACCCAAGCGATAGAATAAACACTTCTGAGTGCGATAGCTTAAACCATTTACAATGCCTCTATAAGGGAGTGAGGGTGTTGACATCCTTACAACCAAGACCATACACAAGAATTACACAAAAAAACCAGGTAGATGCTAATGAGAAGAAAAAATAAATTGAACACACTCACACCTATATACATAACATAAAATCATGACACAGTCCAATAAGTCACACTAAAGTGTTCCCACAATCGGGCACATGCCAAGAGTTTCTATACGTGAACTTATGAGAGGAAGAGACCATATGGTACACTAGTGTAAAACCATGCCAAATGAAGTCAAAATTCCCAAGTATAAAATGTTGACCATTCCAAGGACAATCTAACATAGTCATACTCTCAAAATTATCCTAAGGACATAAGGGAGGATTATGACATAATGGAGGCACATAATGCTCATCGATAGGTGGTAAGGGAAATTCATTGGCGAGTTCAATAGTCGAAGCCCAAGACTTGAATCAGTCCATGGGTGGAACTTCCAAGGAAGGATGACGAGGTTCCCACTGAGTCAATTCAAGATTTGATACGTATAGCTTTACATGTTCCAATTCAGGGAGATTAGAAGTAGAAAAAGGAAAAAATCCCTATGATTATCAGTGGATAAATCAATGACCTCCAAGTTGGCTAACTAGGAAGGCTCGTCATCAAGGGAGTCACGTGGAACAAGCGGAGGATCTTGATCATATTCCATATTGGGATAGAGTTTCTAACCATTGTTTGGAGGTACTGATGGGACTGCTGAAAGCAAAATATCTTCCACAATAGGTGGCAGAGGGTGCTCACTAGGTTGATCATCTTCTATAGTAATAGGTGACACCACCCACGGATCAAAAGGTATATGGGGTCCATAGGTGCCAGAATATATCATATACATAGGAGAAGTGGTAGGATATGAGGGGGTGTTAGTTGGAGGGAGTTGAGGAAAAATCCCCATAAGAGTGGAACTTTTGAAAATTCCCGCCCCAACACTCTAAAATTGACCGGGATTGTCCGCCAAAAGTGGTAAAATAGTTACAATGGTGGAAATATGGGTCGATGGCATGAAATATTCAAATTTTTCAGTGATGATAATCTTGCCTTCATGAGGAAAGAAAATTAAATGAAATATAGATGAGACGACTACAGTTATGGCATAAAACCAACTATAACCAAGGAGAAATTTTTAATCTAAAGGAGCATCGACAGCTTCAACATTGACATGTAGCATATCGCCCCTAATTCAATGGAAAAATGCAGGAGGACACCCTTAGGAATGAAATTGTGGTCATCAAACACTTGGAGAGTGGTATTATACATTGCGAGAGCCAGAGCGCCAATAGCTTTCCAACAAGATATGGACATGACACGGGTGGGAGAGACCTCCTCTACCAAAGTGTGATGGATATTCTTCTCGGAAAATCGCAAGATAATATAGAAAGAAATCTAATGGGAAAGAAGAGGGGCCAATTTATCAGCATTGAAAGTGATGAAACTAGAGTCAGATAAATCAAGTCCAGCAATGATAGGCAACAAGGATTTGTGTTTTTGAGGACAACTTTGAAAGACCTCCAAGGCAGACATGGAACAAGGCGCCTAGGAAAGATTTTGAACAATACTATAATATTGAGCATCCCTGGCAGAAGGGTTGTGTGTTGTCTTATGTAAAGCACCCTAGGGGGGGTGATAGATAGGTTCCATAGGCTTATCAAGACTAAGAAGTCAAGTGGAACTAGGTGGAGCTAATGAGTCCTTGGAAGGAGAACTCAACTTAGGGACATCATAAGACTTAGCTCATGTGGTCACGTTAACATATTCATTGCACATAAATACCAATGAACTGTGAGGGGGATGGGAAGATGACCCCTCGTTACCCCCTTGCAAAGGTCAAGAAGGTTGAGAAATCATTTTTTGTTGGGATTGTGTAGGGAATGAATGAGTTAAAACAACAAGATATTGAGTATATGGTGGTGAAAGAATCCTATGGACTTCATCCATCTGAGGAAATTCATTAGTAAGGTGACCGCCTTGAAAATTTTACAAGGGAACTTGACTTTATGACGACGTTCGCTGGTGCCCTCTCCCTAACTTTGAGGATTGGGTGAAGACTCCTAGAAATTTTGGTTTTTATGTTTATTTCTCTTGTTATTCTTGTTTTCTTACCACCGGATTGAGATTTGTTCTTTGGTTGAGTGGACTTCACCGTAAGAACATCAGTGGACTACTTAGGAGGGGCTTCTTTAGGAGAGCCAAACACACTTGTTGGGGCTTGAGATGTAACAATCAATTTCCCAAGGTGGGCATCAAGTTGGTTCATGAGATCGGAAGCAGACACAATCATGCCATCGACATGTTGGCCAGGAATAGGTTTAGGTCGGACAATGGAAGGCCTGGGGGCATTGGGAAATACTTTGTACAATGTACGCAACTGTGAATATATGAGATCCAAATATTGGGTGGCTATAATGTGTTGAAAAATAGACACATATTTGGAAATTTGTGATCGAAGTGATCTAATGAACCATTTACGAATAATTTCATCAGGTAACTTGGTTTTTAACAACCCCTTGCAATGATGACACTCATGAATATGATCAGAAATGAGTTTTTGATCATATTGTTTGAAGTTAGACAAAATTTAAGAGTCAAGATCATGTTGAGTTGGCAACTGAATATGCGTTAGGAAAGTTTGAATTAGAGAGGAAAAATAACTGTAGGATGCAGTCTCTAACTCGATGTACCACTTGGCAGCATCCCTGATTAATGTTCTTTGGAACAGGTTAAGTTTAACATAATCATACACCAATGAATTAGATGAACACCATAGATGGTAGGTGGTAATGTGGGTGGACGGATTATCCCCTGGATTCCATTCGAGCTTGAAAATATCATATGGTAATTTGGCGGGCATAGGCAGCAACCAGGGATCATGACAAATGGGGTGATTAGTCAGTTTAGCTAAATCCAACAAATTTAGATACGATATAAATAGATTGTGAATTTGACTGAATGGGTCATCGACAGGGGAATCCCTTGAAAAAACTTGTGGTCCCTCCATAAATGGATTCGATGATTGCATTTTTGGGTGTTGAAAAGGTTTTCCCCAAAAAATGGTTGTTGTGTGCCAACATAACTAGTAGATGGATGTTTCCCCCTGGGGTAAAAACCTCCAGAGAGAAATGGACCCTCAAAAACATGACTGCTAATTGGGTTGTACCTAGGGTGAAAAGAAGGACCATATTGTGTAGAAGGACTAACATAAGGGGAATGACCCGAGTGAGACATGATATTGGCAGTGTGGTTTCCCCCAGGTAAAATAGCCCCGCCAGTGAAAGTACTAGTAGGTGGTGTCCCTCCATGTTGGAACGGGGTCTCCTAACAAGCTGCGAAACTGGTCCATTTTGAATAATTTTTATTATATTTGGTCTAGCACAGGGATTTTGGGGCAGGTCAAAGCCCCGAATGCATTGTAATGGGTCAAAGGGTAAACTATGGGTCCGAAAACCATGGGTTGCAGACCATAGGAAATTCAAGGATAGATTGTTATAATTAGGGATGCATTTTGTATTGTAAAGGATAGGATATGATGATCTATTGATGTGATCTATTGTTCAGGCGATCTGTTTGGGTTTTTGGGAATGGACTCCTGCTAGCTGTGTGCATGGAGATCCAAGTCTAGCTGTGTGCGGACCCTGCTGCTGTGTGTGCAAGTTGGGAAGGGGATTGTAAGGAAGAATTGATGAATGGATAAATGTGAAGGATTGTTAGAGAATTGAATCTGTGATTACTGTTATATGGATTACTGATAGTTGTTGTACCATGTGTTTCTCTATCTTTTAAGCTGTGAAAGGTCTGTGAACTGTGTTCTGGGATCTAGATCTTTCATGTTATGTTTATATACTGCTGTGTTGTTATTATAACAAGCGAATAACTATAGATCTAGTGCACATGGATGCGAATAGAGACTTAATTGACCCTACGCAGATAAGGTAATCGGGGATTACAAGACCTAGTGCAGCTCTGCTTGCTTTACCCATCCTTTCTCAGGGTGCAGAAACTTGGTTCCATCACCCACCCATACTACCTCGGGTGAGACTTGGACCTGCAAAAGTAGGTCACTGCCAAAAGGGCCAGTAGTATAGGGGTTTTTTGGCAAACCTTACACACCAAACCTGGGTTAGGACCCCTTGAGCCAAAAAATGGTCCCGTTGTTGGGACCGGTCTGAGGAAGTGATCTAGTATTGACAAGAAAATACTGAAGATCTGACGTGAAAGTGAATGAACGCTACTCTATACAACACGAAGTGGTAGGAATTATCAAACCAATCTAGTAAAGAGTCACTCTGTCCGTAGCCCAAAGAGGAGAGAAATGGTGCAAGGGTCATCATTCTTGCAGGAGGACAAGCCCTAAACTGGAGCCTTGTTAGGAGGAGACATGGCGGTACACTTGAAATTACTTACCTTTAAAGGTGTGGCCGATGAAGACATGGATCATTTTTGGTTTGTGGTAGATTCGGTACAGACGACACAGGGGGTGGTGAGCGATACTATAAAAAAAGCACAGTTGTCCTTGGCCTTTGAAGATCGAGTGCCAGATTGGTATATGCGGTACATATCTCAAAATGGGAGTGCATCCCTTAAAAATATTAAGGATGCCCTAAAAAAACAGTTCAGGAAACCACAGTCATACTCTTAGTTGGTAGCCGAAGTAAAATAATTCAAGCAAGGTGCGTCTGAGTTGGTGTGGGAGGCCGATCAACGATTAAAGAAAGAAATTAGGGAAGGTGGGTTCAATTATGACAATAGACAACACATGGAATGGTTCATCACCATGTTTCTACCCCACTTATGTACTCCAATGGGCCAACAGACCTTCGAGTCGCAAGAAAAAGCCTTGGAAACTGCCATGAAGCTCAAAGCCGTGCCCAAGGATGACATGTTGGGGGGAGTACAACAGATTCAAGAGTAGCTTGAAGCCATTCATTTGGATATACGGAACTTGTGGACAGAATGAGAAAAGAAATATCTCTGGTGCATACGATGTCGGGTGTCTGGCCATACCAAGGAACAATTTCCCTATTGGTAGATTACCTACAGGTAGGGGGACCTAGTCTGCTGCACCCTGGGTCCAGCGGATCTATGCTCTGGTGCGATGACTACCTGGTTGCAGGATTACACAATACAACTCAGTTCCCCCAGCTAAGTATGGTTGATCTGAAGCAACAGTGGTGTCGGTTCTGCCGGTCGGTAGGGCACGATGAGAATAATTGTCTCACATATGAATTATTGGTAGATAGGGGAGCCCTCTATAGTGTACAATCAGTTCCTGCGTCGCCAAGATCCCCCGTGACTTTTGGTGGCTCCCCAGCAAGGGGTAGGGGAGGTCGAGGAGGGAGCACAAGACGAGGTCGGTGGCAGTTTATCTGATATAATTGCAGAGAGATAGGGCACTTCGCAAGGGACTGCCCAAATCCCAACAAGCAATCTTGCAAATATTTCCAGTAGCTGGACCATGAGATTGAAGATTGCCCAATTTAACTAGCCAAGACGCAGGAAAAACAGCCCACCCCTACGAAGAATGTGAAAAGGGTTAAAACTGAGCTACCGAACAAACTAGTCACCTAGGGAGCAAGGGGAGAAGTACACCTCAAAGAACAAGCATCGTGGGTGGCTCCTGCGCAGCTTCTGGTGCACCTCAAGAAAACGGAAGAGGTTGAGCCCCTTCTAGCAGCGTGCTTGAAAATGATACATAACCCACCAGCTATAGAAACTCTTCAAGTTTTAGTGCATAGTTACACAGCCCGACCCAACACAATCTTGGAGACCCGAGGTATCCACTGACTATATGGCTAGAAGAAACGTAGTGAACGAGAAATGTGGCTGACTGCGCAAATTGGCGACTACGAGATGGACCAAGTTATTCTCGATTTCGGGTTGGATGCAAACGTACTACCAAAGAAGACATGGCAATGAATGGGTGAACCTAAGTTGCAATGGTCCACTATCTAGCTGCACATGGAGAATCAACAGAAGATCATACTGCTAGGATGGTTTCCAAGAGTCATGGTAGATATCGCAGGAGTAAAAGTCTGAGCTGACTTTGAGGTCATTGAAATTGTGGGAGATGCAGATCCCTACCCTAGTCTCCTTAGACTGGACTGGGCAATTGACATGGATGGTGTCATCAATCTCAAGAAGCGCAACATGGTGTTTGAAAGAAAAGGTACATGTGTCATAGTACCTCTAGATCTAGCCGAAGGTGCGTGGTATATAGATCCAACCTATGAGGAGGAGGAATTACATCTCATTTATAAATTAACTATGCAAGATGAAGATCGGGTTAACCCCATGGATGAAGGAATGCTCTGTTGGGAATAGGACAATGAATTTTTTTTGGACTCTGATGAGGAGCTAGAAAATTGGCAAGGCCGATTACATGAAGTTTCGGCACTCCGATGTCTCTAGACCGTTAGGAATTTTTGGCGCATCTCTACCAAGGAAAGAAACTTGCCCTACTAGGAGGACACAAATTATTTTCAGAAGAAGGTTGAACCCAAGATTCCTACAGAACGTGGGCTAGGGGCATTATCACTAACATTGCACGAAGCACCTACGCAAGGACTATTATTCTTCAGTTAGGATAAGTATTGGAGAAGGGTGATCCTGCGCATAGCGACCCCCGTTGCCAGATGGAATCCGAGGTCAGTCGACCTATGTAGATACTTGCTAAAATAAAACCCTCAAGGGTGCAATGAGACATTGCATGGACAGGCTTACCGAGGTACCACTGACCTAGGCATATGTTGGGTTATGGACCTACCCGACCCCACATGTCATTTGGAGAAATTGCGAACGTCTCAAGCAATAAATGGCACAAGGGCGCATGATGCAGCCCTCTGGTGCAAGGACGTTCCAACCAAGGGCGAAGCGCATGGCTCGAAAAGACCGATGTCCAACTTGTAGACACACCTCGTGTCGACCTTCATTACGTGTACGTGAATGACATACGGGCGTCATCCGTGGTCTGACATTATGGGAAAACAACCTCAGGCATGCAGGATGCCCGTCAGATTTAATAAAAAATGGATCTTACAAGTATGCATAATTGGCGGTAGATCATCAATGTAGCCACTTATGATAATATTGATCCACTTGATCGATGGTCAGTCTCATGAATGGGCTACTCCCCCATTAAAGAGCTCCAAACGGTGTGCGGATGACTAGATAATTACACACTAGGATATTTATTTACCATACAACATGCTCCTACTATCTACGTACTGGTTCTTTGTGCTCATTAACATTCTTTGGGTTGTCCGCTTTCGTATTGCTAAGATGGACCCAACTAGAGCACCTGAGAATGCTGAGTGCAGTCATAGGGGTGAGCACAGGCTCCCGGCAGACAAGATTATCTCCAAGACACACACAAAAGGAATGATGTGGTATAGGGAGATGCTGCGACTTCTCCACAATTACAGAATCCCGCCCAATCGAAGCAATGTGTGTTCCCTCCATTTAATTTCCCTTGTCAATGCTCATGATCCAACTATGGTGGACCTCCAAATTGATTTAGCGCAACTATCCTGCACAGAGCTACAAGGACTGAACATAAGAGTGTTGCGCAAAGTTCACCACCGTGAACGAGCCAGGCGACAATAGTATGACATAACTCAGGAAGTACGTGACCAACAGATTGCAGTGGTCATAGGGGCAACACAGATTATTCAAGAACAACTGACGCAGGGTGCACAACTAGTTGAAACAACTACCCAACTATGGACGGCCCTCCAGCACCATTCCACGCTTCAGCATATCCAGACGAAATTACAGCAGGCATAAGCTACTCTGGAACAAGTCAGAGCGTCCTCACCTGCCACTGTCTCCACGCAGCATCGGGCCATCTTGGACAGGATTGAGAATCTGTACCACAAAAAGCATGTCACCCAGAAACGGTTGAAACCATGGGGTGACACCACACTCCAGCTCAACAAAGAAGCTCAGTCTACCATTTCATGCCTCCACCAACTATTAGAACGAGTTATCGCGGCTCCAGATGGCCCTGCCTCCCTAACACTAGTCAACATTGTGCAATGAGCTGCATCCCAAAGTAAGAAAGTGCTCCCACCGCTCCTCTGTGCTCTGGCTACCTTGTGCGCGCAAATGGAAGTTGCACCACTGCAGTGACTCGGAACGAGTCAAAAGATTGTGTTGGGGGACTATTGGAACATGGTCTCCTAACAAGCCATGAAACTGGTCCATTTTGAATATTTTTGACTATATTTACTCTTGTGCAGGGGTTTTGGGGCAGGTCAAAGCCCCAAACGCATTGTAATGGATCAAAGGGTAAACTAGGGGTCCGAAAACCATGGGTTGCGGACCATAGGAAAGTTGAGGATATATTGTTATAAATAGGGATGCATTTTTTATTGTAAAGGATAAAATATGATGACCTATTGATGCGATCTGTTGTTCAAGTGATATTTTTGGGTTTTGGGGAATAGACTCCTGCTGGTTGTGTATGCGGAGATCCAAGTCTAGCTGTGTGCGGACCCTGCTGCTGTGTGTGCAAGTTGGGAAGGGAATTGTAAGGAAGAATTGATGAATGGATAAATGCGAAGGATTGTTAGAGAACTGAATCTGTGAGTACTGTTATATGGATTACTGATAATTTTTGTACCATGTGTTTCTCTGTCTTTTAAGCTGTGAAAGGTATATGTACTATGTTCTGGGATCTAGATCTGTTATGTTATGTTTATATATTGTTGTGTTGTTACTATAACAAGCGAATAACTATAGATATCATGCAGGTGGATGCGAATAGAGACTTAATTGACCCTATGCAGACAAGGTAATCAGGGATTACAAGACCTGGTGCAGCTCTGCTTGCTTTACCCATCCTTTTTTAGGGTGCAGAAACCTGGTTCCAGCACCCACCCATACTACTTCGGGTGAGATTTTGACCTACGAAAGCAGGTCACTGCTGAAAGGACCAGTAGTATAGGGGTTTGTTGTCAAACCTTGCACACCGAACCTGGGTTAGGACCCCTTGAGCCAACACTCCAAAGAGCGAACTATACCAAGCTTGCACTATATTAGAACCTATATTTCCCTGAGGCTGCCTAGGGGCAACTGGCGATCCCCCCCATGGATTTCTAGAAGTAACCACGCCTAACTATGGAATGGGAATAGTTGGTTGGTAAAATGAAAGAGTGTAAAATCCTAGTCCTACTGGCTGACTAGGTTGGGGTATCGTAGTCTCCATAAAGGATGGTGTGGGCACAAAAAAAATCAGGAACTAGTAGGAGCCATAGATGAGACTGGTGGAATTCCATAGGAAGAAGTGAGAGGAGTGGAAGGAGGAGAAAGAATAGCCATGCTAAGAGGTGGTAGCACTATCATGGAAACTAAGATTGATGATATAGACGGTAATGAAGTCTCAGGCTCTACCATAGGTTAAATTGTAGATAAAGGCACATAAGTGTAAGTCAATGTATAACCATTGGGATTCAACTGTAGTAAGGTAGGCACTAAAGGATCAGTCAAAGCTGGATTGGAAGGAGCGTTAGAGTCATCTTCCACAGTCTCAATAGAAACCATATCACTATCAGTGGGGCCAGACACAAATTCCAACACTATGTGATTGTCTAAGTCGCGACTGCCGACATGCACTCTTGGTGCAAGAGAAATAATTCCACTTCATTAAAGAAGTAAACCTTGAAGATGTTGTGAATGTCGATGAAAAAATGTAGCTAGGGTGATGATAAATAAAACACAATTAAGCTATTTCAAACACCCTAAAGCCAAACTACAGACTCAGGCTAGACAACACACTCTAGAAATCTCCTAAAATATATCACACACAAACTTAATACAAAGAAGTTGGCGGTGGAACAATTATACTAGCGACTTGATTCCCAGCCCTTTTAGCTATGAACTCAGCACAAGTGCCCCCACATGATGTGGAATGCCCCCCGAGAGGAATGAGGGAGTATAACTAATATGTGTTCCATGTACAAAGAAGGTGACCCCAACCCTGCACCTTTGTATGAGCCCTAGAAATAAAGGCCACTATGGTCACTATGTACAATAACACGACCTGGGGGGATAGTCACAAGACAAATTAACACACAAGGGAAGGAAAATTAACCCCAAAAGGAGCCAAGATCAAAACCTCCTTGAGAGGTGCCTCCCAAGTTGTCCCCAAGTGATAAAATATCGTTTTTATGCATGTCAATTCCGCTATATCACACCACCAAAAACTAAGTGAAATGGGTCATGTCACATAGGTTAACCCAAGTGTGACCTTGTTCTTAACCATTTTGTGAGGAGGGCTTCCCAGAACACACTACTGAAAATGGACTTTACTCCCTACCACAAGCTATTAAGTTGATTTTTTGGCCTTGGAGTTGTTAACTCACAATCCTATCTCCAAGACCCTAGCCTAAGCTAGTGTTGGTATACTACCAGTAAAAATAAAAGATGAATTGAGTTGATTTTATTACCGCATTAATTTTAATGGCTAAATTTTACATAAGCAGGACGTGGCCTGAAACTGAAATTGTGTAGGACTCTTAGTTAGTCTCCCTAATGCAGCTATATGCAATTTTTTCCTTTTCAATTTATTGAATGCTAGCTATGAGAGGGAAACAAATTATATAATACACTAAGGCCTACTAAGATGAAAATTTCACTAAATCTTCCTGAATGAAAATATACCAATAATTTTAATTAATGACCCAAAATACACACCAAAAATCAAACCAATAAAGAGATCAAAACAAGTTTACCAAGTAAGAATGCAAAGCACTCCAAAAGAGAAACAACTAGGGAAACAAATCCCAATCAAAAGCACTCAAAGAAATAAAAAATGAAAGCCAAAGTGAAAATAAAATATGACAATGTCAATCAAGTTAGGGCTATAGCACAATGGCTCCACCAGGGCGAATGTTCCACAAAGGACTAAACTAAACCCTAGAGGCAAAGAGGCCTAAACAATCTCTTAAAGAAAGTGATACAATGTGTAAAAAAATTTCAAAATAAATTGATCACATGACATCTACAAAACCGATCAAAAAACCACCATTTGTGACACTAATGATAAAAAAATCGAACAGATCACTCAACAAGAAGGAATGAAAATGAGAAATAATCCCAAAATATGAATGAAAAATGCAAATAAGATCCAAAATCATTGAATATGGCCAACTAAACTGATAATGAAGTCAAGATACCAAACTAAAAAATCAAGCCAAGTCCCTCAATAAAAAATTCCAGAACAAACTCAAGCAATCATAAACAAAGGAAAACTTTAAATAAACTGATCCAGATATATCACATCAGAAATATAGGGTAGTTTATCAGCTACAATAAACAATGGATCCAAATATGTTTTCAACAGATTGACAAGAAATTACAATATTTATGCCTAATGAAAGAGAACAAGTCCTCTAACGAGGAACTTAGCCAAATCAAAGAAAAAATATTGAAAAAAAATAGAACTGGACCAGATCCAGAAGGTACACAATGAGCCCAGACTATACAAATGCAGAAAAAATAAATTCAAACTGAAGGAAAAGTGTTTTAGAGGGAAAAAATCCTCAACCGTGGGCACAAAACTATCTTGATTGGGATGTCCACGGGCATAGGCTTGCCAACAGTAGCTAAGGGGTCCATGGCTATGGGAGGAGCCTTAAAAGGTCACGGCTAGGGTTCTAAACATGAAATTCCCTATTCCTCATGCTGTGACCAACAAAAAATCAAAGAATAGAGATAATGACCCTAAAAAATATTTGAAAACAATAAAAAATATGAGGAAACCCAAAAAATAAAAAACAAGAGGATTCGATCAGGATCTAAGGAAAAGTGAACACAAAAGTGAGTGTGCTCTCATTGAAAGAAATGATTCTATTGCAATGGAAATCACAAGGAGATTTTACTCTATGATCTAGTGTCTGATAGGTCACCAGACAGAAAAAGACACGATTAAGAAGATAAAAAATATCCCAATCCCATATGATTCAAGAAGAAGCATGCAGTTGGATTTACGCTACGAGGAAGAGAATAATACCTTCCTTCCTTGTAGTTTTGGGACACATTTTGAGTTCATAGAAAAATTCTTGCGTTCCACACGTGCGATCTCCTCCATCCGCTCTCGATCTCAACACCTGCCTACAATCACAAATATTGAAGGATGAAAAGAGATCTTCCTTGGAATATCATTAGATAAACAACGATATAAACCAATCACAAGATCTGAAGCATAATTATGTAAGGGAGGGAACATATATCTTCATTAATGTTATAAAAATGATACAACACTTTTATACCTTCGCTCCAGCATCTCCTCTCCACAATTCAACATAGTTTCCCCACTAGATCCAATGAATGAGTATGAAGAGAACTCACATAATACTAAGACCTCACAAGCTCTCTATATGGCAGAAAAGTGGGAGCATAAGATCAAGGCGTCAACTCATAGAAACTCAAAATTCTCTAGCTTGCATGAACCTCTCAAACTATCTAGTATAAATAGTTAGATGATGGGTTGTGAGAGGATGAATGTGGATACTCAGGACGATGAGAAGTTACAAAAGCTTCTAATGGATGAGTCGTGGCCAACTCAAATCAATGAGTAATGGAACTAATATCCTAAGGACCAAGTTATTTCGAAAGATTCACTTTGTCGTGGAAACATAAAGGGTGGATTAGGGCCTTATCCATGGGCATAAGAGGCCTAAGTAGTGGCTAGAGGAAATTGTCCATGGGCACAAGTCTTCCAACCCGTGGCTAAGGGTGAGACTAGAAAAAATGGTCAGCCCAAGTCAAGAAAAATACATTCTACTGTGAGGGCTAAGGGTCAATGACACAAGGGTAGAAAAATAGGCTAATAATGAAAAGGAACTCTGCTCCAACATCTTGTTTAATTTTTTAATGAGCTTGACACAAGAAAATGAAATTTACTTAGGAGACCTTGATAATGACCCATAAGGGGTCATGGATTCCAAGATGTTCTCATCAGATGGGAGAACAACACTTTGGAAGGGATACATATCAAGGGATCCAATGGAAATATTAGGTTCCAATTTCCCCAATACATGATGCACTATATCATTGACTAGATGATCAGTAGATGCAGGCATGGAACAATTTGCCACATAATTAACATGTGGTAGGTGTAGTGCTCAACTTAGTGTTCCTAAATTGAGGTCATAAATTGTCAACCAGGGCTAGTAAACTATTGAATTGAGGTGCACTATATGTGCCTAGGTATCTATTTCTTACTACGTTGTGTTTAGTGTTTTTCTGATGTTTTTGGTTTTATGGTTTTATGTTAAAAAGGAAAAGAACTAAGTGTTGGTAAAGAGAAGTGGATGGTTGCACTAAAACAGAGCAAAACCTATTCTAAACTATGTATGGCACTAAAGAATAGAAAATGCAAAGTTTGATAATGGCTCATAGCAAGGAAATAAATCACAACATGAACTCAATAACTCATAACATGAACTCATCTAATTCATTCATTAGAAATATGTTGGAATAACTTGAGAAAAGGACAAGTTTAGTGCAAATGAGGTTCTCCTAAGTAAACAATCATCTTACAATATTACAAAGAATCTCATCCATGGCTAGAAGTTTATTGGAACACAATTGGAAAAGATTATTTGTAGCACAATAAGATTTCTACTCTGAATTAACTTGTAATGCTAAGATTAATCAATTCTGCAGCTCAAATTGTCACTACTAAGCCTCATCTAAAAGTTAGAGATTTTCTAGAATAGTTTTGGGAAAAAGCTTATTTTTGAAATTGCAAAATATTGCAGAACAATCAAGGCCTTAAACTGATATCACCAATTCCTGTCCATATGATGATGAATTAATAGAAAGTCAGAACAAGAGTAGTTTGAAAAAAATGAAGGCCGTGAAGTTCTAATTTTGACAGTTGATACAACCTAAAGAACAATGGATAACACTTAACTAGAATGCAATTGATCAAACTTGAAACACAGTGACCACAACTAAACTAGAATGCCATTAAATTAACTTGAAATACAGTGAATTGAAACTGAACTAGAATGCCACTAATCTAACTTGAAATACAGTGAAAAGAGTTGAACTAGAGTGCTATTATCAAACTTGAAATATAGTGACAGAATTAAACTAGAGTGACATCTACCTTCGGAGTACTACAACTAGAATAAAGATGCAACTAATCACTGAAATGTTTCAGCTCTGTCTCATTCGGAGTTAGTGGTATTTTGGAATAATTTATAGAATAGGACTGACTGCAACATGTTATGTAAATGAGCATGAAAGCATAAAATTCAACAAAAGACAACAAAGCTCTAAAACACCACAACTATGTCTCATCCAGAGTTAGTGATATTTTGGAAGAGTTCATAAGATCACGACTAGCTATAACAACTGATGTAATTGAGCACAAAATCATAAAGTTCATAGAAATGCAACTAAATCCTAAATACTACAGTTATATCTCACTCAATATTAGTGATATCTTGGAATAATTCGTAAGAACAAGACTAGTCTGTAGCATCCAATGCAAATGAATATAAAAACACAAAGTTCAGAAAATTGATTAAACTAGGAATGAAACAAGGCTAAGTTACTTATCTAAACCATATGAACAAAGCTTCTCAAGTAGCAGGGGCCCTCTACCACTGGATTAGCACGCAAATATACTCAAGATTGACTCAGCTCTTGCAATAGAGTGATGCTTCTTTCATTAAAGTAGAAATTCTTCGAAAAACAGAGTATTACGGTCTTCTAAGATCTAGCAACAAAACAAAATCTAGCTAGTTGTTTCTCGGTCTCCCGAGTCATACTTATAACAAAATTACATAATTGTCTTTGAGATAAAAAAGGAACAAATTTCTTTCCCAACTAAAATCAAACTAGAACTCTGGTGAAAGCCTCGTATTCTGCTTAAGGACATCTGCACAGTCCTTGTCCTAT
This sequence comes from Pinus albicaulis, assembly GCA_034641835.2. NCBI lineage: Eukaryota > Viridiplantae > Streptophyta > Pinopsida > Pinales > Pinaceae > Pinus > Pinus albicaulis. The sequence goes on from CM076581.1 coordinate 1,540,396,281, forward strand.
TAGAAGTCTATCTCCTAGTTTTGGTTTCCCACGTGCATAACCACCTGTATAATTCTGCTCAGACTTTGTAGGGAGCAAGGAAAGATGTGGATGAAGTCTGGATTTTACCCATATGCATTTTTCTTTGAGGTGACATCTAGAACCTATGAAAACATGAAGACAACTACGTAATCGACAACTAGCTACAGAATGGTTGCATTTTGTAGCTACGTCTAGTAAAAAATTACTACAACAAAAAAATCATGAAAACATATCAAGTTAGTCATTATATACATTCTTAAAGTAATCCTAATCAATCCTATTGATCATTGAAGCCTGTAATTGATGAGGGAAAAAGGAAATGAAGTGAAATGTGGTGGAAAAGAAGGACATCTTTGGGGCTCAACATACCCCCACTTCAAGGCTTTTGCATGTCCTCATGCAACTATTCCATGTACTCTGAGACTTCTGCTAGGACATCCAACCCTCTTCTTTTGCTTTTCCTGACAGTCAATGGCCTTCTGGGCTTCCTTATGACTAACTTGAATCTCAAATTTGTAAGTGCCCGACTTAACTTTTTGTTTTTCTTCTTCAATTTTTCACTGGCCTTGTACAACTTTTTCATTTGTAGAGACAGAGTTATATTCATATCACCTTTCAGCTTAACCTGCTCCCTTAAAATTTCATTATCATTCTTGATATTCCTATTGAGTACTTCTAACTCATATTTATCTCTTCTTAGCATATCAATTGCAGATTTTGGTGGACTAGGAGTTCTGTCTCTACTTTCTGAAGCTCTCTTCTCTAGTGTCTCAACATAATTGTAAATTTCTTGTTGTGTTGGGTCTATTTCAGGAGCTCCTTCATCAAAATCCTCCTCATAGTGATACTCAGGTGATCTAGAAGTAGGTGTTTCTTCATCCTCAATGTTTATGATTCTAGTTTGTCTAACCTCTGTTTTCTTTAGTATACCTCTAAGCCTGTGGCTCTGTCTTGGTTGAGATGGCCCTTCTCCTCTGTCTTTGGCATATTTTATTATTATCCTCTCCTTCTTAAGCTGCTTCTTAATTGAGCCAATTTCTCAGAAATCATCTCTTCACTGTCCTCTTGTATTGATTTACCAGTTTCAACTTCAACAGCTTTGGAAATTTCCTTTCTCCTACTTCTTCTTGTAGGTTTGCCTTCAGGTGGAGATTCCTTGGGTTCTTCAAAGTGATTCCTCACTAGAAACTCATCCCAATTATCTCCCATTTTTCCCAAATGATGTTCAATTAATATTTTGACTAAACCATGGTGATACAAGGTTGTTTCCAGAAATTGAACCCTCTTTTGAACATTTGAGGCCATTCTCTTTAAGCTATGAAGTAAGAAAGAGGGAAAATTGATTTCTTCTTCTAAGAAATGCATCATTAACCGAATATGATAAACATAGAGGGTACCAAATCTTCCTTCACAAATTATAATTTTTTTCAAAATGAGCAACATATTCCTCCATTTGTTTTTCAGTGTTGAGCTAGGAATACCCTTCTTAAAAATGGAAACATCCATAGCTGGGATTTTGAGTATTTTCCTCCATGCCTCATTACAAAATTCCCTATTTTTGAACCAGCATTCTCCTTGTCTGGGTAATTCCGTTGCTTCTGCAATGAAAACCTCTGTAATAGTGAATTTAATATCTCCTATCTCGACCTCTGCTCCATTGAAGGACCATGCAAATGTTTTAGTCACCTCTTTGTGAAAACCATTGAATTTTTCCAAAAATTGCAACCACCCAGCCTGCTGTAGCATTTCTCTGATTTGTGGATAACCCTCCAAGTACTTGTTTCTAACTGGTTTGGTCCTCACTATGAGACCCATAGCTTCACTTTCCAACCTTCAATTTACTGCTCTTCTATCCACTGTGAAAATGACTGTTAAAGAGTTGTTTTTGCCCCACAGATGCTTCCTCTGTTTTACAGACTAGAATGGCTAAGAATTGGCTACGGAAAGAAATTATATGGAGTGGTTATGAAACAAGTATAATGTGGTGAGGGTGATTCATATGAGTTGAAAGCTATCATGGAAGAAAATACCGCGGAGATATTTCGTGAGAAATTCAAAATCATCATTAAATACTTTGGCCTAGTGACGTGACTGATTAAATCACTTTAGTACTTAACTGTTAATTTTAAATGATAATTGGATATGGAAAGATGGAAGGGATTTTGTCCAAATTTTTTATGATATGGTTGATAGGCATGATCAACACGACTAATTAAAATAACCTTTTTGAATCATACATGACTTAACTATGCTAAAATTTTCATGATCTGTCACCATAATAATTTCATAACTTTTACCTTTGCCTTTCCTTTGATATTTTTTTTTTTTTTGGTTTTGATATGCCTTGTCCTCCTTTGAAAATCATTGATCTCCAGTCCTCATAATTCCTTTGATTTTTCTTGTTGTCTTGGATATGCAGGATCAATTTGCTGCCAAATCAAGTGATTATTGGATAGTGCCTTCAGGATCTCTGGCTGCAGAATGTCTGACTGGCTGCAGAATGTTTGACTGATTACAGAATGTACCTGTAGAAGCCTTGAAACATGAAATGGAATGGTTTGAAGCATGAATGGAATGTTGTATGAAATGAGTTAAAAATGGATAATGAAATATGGTGTAATGGAGTATGAGTGAAGTGAATAATGGAATGAAATGAATCACAATTATGAAGTGGAGTGAAGTATGGAAAGTGACCTGCAACTTATGATCTGTATTAGTCAATTGCAGAAAGAAATCAATCTTAAAACTCTGAGATGGAAATGAGGTGGACCATGGAATGAAATGAATGAAGTATGGATGAATGAAATGAAATGGAGTATGGATGAATGGAGTGAAATGGATCATAAATGGAATGTGAATCACTTATGATTTTATGGTAGCTGCTTGCAGAAAAAAGAACAAACTTGAAAAGCTAAAGTGTCAGAAAGATTCTGATTTTCACTCTATATTTTCTGTATAAACATGCTAATCAGAGATTAGTTTTCATGTTTATACTTTATTTTTTTATTTTATATTTTATATTTTTATTTTATATTTTATATTTTTTTATTTTTTTATTTTTCAAATATCTTACTTCAGAAAATTCAATTAAGTTGATGAAGAAGAAAAATTATTCTTCATTAACTTCATATCACTGTTTTCCTGGAATCTCTTGACAAATTCTTCTCTTGAAAGTGGCTTGTGATACAGCTTCAATCTATGACCATTCACAAGAAAAGTGACCTTCTCTTCATCTATTGTCCTGATTTTTATTGCTCCATTGTCAAAAATTCTTATAATTTCATATGGTCCAAGCCAATGTGTTTGGAATTTACCTTGAAAATCCTTGAACTTTGAATCAAACAAGAGAGCCCAGTCACATTCTTTGAACTTCTTTTCCTTGATGTACTTGTCATGCCATCTAGTCCTTTGCTGTTGGACTATACTTGTTTTCTGAACTGCATCTTGTCTGATCTCATCCAATTCATTAATCTACTCCAATCTGTGCTTTTGTGCCTCTGTTAGATCAAGTCCTAGCTGAACTGCCATTTTGAAAGTTTGAATCTGGAACTCTATGGGAAACAAAACTTGCTTTCCATAAACAAGTTCATAAGGAGTATGGCCTGTTGTGCTTCTCCATGTAGTCCTATAGGCCCACAAGGCTTCATGAAGCCTATCTGCCCAATCTCTTCTATGCAAATGAACTGTCTTCGTTAGGATCCCTTCAATGACCTTATTAGTAGATTCCACTTGACCATTTGCTTGTGGATAATAGGGAGTAGATTTTCTATGTCTGATTTTGTACCTCTCCATCATTTGTTCCACTAGCTTTGATGTAAATTGAGCTCCTTGATCTGTAAAAATTTCCCTTGGGACACCAAAACGAGTAAAAATATCCTCAAAAAGAAAATTAACTACAGATGCTTCAGTAGCAGAAAGTAATGGCTTGGCCTCTACTCATTTGGTAACATAATCAGTGCAAACTAATATATATTTCTTTTGTCTTGATGGAGGACTAATAGGTCCTACAAAATCTAAAGCCCATTTTTCAAAAGGTTCAATATGTACCTGAGGCTGCAATGGCATCTCACCTGAAGGAGAAGGTTTCCCTACCATTTGGCAACTATCACACCTTTTGACATACTCTTTAGCATCTTTAAAAAGGGATGGCCAATAATATCCTAAATGAAGGATCTTATAAGTTGTTCTTTTATCAGCAAAGTGTTTGCCACAAGGTTCATCATGACATGCTTTGAGGATCTCAGGCATCTCATCTTCCCGAACACATCTCCTAATGATAAAATCTGGACCTGTTTTGTATAGCTCATTAGCAACCCATGAATATTTTGCACTGTCATAAATGATATTTCTTTTGTCTCTTGCATTCATTATTGAAGGAAATTTCCTTGAAACTAAATAATTAGCAATGTCAGCAAACCAAGGAGTTTGAGTAGAAATTGCAAAAAGATATTCATCAGGGAATTGATCTTCAACTGGGGTATTATCTTTGATGTTTTGGAGTCTAGATAGGAAATCAGCTACTGTGTTTTGTTTTCTAGGCCTATCTAGAATAGTGATGTTGAATTCTTGTAAAATCAATAACCATCTTATGACTCTGCCATTAGTAATTTATTTGTTCATTAGATATCTAATTGCAGAGTGATCTGTGTGAACAAAAGTTTCATAGCCTGTTATATAGTGTCTGAATTTGTTTATGGCATGAACAATAGCTAAAAAATATTTTTCAGTTACAGTATAGTTTAACTCTGAAGGAGTCAAATTTTTACTGGTATAGTAGATGGCATAAGGAATCAGGTATTTTTGTCCCAATACTGCTCCTAAGGCTATATCTAAGGCATATGTTGAAATATGAAAAGGTAACTTCTAGTTAGGTCCCCTTAAAATAGGTGCTTCAGAGATTTTTGTTTTCAGGGTCTCAAAGGCTAACTGGCAATCAGGATTCCACTTGAATTCACAGTCTTTGGTAAGTAATTTGAAAAGTATAGATGCTATCTTGGTGAAGTTTTCTATAAACATTTGATAATATCCTGTAAATCCTAGAAAACTCCTAACATATTTTTTACAACTTGGAATAGATAAGTTAGAGATGACTTCAAATTTTGACTCATCAAATCTAATCCCATCCCCTGAAATGTGATGTCCCAAAACAATTCCTTCAGTAAACATCATAAAACACTTCTCATGACTTAGTGAAAGATTTGCTTCTTTACATCTCTTTAAGAATTTTTCCAAGTTTGCTAAGGCTTCTTCAAATGTGTTTCCATAAACTGTGAAATCATCCATATATACCTCTACACAATCATGTATTAGATCTGAAAAAATTCCTAGTACTGCCCTTTGAAATGTTGCGAGTGCATTGCATAGTCCAAATGGAAATACTCGGTAAGCATAGGTACCCCAAGGACAAGTAAATGTGGTTTTGTCTTGATCTTCCAGTGCTACTTGGATTTGATTATAACCACTAAACCCATCTAAAAATGAGAAGTACTTTTTTCCAGCTAATGTATCTACACTTGATCTATGAAAGGTAAGGGAAAATGATCTTTAAGAGTAGTTTTGTTTAATTACCGGTAGTCAATAAATACCCTCCATTTACCATTTTCTTTGGCACAATTACCAAAGGAGAAACCCACTGACTATCTGAAATGGGATAGATAAAGTTAACATTTAACAATTCTACAATTCTTCCTTAACAATCTCCCTAAGATTTGGATTCATCCGTCTTTGAGGTTGTCTGATTGGTTTACAATTTTCCTCTATATAGATGTGATGAGTGCAAGTCTTGGGGCTTATCCCTTTCATATCAGTGTACTCCCATGCATATGCAGAAGAATGTCTCTGTAATATCTTGACTAGCTCTTCTTGTTGAGATTTCTCTAGGTTCTTGTTTGTGTTTAAAGTTTTGCCTGGAGATAATCCGACAAACTCTTCAGTAAATATCTCAATTGTAGAGCTGCCAAATTTATCCATAGAATAGAGAGACATCTGCCTTAATGATAAAAACTCAATGTTGGATTCTTCTTGAAATTGTTCATGTTTGTATTTCGAAGAGTATTCAAATTTTTCTAAGGTATTCAGAATCTGGCTATCTTCACTAATTTCTGAATGTGAAGAGAGGTTGTAAGTCTTCTTCATCCTCTATCCATTGAGTATCATCTAATTCTGTAATTGTTCTTACTGGAGGATACAAGGTAAGTTTCTTGGTTGAACTACCATCAGAGATGTACATATCACCAGATCTACAACTAATGAAAGCATCAGCTGTAGCTAACCAAGGTCTTCCTAATATAATAGGGTGTCCTCCTAGATTATTCTTAGGAGTTAGGATCATAAAATCCACAGTATACTCCCAAGAATCTAGGGACACTGGAATGTCTTCTATTACCCCATCAGGTTTAATCACAGATCTGTCTGCTAATTGTAATAATGTGGGTGTAAAAAGAATATTAGGAAGTTTCAGTTTATCCATGATTTGTCTACTCATAATATTGATTGCTGCTCCTAAATCAATAAGTGTGTTTTGGATCTCAATTCCATTGATGTGAATTTTAACAACTGGATTTCCTGGGTCTAGATACTTTGGAATAGCAATCTTACCCATCATGATATCTGCTATTTTTTCTGCCAGTTGAATTTTCTTTTTTTCTCTTATTCTTTTTCTTGTTTTCTTCATGCTCAACTCCTTTATTGTCTTTGCTAAGATTGGAATTTCCTTGATGGCTTGAAATAATGGGATCTTAATACAAACATTTCTTAGCTCATCTAGGAAATCATAATTAGGCACCATAATTTGTTTTTCTACACCCCTATCAATTTGTAATCTTTCTGGAAAGGGAGGTGTAGAGGTGGATGTTGATGGATGCTCTAATATAGGAGTTGAAATTATTGGTTCTTTTTGTTTTGATTTTTCAATGTTTGGGTCTTGGAAAGTTGTGTTCTCTTCAAGACTTTTATTTACCCGTAGAGAATCTTCCTTGGAATTGTCTTGCTCTTGTATGATTACAGAAGGTTTCCTCTTTTCAAGTATTCTTCCATACCTAAGTTGAACATCACTAAGGTCTAAAGGAGTGATCAAATAAGTTGGAAATTGTTGGCCTTCTATCATGTATGTGTTCTGAGGATTTTTATTGTTGGGGTTTGGTATGAGTTGGGCAGGCAACTAATTTGTTTGCTGAGGAAATGGTAATGGAAGTGGTTGATTTTGATGTTGTGGATTTTGAGAATTTTTTTGAGGATTTTGTTGAAAATTTTGTTGAGGAGGGAAATGTGGATATGGTGGACAGGATGGTGGATATTGGTAATACTAAGAGTATCTTCCATAGGGATTTTGTGCTCCTTGTGCCAAAGTTTGTGATTGATTTTGAAATTGGGGCCAATTTTGCTGCCAAGAATTCCAATTTGGTGGGGGTTGATTATACAACTGATCATGAAATCCTTGTGTTTGAGGTCCTTGCCAAGGCCTCCTGGAGACAAAATTGAGAGATTCTGTGGAACTTGTAGGAGTATCTTCTTGAAAGATAGATTTAAGACCAGGAAGTGAAGGAAAACTCTTGGTCTCATGTTTTTCTGAACAAATTACACAGGTCTCTACTACTTTTGCATCCAAAGGGCACTCTCTCAAGGCATGCTTATTTCTACATTTGGGACAAAAGATTGCTAAGGAATCAGATTCGGATTTTTTCTTGTTTTGTAACTTAAGGGTGTCTATCTGTTCACTAAGACTCCCCAAGATATCAGATTTGAATTCATCAAGCATATGTCCTATCTCTGCCCTACTTACTGTCCCAGAAGCAGACTTACTTGCCCTTGCAAGAGCGGGGTCTCTTGGTCCTTTTACAGTTTTAGATTTCCCTCTTGAGAGGTTGATACATAATTAAGCTATTTCAGGTAATGTGAGCTAAGATATATCCCCTTTTCCCATCATGTTAAGGATATCTAACCATTCATCCCTTATTGTCTTCAACAAGAGAGCTTTCAAGGTGTATTGGTCTAAGTTTTCCATTTTTGCCCTCTTGATGTTATAGTTAAACCTCTCCAAAAAATCTTCCAGATTTTCATCTTCTTTTTGTAGCATTTTAAACACTTCCTCCTTATGGTTGACTGGAATACAGTAATCCAAATACCTCTCTAGAAATTCTTGTTTCATGTCTTCCCATTTCCTAATAGAACTGTTGATTAAACTCATAAACCACTTCAATGCTGCTCCTTTCAATGTTGAAGGAAATAGTTTAAGTTTTTGAGCATCTTGTAAGTAGTCATAGGTTCTACATAGGACTTCAAATTCAAATAGGAAGGTTTCAGGATCTTCAGTTTTAAGTCCATAAAAGTTTGGAAGGATAGAGGGTGAAATGTTTTTCATAGTTGTATTGGTTTCTTCATCTACTATAGGAAACCAAAAAGATCTTCCCATTTCTCTTCTACCTCTTCCTCTGCCTCCTTCTCCTTCTGCACCTCTACCTCTAACCCCTCCAAATAGTGTGTGTTATCCATTAAAAACTCCTACTCCCCCTTCTTCTGCCATAGTTGATTCTTCTGTGGAAGTTGAAAGGTTTATGTCCCTAGCAGGGGTTCCTGAATCTTCTCCTAAGACAAGTTCAGTGGTTAAAGTGGAAGGTATTTCTAATGGAATATCTGATCTTAAGTCCTCTGGAAGTCTAGTAAAGGATGGAATGTGGGTTTGAGTTGGAGGTGTGCTGGATCTTGGTCTTGATGAAACAAGTGGTGTCCTAGGAATCAAGATTCTGCTTCTTATGAATCTACCCCTTGAGTCTCTTTCTCTACGCATGTCATTGCTTTTGGGAGGTAAGAAAGAAAACTACCTAGTTTTCACTTCCCCGGCAACGGTGCCAAAATGTAGTGCTCAACTTAGTGTTCCTAAATTGAGGTCATAAATTGTCAACCAGGGCTAGTAAACTGCTGAAGTGAGGTGCACTATATGTGCCTAGGTATCTGTTTCTCACTACGTTGTGTTTAGTGTTTTTCTGATGTTTTTGGTTTTACGGTTTTATGTTAAAAAGGAAAAGAACTAAGTTTTGGTAAAGAGAAGTGGATGGTTGCACTAAAACAGAGCAAAACCTATTCTAAACTATGTATGGCACTAAAGAACAGAAAATGCAAAGTTTGATAATGGCTCATAGCAAGGAAATAAATCACAACATGAACTCAATAACTCATAACATGAACTCATCCAATTCATTCATTAGAAATATGTTGGAATAACTTGAGAAAAGTATAAGTTTAGTGCAAATGAGTTTCTCCTAAGTAAACAATCATCTTACAATATTACAAAGAATCTCATCCATGGCTAGAAGTTTATTGGAACACAATTGGAAAAGATTATTTGTAGCACAATAAGATTTCTACTTTGAATATGCTAAGATTAATCCATTCTGCAGCTCAACTTGTCACTACTAAGCCTCATCCTAAAGTTAGAGATTTTCTAGAATAATTTTGGGAAAAAATCTTATTTGTGAAATTGCAAAAGATTGTAGAATAATCAAGGCCTTAAACTGATATCACCAATTCCTGTCCATATGATGATGAATTAATAGAAAGTCAGAACAAGATTAGTTTGAAAACAATGAAGGCCGTGAAGTTCTAATTTTGACATTTGGTACAACCTAAAGAACAATGGATAACACTGAACTAGAATGAAATTGATCAAACTTGAAACACAGTGACCACAAATAAACTAGAATGCCATTAACTTAACTTGAAATACAGTGAACTGAAACTGAACTAGAATGCCACTAATCTAACTTGAAATATAGTGAATAGAGTTGAACTAGAGTGCTATTATCAAACTTGAAATATAGTGACAGAATTAAACTAGAGTGACATCTACCTTCGGAGTACTAAAACTAGACTAAAGATGCAACTAATCACTGAAATGTTTCAGCTCTGTCTCATTCAGAGTTAGTTGTATTTTGGAATAATTTATAGAACAGGAATGGCTGCAACATGTTATGTAAATGAGCATGAAAGCATAAAATTCAACAAAACACAACAAAGCTTTAAAACACCACAGCTATGTCTCATCTAGAGTTAGTGATATTTTGGAAGAGTTCATAAGATCATGACTAGCTGTAACAACTGATGTAATTGAGCACAAAATCATAAAGTTCAAAGAAATGAAACTAACTCCTAAATACTACAGTTATATCTCATTCAATATTAGTGATATCTTGGAATAATTAGTAAGAACAAGACTAGTCTGTAGCATCCAATGCAAATGAATATAAAAACACAAAGTTCAGAAAATTGATTAAACTAGGAATGAAACAAGGCTAAGTTACTTATCTAAACCCTACGAACAAAGCTTCTCAGGTAGCAGTGGCCCTCTACCACCGGATTAGCACACAAATCTACTCAAGATTGACTCATCTCTTGCAATAGAGTGATGCTTCTTTCATTAAAGGAGAAATTCTTCGAAAAACAGAGTATTACGGTCTTCTGAGATCTAGCAACAAAACAAAATCTAGCTAGCTGTTTCTCGGTCTCCCGAGTCATACTTATAACAAAATTACATAACTGTCTTTGAGATAAAACATGAATAAATGTCTTTCCCAACTGAAATCAAACTAGAACTCTGGTGAAAGCCTCGTATTCTGCTTAAGGACATCTATACAATCCTTGCCCTATTATAAGTCTATCTCCTAGTTTTGGTTTCCCATGTGCATAACCACCTGTAGAAGTCTGCTCAGAATTTGTAGGGAGCAAGGAACGATGTGGATGAAGTCTGGATTTTACCCATATGCGTTTTTCTTTGAGGTGACACCTGGAACCTGTGAAAAGATGAAGACAACTGCGGAATCGACAACTAGCTACAAAATGTCTGCATTCTGTAGCTAAGTCTAGTAAAAAATTACTACAACAAAAAAATCATGAAAACATAGCAAGTTAGTCATTATATACATTCTTAAAGTAATCCTAATCAATCCTATTGATCATTTAAGCCTGTAATTGATGAGGGACAAAGGAAATGAAGTGAAATGTGGTGGAAAAGAAGGACATCTTTGGGGCTCAACAGTAGGGAAGACACCACTTGCATATAATAACCATTTAGGGATTTTGGTTAATTTGGAGTCAATTTAAGACTAATGAATGAAATTTTATGAATGGTAATGATTATTCCTTCATGTGGGAAACACATCACATGAACGAGAGAATAGGAAAGATCTCCCATGACATAAAAATAGTCATCCCAAGGAGTAAATTAAAATCCAAAGGGCCTTGGAAAACCACTGTTTGGCTGTATTAATCACCATTAAATGACTAAATAGTATGCATAAATTATCAATCTAGGGACACCTTTTTATTCCAATGACAGTTTCACTATCTGTGCCGATACACCCAACCAGAGGCAATTCCAAAGAAAAGAAATAGTTGTTGAAGTAAATGCTGGAAATAAATCACTCATGATGAAATAAAATGATCTACAAGAATGGAATCACACTTCAATTAATATGTTCTAGAGTGCCACACAACAAATATCCAGCTGGTATTTCTAATATAATATGTGTAATAGCATACAAAGTATTGAAATTGAAGCGGATATATTCATAGCTGAACAACAACAACAACACCTCTACTAATACATACACTGAAATAAAAACACATATACAGAGCTAAATTAATCACTAGAATCCCTTTTGTTATCACTAAAAAAAATGAAGCATCATTTGACAAAGTCATATAGGTTCATGTGTCAAAGGTAGGGTTGTAGGATTCATTTTTCATTACTTAGTCAAGGAAAATTTTAAATTTTTCTTATTTTAAGCTAACCCTAAGGTCCAAACCCACTCACTTTCAAATACCTTCATGTCAGTTCACTCATAATTTTCTAAAAATTTTCAATTCCCAAGGTTTTAGTACAAAAATGGTGGTTTTAGCTAAGAAACCACAGTTTTTTAGCTAGATACACTGAGAAATTACACTTTTCACCATGAAACCGCTGATATTTTCATAGTGAAAACACGTAGATTTACACTAAACATGCTATGAAAGTGTGGTTTCTTGTCTGTCATGACAAGTTAGCTGTTAGGTGTCAGAAAATCATTGGGAAAGGGTAAGTTAGATACCATTCAAGTCAACGAGGGATACGATCAAGGTACATGGTCAGGTTTGAAGTCATCATCACCATTTTAGGCATGTATGAGTCATCATTGTGTTATGAGTGGACATCAAACTTAAAAATATTTCCTAATTCAGTCATTTCTCATTCTTCATTCCTTCTTCGCGTGATATTGAGCTCTAGAGAGCTATTGCATTGAGATAAATCCATGGCTGGTGTTTTCAAAGGTTTACAAAGATCACTGATCAAGCGAGGCTAAAAACTATCAATCGAGGCTGAGAACTATCAAGCAAGGCTGAGAAGGCATTAAAGAAACCATGGCAGAAAAAGAAGGACAAATAAGGGTGGCCAATGTCTAAGATATGAACCAACAAATATGAATTTTATCAATGAAGACCCAACAACTGTAGAAGTCTTCAGAAGGACAAGACACTTACAGTTTTGTGAAATTTTACAAGGTTGCCATGTATAGGTTTCCAATGAATTTTCTTTAAACTTCAGTGGAACAACTACTAAAGTGGGGATGCTTAATCTTTCCATTACACTAGAGGCCATTGCAGCAGCAACAGGGATTCCAGGGGGACAAGCGAAGTGGTTTAAAGGGTTCAAATTAAACATGGAGCAGTGAAAAGAGTTTATGAAGCCAGAAAACTGTGAAATGGACCTTAATAATGCCATTGCAAGGAGCTTCATGAAGCATAACAACCCAAAGTTGTTGCTCATCATTCAAAAATATTTTACTTGTGAAGGGAGATACCATAAAGTCTACTCTTACCATTTCAAGCTAATCCTACACTTTACTAGAAAGATATCTCTTGATTTTCCTTTCTATTTACACAAAAGTTTATAAAAAATGGCAGATAAGGTCCAAGAAAAATATGATGGAAGTGAACTTCATTGTTTCATCATGGTTTAATTAAACTACTGGTTTTAGATGAGCTCCAAAGACTAGGCAGAGACTGGTCTTCATTTTTGTTTGTTAGTGGTTTTGAGTTCGATACGCTTACTCCTACAAGAACTCCTAAACCTAGGAGTATCCCATCACCCTTAGTGGCAGAATCAAGTGAACCAGCAAAAGTAGAACCAAGTGAAATAGTCATGATGGAAACAAAGCAATTGCATAGTTTTGATACACCCAATGTACCACCTGCAAAACAAAAATCAAAAGTGGTCAAACCCGCAAAACAAAAGCAAGTTGTGAGTAAACAAGAACCAAAAGAATGACAAGGAGTCAAATAGTGGCTTTAGAAGACAAAACAGTGACTTTGGAAGACAAAATAGTAGCTAAAGGAAATCTAGAAAACATACTACATGCCGTTGACATAGAAGAGAATCCTATAGTCCAGGCTAAGGATATAAAGGAAGGTGGACAGAAACTAAAGAATGCAAAATCTACAAAGAAACTAGAATTTGAAGGAGAATATGCAGGTTTTATGTTCCAGGTAAGAAAGCCCATGACAAGGCATGCTAGAAATTTTTTGGAGAGGAGCAAAGAAGTTCATCCAGCTACTAACACTATCAAGCCACAACAAGACGTCATTGATCTTTTATCACTTGCAGAGAGAGATACAGTTAGCAAGTCAAAGAAAGGGAAGGAGAAAGTAATGGAAGAAATAGAGTTTGAACTCCTTGAAGAACACTTAAAGTTGGCCAACCATGAGATTTATATTATGAAGAAAGAAGCAAGAAAACAAAATTTCCATAAGGTTTAGTTTGAAAAGATGAAAGAGATTTGGGAAGAGTAGGTTGACAGTGTTTCCAAGACCTTAGATAATACACAATAGTTTATCAAATGGACCATGCCATTGAGCAAGGAGGTGAAACATTTTAGGAAAATGAACTTTCATTTGAAATCTAATAACAGGAAGTTGAAGGATCAGGTTAAAGACCTCTAGGAACAACTTGAACTAATCAATGAGAAGTTGGAGAAAAAAGGCCTTAAAATGACAGTAGTTGAGAAGCCTGTTGGAGTTCCCATGTTTTGGCTAGATTGGCAGGACCAAAAGATGAGACAACATAAGAACCACTTTGGGGCCCTAGGATCTAGCCCTCCTGGACCCGGAGAGGGATCTCTCCAATAAAGCAAAGAATGATATATCTTTGAAGCTCAAAATGAGGTATTAGGCTAGGTATGAAGCACAAAAGGGGGTTTTAAAATGATTTGGTTGGTTTTTGCGTTGGTAATGAGATCATCAAATGAGAAGTTAATGGAAGAAAAGGAGGAAAGCAGTAGGAAATTTCGGTAAAAGATGATAGGTTTGGAATGTGCCATCTATTGGGCTATGGAGTCATGAAAGGGAATTACTTGCATACAACTAAGCAGGGATTTCCATAGGGAAAGTCATCTATACTAAAGGATCTTCTAGATAGATGGTGAAATGGAATAATAAAGAGTAAAAGGTGAGATACAAAGGGAAGCTTGAGATCAGACCAGTGGTCATCTAACTCCAGATCTGCTTCAGCATTCTCTCAAAGAGAAAACACTTAAGATTTAAACACAAAACTAGGCTTGAGATCATAGAAGGAATTTTAACCTTCAATTCTTTGACACTAGCTCATGAGATCTTAGAAAGGCCAATCTATTTGAAAAGGACCCTAGTGGACAGGGCTCACACTAAATCCCCAGTATCCCAATTCTTGCAGCTCAAACCCAACAAGAACAAATAAGCAGCAAATCCCAAATTCACACATCAGCTAGCAGTGAATAACAGCTACTACACTGGTTAAATTACATGAATTTACTCTTAGATTTACTATCAGTAGAAAAAACATCAAGGATAAGAAGAGCAGTGGACATTAAGGTACCATGCAGGGGTATATCCTAAACCAGATTTATTGATTCTTATCAGAATACCAATGAGCAGCATGAATAATGTAATAAAACAATGTAATAAGAGAAACATCACCTGTAATAATAGACCAGGATCCTGTGAAATTCGCTTGATTATTTGATGTGCAAAACCAATCACATACACTGAGCTCAATGGCTGATTACAGTCCAAACTTTCTCCTCCCAGCCTACTACGTTACAAACTGTTGGAACACCTAATCCTACATGGGTAGGTGTGGAATATGAAAAGTCACAATGGAGTCCAAGTGACCTTGGAATGTGAAACCAAGAGTCACACCATTGTACTATAAATGTACATCTTTGTATAATGGAAAATAAGAAAGCCTCACGCTTATCCTTCATTGTGTGTTTCTCTTGTGTGTGTGTGTTCATCTTCCTCATACACCATGTGTGTGCCTTAACATGGTGTTTAACATGGTATCAGAGCGGGCGATTGCTGGCCCTGCTCCACTTTGAGTGAGCCATTTGTGTTTATGGCCTTTGCATATCTGCAAAATTGTTGACATTTTTGCAGCATTTAGAGAGTTTTTGCAGACATTTTGCAGCATTCCGGCATTGGTTTTAAGAAGAAGCAGAATTCATTGATTTTGCAGCATTCAGAAATTTATCTTGGATAAGAGCAGCATTTAAAATCCCAGCATTCAGCATTTGTTTTGAAGAAGAGCAGCAAACAGCACTGCACATCTAAAGGTTTATTTTTGCTGCAATCTCTGCATTTTAAATTCCGCATTTAAAGAGCTGCTGGAAATTGTTTAAATTGAATTTCTGAAGAAGAAATTTCTGGGTTTTCACTGGAAATATTTCTGAGTTTTCATTGGAAGATTTATGAGAATTCTGAGTTTTTCTGCTGCTATATGGCTCTCTGCAATTTTTGAAGAAAAGTTCTGGGTTTTTGAAGTAAAAATTTCTGAGTTTTTATTGGAAAAATTATGCGCCATTTCTTGAGAAAAATCTCTGCATTTTGTCCAATACTTTGCTGCTGGAAAATTTCTGGGCCCTATTGACAATTTCTGGAATCTGTTGTGCTCAAAATTCTGCTGTCTCTGAGATTTCCTCTCTGCTCGCTGTTTAAAAAAAAAAAAAAAAAAATTAAAAAAAAAAAAATAAAAAAAATATATAACTGCAACTCTCATAACCCTCTCTGCGCACTCTCCTCACATTACAAATCCCACTCCTCACCTGCGTACTCCCTTACAGCACTTGCGCTCTCCATAAACCCTCCTCCACTGTTATACGCCCTCTCCATTGCAACAGCCACCTCAAACGTTACCTCTCATTCTGCAAACAGCCTCCCTTCCTCTTCTAATCCGGCCCCCTCCCATTTCTCACGGCCCATCCTTGCAAAGGCTGCCTACGCTCACTGATCTTCGGCCTTTGGCCCACGATTCCCACGCCCTCCTCTGTGATTAAACAATCCCAACGCTCGACTCTTAAACCTTCCACTCTTCTCGCTTCCCTTACGCCCTTGCCACTCAACTGCAACAAACCCAACCTCCTCACGTGTTCAACGCTCACCCATTACCCCCATCCTCCTTATCTCTCCACGGCCCTTACTCTGCAATCAAACGACTCTGCTTCCCACGCTATTCGACCCTTGTCTCAACTCTTAACACCTTCCTCACTTCTACAGTGCCTTACGCTGCTTCCATTACTCAAATACCATTCCATTACTCAAATACCATCGCTCTTTTAAACTTGTTTTTTATTTTTTAAATTTATTCTAATCTACGCCCCCTCTCCCATATAATACCCCCGTCCTCTCTATTTAATACGTTCCCTTTCCCCATTTTTAATCCCCTTCTCCCATTTTTAAATCCCTCCCTTTTTAATAAACTACCCCCCATTATTTTTTAAATCCCTTCCCTTTTAAGAATTCTCCCTCTCATATAAATACATTACCCCCATTCCCTTTTTAATTATTTCCCTTTCCTTTTTTTTTTTAATTCCAAATAATTATTTTTTAATTAATTTTCAATTAATTAAAAAAAAAAAAAAAAAAAAAAAAAAACAGCAGAGAGAGGAGAGAGAGAGAAAGAAGATATGAACAACAAAAACGAAGAAAATGGACAGTACACATAGAGAAAGTTGCATATTTTACATCTTATGATTTGTGGCATAAGGGTGATTTTTTGAAGAATTGACATTTGAAGACAGTTTGCCATCATTGAAAACAGCTCTTTGAAGGAAAATTCGGTTGCTTTAAAGGCCTCTTGCACATTGTTTCAGCTGCACATATTTTGCAGAGATATTGAAATTGTATTGATATTGCTTCTTCATTCATAATCAGTGTAAATTTGAGTTGTTGGATTGTTGATTGCCCTCCATCATTTGAGGAGCAGATTTTGTACTTTCCATAGTCGGAAGTCCTCTTGAGTCATTTGTATTTCTTGTTGCATCACATTGTAAACGGGTGCATTTTCGGTTGAAGCCGACACCCTTTCATTTTTTAGCCTAAATTGTTGAAAATGGCCAAAATCAATGAGGCATTAGTGTTGTTGAATGACCTCATTCATTCAAATGTTCATGATATGATAAAAATGAGCAAGGATGCTCTATGTAACATTCAGACTTGTTTGCTAGATGCACAAGAGAAGATTGAGTTTTTACAGTTGGAATCTCGGCTCCAACAAGAAGAACTTCAGCAAAAGAGTCACCATTCTGAACCTGTTTCTATTCAGAACATTGTGAGGGACTCTCATCAGAAGAAATAAGACAAAGATGATTCACATTCAGCAGATGTACATGCAGATGCAGCCACTCAACATGCACTTCCTAAGCCCATCATCAGACCTTGGGAAGAGCTTGTCCACAACAAGCACCGAACTGGTCTTGGATATGACAAGGATGTGACCTTTCATATTCCAGACTACACAAAGCCCATCAGATTTCAGAGCGCCGGATTCATGTATGACAGTTCACCTGCAGCTGTTCCAGATCCTGTTCCACAACAACATCAGATTGAGAAATGCCAACACTGTGATTGAGTTGGCCATACGAAAGATCACTGTTTTGATCTTCATCCATGCAAGCACTGTGGTCGGCACACCCATTCTTCAGACAGATGCTTCAGACACAAGCCTCCTGCAAGAACCAAGATTCATCTTGGATGGATCGCTTCTTGGCAATGGGCATCAGCAACCAAGAAGATGTTTACAACACATGTTAGAACTTGTTCACGGATATTGAGCAAACTTGCAGTTGAGTTTTCGCCATCATCTCACCTTGTCCCTGACAGGGGGGAAAATGGTGGTCATGTACGAGCTTCGACGTCAGATCAAGCGAGCCTGAGCCACAATCTCTCATTCCATGTTCAGAGTTGTAGCCAGCAGTTCAAGCGAGCCTGAGCCACAATTCGTCATTCCGGATTCAGAGATGTAGCCAGAGATACGGATGCCCATGAACATACCTTCGGTTGGTGGATAACCTAAAACCATCATTTTCGGTTGGTGGATAACCTAAAACCATCATCTTTGGTTGGTGGACAACCTAAAACCACCACAAGCGAGGAACACTTCCTCTAGCAGAAGCCTTCAGCTTAGCAGCCTTCAGCTTCTTGCCAGCATTGGTTGAGTTCCAGGAAATGCTACAAGCATTCCAGAGTTGTTGGTAATCCTAAAACTACTCCTGGTCGTGGGCCTCCCTTCTTCAGGTGAAGGTCTCCCTTTTTGCAGAAGGACAATTCCTCTGTGAAGCCTTGACTTCTTGCCGATTTCTGGAAGAGTTAAGAGGCTGTTGCTCTTCGTTCAGGTGTTTGTCAGTCATCCTAAAAACATCTAGCAACATTTCGGAAGAGAGGACATTCGGCCAACAATCTTCATGTATGCTGGGGTTGTATTACAACTCACTGTGGACTCACATACCCCTTCGGATTAAGGGGGATGTTGGAACACCTAATCCTACATGAGTAGGTGTGGAATGCGAAAAGTCACAATGGAGTCCAAGTGACCTTGGAATGTGAAACCAAGAGTCACACCATTGTACTATAAATGTACATCTTTGTATAATGGAAAATAAGAAAGCCTCACGCTTATCCTTCATTGTGTGTTTCTCTTGTGTGTGTGTGTTCATCTTCCTCATACACCATGTGTGTGCTTCAACATGGTGTTTAACACAAACTACTCAGCTACCTTCCTCCAAAACTGTTCTAACAATAAAAAATGAATCCCTCTAACAGAAACTATGACAACAAAAACCTTTACAATATGTTCTTAGAGGGTTCTTATAGGATATTGGAGAGCAGGAGTAGATGATATACATTAAATCGATTCATTAAGATAGAGTGGAGGAAGTGTCCGTGCCCATTCTACTGAAATGAAATCTGCATCGATGTATGTACTCTGTGGTATGGTTGGGGAGTCTTTGTCAGGTCGATAATTGACCTCAGATGTTTCTTGAAAATCCTTTCTGGCTGTAAGGCACTCTGTTTCTGTATTCTGAAGCAAGTAAGGTGACTGAAGGTCTTCTGGGCCTCCACGCTTACATAATTGTGGTCCTGACAGTCCTTGGAAACTTTCTGTCAGAGAAATGGCCCTTGGGAGCTCGGGGAGGCATGGAGACTTCTGCCGGAGGTGTACTGTCTGAGAAAATGTACTGCTGAAATATGCACAGATATGGCTTATTTTATGTGCATTTAGTCTTCAAACTGCGCCTTAATTCTTTGATCATGGGAGTAAGCGATAAATATGAAATTAACAGTCTCAAATCCCTTAAAACTGTTACTGCTGTTTCACTGGCCACTACTGTAATGGCCTCTCTACGTTCTAAATCACAGTGGATGGGATTGTGAAAAACAGAGTGAATTCATCACTCTGTGAAACCCTGCACAATAAAATAAACCAATTATAAAATCCACGGAGGTGGCGGAGGAATGCTTTGAAGGCCTGGAGGAATGGTGGCGCAACTGTGGAAATAATGGCTGTAGTGGAGGAAATGATGAAAAATGCTGCAGATGGTGAAAAGACACTCTGATGGAAGTTAGGTGGAAGAACGATTATGGGCTGTTCAATCAGATCTAGCAATGATGATCAATGGTCGAGATTGGATGACGGAGGTGTTAATATGAAATTAGGTGGAGGAATAGGCCTTCAATGCAAAACATAAAGGTATAAGGTTTGGCCTTATTATGAAGAATATTATGGAAATGAAATGAAATAGGGCATGATGTGGGACCCAGTCATGGGCGGAGGGTGATTTAATACGGGCCGTTGGATCTCAGGAGGAGATCGACGGTAGAGATGGCGCGATGAAGTTATATGGTCGCGCGATGAAAAAATACGAAGGAAACACGATATGAGATATGGGTCGTTGATCTGGCTGAGATGGACGGCTGTGATAAAATGTGGAGGTTGCAGGGTCATAGGAGGAAAAGTGGTTTTGGATGGGAAAACCACTAGTATCACGTGGTGAAAATATGGGAAGGCAGTTTTCACTTTTTGAACGCGATATGGGTGTTTAGTTGACACGTGGATCTAGAAAACTACCCATATTGTGTAATTTATAACAGTTAAAACCTGGACATGAAAACTGTGTGATATTACTGTGGGCCGTTAGATCTGGGGTCGTGAGATCCGATGGTGATGGAGGAGCGCGATACGAGGAATGTGCGCGGACGGTACAGTGGGGGCCAACGGATGGCGGTTTAGTTGTGGACCGTCCGATTGGTGCAATGGACGGCTGAGATATGTGGAGGAGACACACAAGCAGAGGATATGGTTAGTGTGTGGGAGCGATCTAAGCCGTCATATCAACAGGATGGATAGTTAGGATCTAATCGGAAGCGGAGGAGGAAGGGACGAAATCTCCGATGGGCGATGAAGTGATTGGCTTTGGACCGTTGATTTGGCTACAGATCAACGACTGCGATTGGGTCGGAGGGTGACCAATCGGGGAGGTGGGGAGGAGCAAGAAGAAATCCGGGCCGTTGGATCTAAGGGATTGAATGATGAAGATTCAATAGGGGCACGCCAATCGGGAGGGATCGGTAGCGCGGGATTGGTGCAATTGGTGGTGCTCCGATTGTGTGATAGCCGTCGGATCAGGGTGGAAGATTGACGGTCGGCATGCAATCAGGGGAGTGATAGGAGAGAGGAGGAGCATGCTATGGGATAAGCGCTGACCGTCAAATCTGTATAGATCGACGACTGATAATAAACTGGAAGCCAATAGTATAAACTTTCTCGGATCGAGGATTTTTTGTTTAACAAGAAACGCGCTCCCCGTGGAACTTTCGATTGCGATAAGCGCCCGGGGCATAAGCGCTTGGTCTCGGGCATAGGGAATATGGGGGGAAGTGGTTAAGGGGGCTGGCTGAAAGGGGCTAAGCCTGTGATATGCGAAATAAGTGTTTTTAAGCCAAAAAAGAGGGTTTTTAAGGCTGAAAGAGTGATTCAGTAGAGGGAAAAAGGGACTATTAAACCAAACAAAGGGTATTTGAGGGGTTTAAAAGGGGATTTAGGATGATTTGAAGGGTAAGTGGGGAATTGGAAGGGAAGAAAGATGACGAAAACAAAGGTTTAGTGGGGATAAAATAAGGGAACAAATGGAGGCCTTTTGGGTATTCTTCTTTACAACAGAGAGGCTTTTAAACTGGGAACAACAGTGAGGATTTATAAAAGGGAAAAGGAACAAGGAGGTTTCAAGGATGATGTTTTTTTAGGGGAAATGCATTCCTTGAAGGCTAAAAAACGTTTTAGACCCCTTTTGGCTTGTCAAAAAATTCATAGGGGGCTAACAGTGGCTCCACATGGGGATGGCTTCTTCTTGGAGGAGTCAAGAATTCAGAAAATGATCTTTGGAGTAGGCCAGATGCCTGGCACTTGACACATCCATTTTCTTTCTTGGATCAGCTACCACAAATCATGAAGACATCATATCAGCAGAAAAGCTCTCAAACAACTACCTACCCATACTATAGTCCTAACATTTTTTCTAGGTGCATTTGGACTAGCAGAACCTTTACATCATCATTTTTTTACAAACAGAAAAAAAAATAAACCTATTCTACTTCTACCCTTATTACTCCATGAGACCAAGTTAAACTTTTGGCCTCATAGTTTCTCTCCCTAAGCTAATATCTGCTAGGATTAGACTGTCCAACAAATTTATTCTCTACATTCTAAGACATAAATTGAAAAACTGTCAAGCCAGGACTAGACTGTCTAGCTTGCTGTGGACCATGGCATAAAAACTGCTCATGGACTGAAAAATTTTCAGAAATTTAAAACCACTAACTAAATGCTCGCAGACTGAGCCTTATTGAGCTTTCCCTACCTACCCTTCTCTACTTGAAATATTTACAACTCTAGCTTACAAACATTGTCTTCCAATGCAACCAGTCCATCAAGTGATCCCATGACTGATATTTCTTGCTCATCTCCTTGAGCATGCTGGATAGGAAAGGCTACTCCCACTCTTTTTGTTCCACATGTTATTTCCTAAATCTACCTCAGGTTGAAAGAAGGTAGAGTTTAGGGTAACATCAAACCACGCTCAGTCTAGTAGCTAGCCCTACCAGAACAAGGGAGGGCTCTCTTCGGGTCAATCTAAACAAAGATAATCAATACGGCTTCAGATGACTAGAAATAAAAGCTAATTTTAGGCTAGGTATATAGGTAAAGGAGTTTGATTTTTATTTTTGGGGGTTTTTGTTGGATCAAAGGGAAAGGCAGTTTTAGGTCCGGGGATAAGACCTAGTTTTTGCAGAGTTCTGAATGGGGCAAGGAAGGAAATTGTTTTGATGTTTTGGATTGAATGAATCGATAGTTAAAATCGATGAGGAGCTGAAGAGGGAAAGATGCTTTCAAGAATCCTCTTCAAACATATGAAAACATGGAAAATTAAACAAAACTCAAGGCAGAGCAAAGCAATCTAATAAATTCCACCTTTATAACTCATTTGTTTAATTTGAGAAGAAAGGAGAAGGGAAATGATACACATAAAACATTAGTGAACTTAAAATCACATAGAGAAACACACCATCAAAACACAGAGCCACATGGATCCCAAAGAGTGTTGCAAACCCTGGTCTATTCCTTTGCCAAAATTGCAGAGATGAAATGTACAATGAAGTGCCAAGCAATCCCAAGTGTCCAACCCTGAAAATGACTGATGAATTGCATGATATAGACATGCATAACTCATCCCCATGCCTCTAGGGGTCTAGCCCACCATTCTAGGATCTGTTTCAACCATATCTAAACTAAGAACTGGAAAATAGGAAATGAAACAACTTGCCTCTATATGATAGGAAATTGATTCATTCACTTACATTTCACTTTTTGGTGAATGAATCTACTAAGATGAGTAAAAATGTGCCAAAATTACATCAAATTCATGAAATTACATCAAGTTACATCAAGAGTTACATGAAAAAGTCAAACTAGCCAAAACTAGGCGAAAATCTGAGCTGCTGAGTGAAAAATAGGCCAAATTTCCCAATGCGCCGCGCCTAAAATCTCTGTGCGCAGCACAACTTTGAGGCTGATTTTGAGGGCCTTTCCAAAGTCCAAATTGAGTCTACGATAGCTCGTTGGAAATACCTACCTATCTACTTTCCAGCCCAAGTGGAATTTCTGAATTTGGTTTCCATTTGCCCCTCCAAAAATCAAATATTCCAACACTGCTTCATGTGTGTCCAAAAAGTGGCAGAAAGGCCATTTTGAGGTGTTTTTGACCCTTCAGGAAACCAAAAAATTGTCAAAATCCTTAGGTAATGGGAAGTAATGCATAAATTTTGATGAGAAATCCATAAATGCAAATTTTTCCTCAAAAGGAAATGCCAATTATAAGCACGCGCCAAGTGGCGCTACGCTTCGGGCAAGAAAATCTGTGTTTAGGCCAAAAAATTCAAAATTGACAAAATTTTTCCCAAATTTCTTGAAATTTGGACTAAATGTCCACCATCAAGCACTATGCTAGGCCAAAGAATTTTCGGCCAAAATTTGGAGTCTATCATGCCTTTTACGACGCTTTAGTGCCCTCCTTAGCCTTGCTTTCAGGATCTTGATCCTCGCTTTGCAAACATGATTTCGTGCCCAATAATGGTTCTTCATGTGCCTGAGCATGTTGATTTCCTTGTTTTCCTTCTCCAACAGCTTCTCAAGATGAATGTTGACCCTCTCAAGCCAAGTCTCTCTATCAGCCTCAATCTCCCGCTCAATGGGTGTCATCTCGGTTTGGCTTCTTCGGGCAGCTTGTTGGTTCTCATAGATGTTATGCAACTCCATGATTGTTTGCTAATCTTCCAGCTGTTTGTTCCACTACTCTAGGTAGTTTATGATCCATTGGGCTCTCTGCAACTTGATGGTCAATGTGTCAATCTCAGCTTTCTGTTCCTAAATAGTCTCTCTCAACTTTGAGCTTGGAGAGCTCAAATCCTCATCAATCAATATGAAATCAGTATCTTGGCCTCCTAAAGGGCCCTCATCCTTCATAGGCCCCTTACCTCTGTCCTGTACCTATACCTATGCTACTAATGATGACAACGAGACCTCTTCCACCCCAGGTGGAGATAGTACTCGTCGAGCTGTTGCAAATAATACTTTGGTGCCTCTTTGATAAGTAAAAAACACTGGCACACTGATAGGCTCTGTCTCGTGACCTTCAGGCTGATGTAAAGGCTCACCTGCATCGTGGAAAACCTCCGGAGGAACCTAAGGAGCTGTGAATAAGTCATGGGAAATGAAATCCTCCCATGAAATACCCTGCAATCCAAGCTGATGTACAACCACGATCTTGATGAGTGCATAGTGATAAATACTATTGTACTGCTGCTCGGAAGTTTTCTTCTGCACAAGAGTGGTCATTCTCTCGATGTTCCGGCACATGAAATAAGGTATGTTAATCATCCTCACTCTGGTGAAATGCATCAATAACCTGATATGATATGCATAGAGGCGTGAAAACCGGCCCTCACAACTGAAGTATCTGATAATGAGTCTCATCAGAGGCGCATAGGATTCCTTTAGGAACCAGAATGGGAACACCTTGCTGAGCTGCCTCACAAACCTAGGCCTAATGTATGGTTCATAATGCACTTTTTCCACCTACTGTCTTTTGTTCCACTGTTCACCCACATACGGTATTCTGGTTGGTTGAGAAAATGGTTTTCGGTGTCAAAGTGAAAGTTACACCAGCAAGAGTTACCTGACCATCATGTAAATGCAATACAAACAAACGAGCCAACTCCTGATGATGACGGATCCTAGCAATCATCTCACAATACTGATAGCATGACTGCTCTTGAAAACATGCCATGGCAAGTGGGCAAGCCTGCAATTGATTTAATGAGGTAGACTCTTCTCTCACATGTTTTCCACCTTTACGAGGCCTTCTAGGTGCACGTAGCTAAGTGGTAGAATCACTATCTCTGTCATATGATGTATCAGTGTCTATCTCCATGGTGTTTCAAGGTCTAGCCAAGATCTATGAGAATTTTGATTCTTTGCTTCAATTTCCAAATGTGTGTCAAAGGGAGGGACTGTAGGAGATATACGGCAGTGGGGACAATGGGGTTTAATCGAATGATAATTTGCCTTTTGAAAGCTTTTGATTTGACAAACTTAGGGACAAGGGACAGCCACTGAATTTTTGGGATTCTTGGGGTTTTGGAATTTTTACAAGTGAGATGGGAAAGTGAAAATGATGGGAAATGAAATGATTTATGGATAGGGAAATGGGGCTTAGGAGTAAGTGACCTTTAGAGATGTAGGGAGATGGAAAATGGATTGTAATGATAATATAACACTGATGGGAAAGGAACAACAGGTGGGGTGATCCAGGTGGATATTGGTGGTCACCCACCTATTCCACTTGGGGCTCCACCATTGTCTCTTTCATTTTTTCAGTTTCGGCACAGTTTACTATTTTTAGCAGTTTTTCGGGTCCTAAACTTCCGGAGCCGTTTTGAGGCCCTAAACGACGTTTTTTGGGAAAACGGAGGGCAACATGGGTCCATGGACCGATGTTGCCCATTTCAAATTTGTAGTCCTCGGATAGATATTTCTAACGAGGTATGGTACGCGTCAAACGGAGATCGTATGCCAAAGTTACGCCCCTGGGAAGTTGAAACACCAATTTACCCAAACGGGGCCCATAGTTTTGGTGCTTCATCTCCTAGGGTTAGGGTTTTGGCTGTTTAGGATTTCCCATTGCTTCTAAATAATAAATAGGCCCTCGAGCCTCATTGTAACTCAGTTCAGAGGCCTGTAGCCGCCACATCTCTTCTCAGAGATAGCTACCAGCGCCCTAGCTAGTTTTATTTTCATTCTGTCTGTAAGCAAATTTCAGTTCTTTGATATTAATGAAATGAAGTGTTATTTCCGCTGCATCTCTGTATTTATGTTTATATGTTTATTCTGTTGCGTTCCTGCATAAATCCGGATTAGTGGTATCAGAGGGGTCTGCTTTTTCTCGATCCTTCTTTGCATGTCCCCAACGAGGTCGGGGTATAAGGAGCTAGGGCTTGATCTGGTGGAACCTTTGCAAGATCAGCCTCGCAAACCTCGACGGACGCCCATGGGGGACGAAAAGAAAGATGAGGGAGCAGGAGATCCTATCAAAATATTGCTCGAGGAGGCCCGCGAAAAACAAAGGAACGCGATGATGGATAGCTTTGCTCAGATCCTTCAACGGCTGCCCACCGGCGGCGCATCTGCATCCAGTAGCCACTCTGGAGTTGCGACTCCCTTTAAGGTACAAGTAAATTTTGACATTCCCATATTTGAGGGTCAAATAGGCGCAGATGCCGTAGATAGATGGTTGAATCTATTAGAAGGATATTTCTCTGTTCATGACTTTTCAGACCGGGAGAAGATTATTTTTGCACTCCTCAAAGCTACCCCCATGTTAAGGACTGGTGGGAAACCTACTGTGAGAACAAGGACCAGACAGAACCCTCTCTGTTCTCGGCCGTACCAACTTGGAATTCTTTCCGAGACGCCGTCAAGGAACAGTGCTATCCCGTGGGGAGCTATGAGGACAAGTACATACAATGGACCACGCTGCGACAACAAAGGGATCAAGATGTGCATGAGCTGACGAATCTGTTCCATACCCTGCGCACAAAGTTGGGTATCAAAGATTCGGAGAAACATCTGGTGCTAAAGTATCGCAGTTGTCTGCACAAATACATTCAGGAGGAAATGGAGTTCCTTGACATCTCCTCGCTTGGTACGGCATACCGGTATGCTGCCAAGATTGAGCAGAAATTCAAGCAGAAGAAGTGAGACTTTGGATCTGCGAATCAAAAGCAAGGGAAAGGTGCTTCCAAACCGCAGAACAAAGGACCGAGCCAAGGCATGGCGGCTAAAGACAACTCATCGAAGCCATAAGAAAAGAATAGCACCGCAAAGCCAAAGAAGGACACGGGAAAGTGGTGTGAGTTCCATAAGAGCTCCACTCACAACACGAGTGAGTGTCGGGCCAAGCAGTCGCTAGTGGCCGAGATGAGGGCTTCTGAGTCAGATGCATGCTCTGACTCCGAATCAGAACCTGAAAAGGGGAATGAAAAAGGGAAACAGATTATTGATGCGGAGCCCAACGCCACTGGTGCCACTACAAAGGTCCAGAAGGAGGAACCGGAAGATCCAGAGGAGGAGGAACGTCTCTTCCACTCCCAGATGTGGGTAAAGGGCTCCCCTGTACAGTTCATTGTCGACAATGGGAGCCAAAAGAACCTCATTTCAGCAGACGCCGTGAAGCGGTTGGGCTTGCCGACCACAGCTCACCCACATCCATACACCATCGGATGGCTTCACCAAGGACGAGATCTCCGCGTCAGCCGGCAGTGTCGCCTTCCCTATAGCATCAAGCCCTTCACAGACGAGGTATTATGTGACGTTGCTCCTATTGATGTTTCTGATGTATTATTAGGACAACCATACTTGTGGAAGCGTCATGCTGTGTATGAGTCTCGACCTCGTGCTGTTATTGTTACTTTGGGAAATAAGTTGTACAGGATACCAGAGGTACCACCTCCTGCCTCTATCTCTTTGGTTACTGCAAAACAATGCAGTAAGCTCATTTCCCAAACCAGGAAATTCGTTTTCCTGATGATCCGCCCCCAGGGCAAGAAGAAGACTGTGGCCACGACCTCCAGACAGGGCTCCTCTACACAAAAACAACAAATGGATAAGGTTGTGGAGGAGTACGGGGACATATTCACCTCACCCACAGGGGTTCCTCTGCACTGTCAGGTCAAGCACCCGATTGATCTGACCCCCGGTGCGCCGCTACCTAATGGACCGATCTATCGGCGCTCTTTTCTGGAGAATGATGAAATCAAGAGGCAGATTCAGGAGCTGTTGCAGAAAGGTCACATCAGACCAAGTTCATCGCCCTGTGGGAGCCCGATCGTGTTGGTACAAAAGAAGGATGGGACGTGGAGACTCTGTATTGACTATCGGGTGCTGAACAAGATCACTGTCCGGAATAGGTACCCAATCCCACGGATTGATGACCTTCTGGACCAACTCCAAGGTGAAAAATATTTCAGTAAGATCGACCTGAAGTCTGGGTATCACCAGGTACCAATTGAACCCTCTGATGTGTGGAAGGCTGCCTTCAAAGCTAAGGAAGGCCTTTTTGAATGGCTGGTCATGCCTTTCGGGTTGACGAATGCTCCCGCAACCTTCATGAGGATGATGGACGACATCTTGCGGCCATTCACCAACTCATTCGTGGTGGTGTACTTGGATGACATTCTGATCTTCAGCAAGACTTGGGAAGAGCACCTTCATCACATCCGACAAGTCCTCCAAACACTGCGGCAACACAAGTTGTGTGCCAATTTGGAGAAGTGCATGTTTGGCATGACCCAGGTTCAATATCTGGGATACATTATTAATGAAAGGGGGGTGCATGTGGATCCAGCCAAGATCCAAGTCATTCGGGATTGGCCAGCCCCAACCACTATAACAGAGCTTCGCAGCTTTCTCGGTCTTGCTAATTTCTATCGGAGGTTCGTGTTGGGATTCTCTCATATCACTTGGCCCTTGAGTCAAGTCACCAAGGGAGGAGCGAGAGAAATTTTTTTTTGGTCGGAACCTCAACAGAAGGCGTTCATAGAACTGAAAAACCACCTCTGTTCTGCCCCAGTGCTCGCTTTACCAGACTTGCAACAGCCATTTGAGATCGAGACAGATGCCTCTGACTATGCTATTGGGGCAGTTCTTACTCAACAGGGACATCCAGTGGCATTTCACAGTGAGACATTGTCTGACACAGTTCGCAAGTATCCCACTTATGACAAAGAAATGTATTCCATTGTGCAAACTTGTCGACAATGGAAGCATTACATTTTGGGGAAGGAAACAATCATCCACACAGACCACCGGCCCCTGCAGTTCATACAGACACAAGGGAAGTTGCAGAATGGTCGCCATCAGAAGTGGTCCACATATCTGCAACAGTTTCATTTGAACATCAAGTACAAGAAGGGTAGCACCAATCATGTTGCAGACTACCTTAGCCGACCACCGATCGTGGCGCTCACCACTGTGCTCAACTTTTGTGGGCACGAGAATTCTGATTGGTCGGTTCTCTATGAGAGTGACCCAGAATTCGGCCACACTTACAAGGCACTCTTGGGGGGTACGCAAGTTCTAAATTTTCACCTCCAAGATGCACTTTTATGTCACATGGGACACCTTTGTGTTCCTTCAAGCGAGTGTGCCAAGATGATATGGGAAGCACACTACAGTCGAGTCACTGGGCATTTCGAGATTGGGAAAACAGTAGCAATCCTGCAGAAGTAATTCTACTGGCCGAACCTTCGAAAGGATGTCAAGAAGCACATCATATCCTACACTGCTTGTGCCATTGCCAAACCGTCCATCAAGAAGCAAGGCCTATATACTCCTCTACCTACTCCTATTCGACCTTGGGAATCCATCTCCATGGATTACATGTCAGGCCTGCCTTCTACTAAGCAGGGAAATGACTGTGTTTTCGTGGTCATCGATAGATTCTCGAAGATGGCCATTATGGTGGCCTGCAAGAAGAATATCACAGCAGAAGCCACTGCTAAACTCTTTTTGAATGAGTGTGGGTGCACTTTGGGATCCCACAGTCTATCATATCAGATCAGGATAGCAGGTTCCTCAGCAAATTTTGGTCCAGCCTCTAGTCAATGTTGGATACCAAGCTCACCAAGTCCACAGCTTTCCATCCCCAAACAGATGGCTAGACAGAGGTCATCAACAGAATGATTGTACACATTCGGCGCATGTACAATTCAAAGCATCCATGCACATGGGATGAGAGCCTCCCCTATGTACAACATAGTTATAATCGGGCTCTCCACAGTTCAATCATCCATAGCCCCTTTCAGGTGGGCTTGGGATTCCAGCCACTATGTCCCATTGACATAGCCATGCCATTTGCAGCTGCTTAGGCCAATTCAGATCATGTCCAATCTGAAGTTGACAAAGTAAGTAGCTTCATCGAGCGCATTCAACACATCCGCCAACAGGTTCATGATATATTGGATAGAGCCAATGCCAAGTACAAGCAACACCATGATCAACACCGGGTGCCACACAACTTCCAGGTGGGCGACAAAGTATGGCTACATTTGCAGAAGGAGCGCCTCACTGGACCCCACCGCAAGCTTCGTCCGCTCCGATACGGGCCGTACACCATCACCAAGGCTGTAGGGAACAATGCCTTCAAGCTCAGTATTCCACCATTCCTTGGTCTGCACCCAGTCTTCAATGTGGATCGCCTTCGTCCTTACTTCCCACTTCTACTGAACACCTCGGACATTGCAGAACAACTCACACCAACAGAGTTAAATCCAGACTGCATGGAACAGGCCACCATAGATTGTATCATGGACATGCAGATCAAGAACACTCGCTAACAGAAGATCCAATTATATTGGGTTGTCAAAGCTGGCCAACTCCTGCACCAAGGAAAGTGGTTCACCAGGGACCAAGTTCAGCAGAAATTTCCTCATCTCATGGAGGAACTTAACGCAATGGGGACCATTGCTTCCTAAGGGGGGAGGAATGATCCAGGTGGATATTGGTGGTCACCGCCTATTCCACTTGGGGCCCCACCATTGTCTATTTCAGTTTTTCAGTTTCGGCACAGTTTACTATTTTTAGCAGTTTTTCGGGTCCTAAACTTCCGGAGCCGTTTTGAGGCCCTAAACGACGTTTTTTGGGAAAACGGAGAGCAACATTGGTCCATGGACCGATGTTGCTCGTTCCAAATTTGTAGTCCTCGGATAGATCTTTCTAACGAGGTATGGTACGCGTCAAACGGAGATCGTATGCCAAAGTTACGCCCTTGGGAAGTTGAAACACCAATTTACCCAAACGGGGCCCATAGTTTTGGCGCTTCATCTCCTAGGGTTAGGGTTTTGGCTGTTTGGGATTTCCCATTGTTTCTAAATGATAAATAGGCCCTCGAGCCTCATTGTAACTCAGTTCAGAGGCCTGTAGCCGCCACATCTCTTCTCAGAGATAGCTACCAGCGCCCTAGCTAGTTTTATTTCCATTCTGTCTGTAAGCAGATTTCAGTTCTTTGATATTAATGAAATGAAGTATTATTTCCGCTGCATCACTGTATTTCTGTTTATATGTTTATTCTGTTGCGTTCCTGCATAAATCCAGATCATGGGGAATGGAGTACTTGGCACCAAAATCAAATTTTAAAACTTCAAATTCAAAACCCTAAGGAGCAATTTTTAACAAGGGAATAGGGTTTATAGTTTTGGCATTCAAACTCTCATATTCAATCTCAATCAACACCAAACATTGTTAATGGAAATTTCAAAGTCTCATAAACTTACTTGGAACAAAGGAGGCCGATTCGTTTTGAAATTTGAGAGAGATAGCAAGAATTTTTGTGTTTCGGCCCTGTTCGCTGCGACAGTGGCCCAGTGCGTTGCGTTCTCCTTATGCGCCACGACAGTTCAACTTTGCACTGTGTAGAGCGGCCCTATGCGCCGCGCCCAACGCCCAGTGCGCCGCGACGGTAAACTTCACCACAGTTTCGGTCTTCAAACACTGTTTCGCCCTCCACGTTTTGTCTTTGGCTCTTTGATGCCTTTGGCATGCAAATGAAGATTGGCATTTGGAAAGATCTTATATATACAAAGGATTTTTATTTTTGATTTGGAAAACCCACTTTGTAACGTCTGAAAACTTTGGCACTTTTCACATAAACTCTGTTTTTGTTTCCTTTATGATTTTTGAGCTGAATGATGAATATCTTGTCTGTCTTTGCAGGGATAGCTGGCATGGGGTTTTGGAAAAGGTGACCAGGGATGCACCTGAAGAACTTTACAACTAAAAAAACTCTGAAAATTATATTGCATTTATTACAAACTGATAAAATAGACAACTTTTCTTCAAAACAGAGTTTTGAAGAAAAATCATTGTCAAACATTCTTACAATGAAATTTTTGCAGTGAAACCTTATTTGAAGCTTCCTCATGTGCCTGCTGACATTATTAGTCATTTTGAAGATTAACGAAACCCTAGACCTAATGAGACTAAAAACCCTAAAATGACTCTTTGTTGACCAAGAGACCAAACATGACTGTAAATGACTGTAAATGATTTCAATGAACTTCGATGAATAGACCTAGGCCAGTAGGTACAAGACATGAGGGATATGAGTGAAAAGACCCTTCCGTCAGATGATCCATGCTCCTAATGGAATGCAGCTGACTGAACTGAATGAGACAACTAAAATGAAATGCAAGAAGAGAAATTTGATCTCTGACAGAGGGAGGAAGATACCGACTCTAACACCACAATAACAGCTTTTAAAATTTTTCTTGTTGTCTGCAACATGCTGTTCAAAAAGACCTTCGATCCCTCTTTAAACGTTTGCAGGAAATAAACATAAGGATCATGAAGTGATACCTAGTTATGAATATTTGGCAGGCATGTTTCAACCAGGATTTCTCCTTCTAACACTGGATCAAGAATAAGACTCTCTCGAGAAAGAGAATCCCCTTCATCTTCTTCATTTTTTGAACTGGAGGACTCGTCATATATTACAGCTGTGTCCTCTCGGAGCTCTGATATATTATGCTCTGATGGGCTGAGCTCCATGAAAAGATCCACATATTTTTGAGCAGGGGCATGTTCCATTGCTTCCTGTTTTTCAAGAGAAGGCTCCTTTCTTTCATCCTGCTCAAAAATCTCTTCTTTGCTTTCCTCCTCATCCTCTGAAGTGAAAGGCTTCTGGTCTCCATCTTGATGGCATTCATCATTGATCATCTGAGGTGTAACATAGTGAAAATTCCATGAATTTTCCTCTATTACCAGGCTTTCGTAGCTTTCTTCATCAGTGTCATAGATAGGCTGACTTGGTTCATTTCCTCTCTAAAATTCCTGGCCCTGACTTTCCTCCCATGAGACTACTGATGATGGTCCTGCAAGCTCAACTTCATGTTGAAAAAAATCATCATCAAACAGACCATAACTAGGAAAGTCATAATCGTATGCAATGTCACCAATCAAACCTGTTGGATTCTCAGCAGGTCTTTCTTCATTCAGATCCATGGAGGAGTCTTCTAGATCTATTCTATACAAGATTTCAGAGGTGGAATGCGTATTTAATATTCGGTCCATCTCTTCTTCTGTCAACGGAGGAATTTATTTTTTAACACAGACAGAAGGACAACAGTCCTCTGTTTCTTGTACGAACTGATCTGGAGGCCAGATATCTTCTTGAGCCTCATCTTGAGTTCTTTCCAGAGCAAGAGAAAACTCCAGACCTGAATCATCATACATGTCTTGCTCATTATCCAGGTCTAGAGTTGGCCTTTGCTCTGGAAAATGCAAGGGATGTTCTAAATAATCAACATTTGTATTTAAATTAGTCGTATACATTTCCAGAACTTCACCAAACATGTTTTCTATTATGTTTAATTGGTTTGCCAAAGCATCTAACTTTTCATCTCTGTCCATTCTTGGATCCATGTTTCTGCAAAGAAGGTCACTGCATCTTCTCAACCAGTTCAGAGTTTTCTACCAGTGGAATCATTTGTTCTTTAGGAATTATAGGGCGTGGAGTCACCAAGTGGATGAATTTGGATGTTTGAAATGGGCTGTTGTCCACCATCAGCATCAGATACCAACCTAACTAGAGATTATGGGTCTTTTGAGTGCCTAAGGGTATCTAAGATAAAATGCACTCATTCCCCAGCCGAGTCGCCATTATGTTGGAGTTCCCATGTTTTGGCCAGATTGGTAAGACCAAAATATGACACAACATCAAAACCACTTTGGGTCCCTCGGATCTAGCCCTCCTAGACCCAGAGAGGGATCTCTCCAATAAAGAAAAGAACGATATATCTTTGAAGCTCAAAATGAGGTATTAGGCTAGGTATGAAGCACAAAGGGGGGTTTTGAAATGATTTGGTTGGTTGTTGGGTTAGTCATGAGATCATCAACTGAGAAGGTAATGGAAGGAAAGGAGAAAATAAGTAGGACATTTTGGTAAAAGAGGATAGTTTAGGAATGTGCCATCTATTGGGCTATGGAGTCATGAAAGGGAATTACTTGCATACAACTAAGCAAGGATTTCCATAGGGAAAGTCATCTATACTAAAGGATCTTCTAGATAGATGGTGAAATGGAACAATAAAGAGCGAAAGGTGAGATGCAAAGGGCAGCTTGAGATTAGACCAGAGGTCATCTAACTCCAGACCTTCTTCAGCATGCTCTCAAGGAGAAAACACTTAAGATTTAAACACAGAACTAGGCTTGAGATCATAGAAGGGCTTTTAACCTTCAATGCTTTGACACTAGCTCATGAAATCTTTGTTAGTATGAATTCTTTGTCGAAGCGTACGAAAAAGAACCACTTTAGCTACGCATAACTAATAGCCCTAACAACAATAATGGCTGCAAAACATCTTCAGATCTGCAATTAGTAGTTAAAGTGCTGCAACAAACAGATCTATCAATGGAAAGATATTAAGCAGTAAAGTAAAGAGTTTGCTCCATGCATCCAACAGACAAGACAAGAACACGATTTTTGAATGAATTTTTATATTACAGGGCACCTGGGAGGAAACAAGAAGGTGTATCCAGATCTCCTCAATGGGATAGGTTCTTTGTAGTCCTCAGCACTTCAGATCTAAGCTTTCTCTCTCTTGTAGATGTAGAAAACCCAATGTAGAAGGTAGAGCTCAATGGGAGCAACAATGGCAGAAAATGAGACCGAGTGTATAGATCCAGAGTGATCTAGTATGCAACAAAAGGTGAAGAATGATGGGGAAAACCCTCCTATTTATAACAAAAATATTGGGTCCTTCTAGATCTTGGTGCATGATTAAAATAATGTTAATCACATCTAGATCCACCTCTATGGAATATTTTATTATTATTTGTTGGAGGGAAAGGGTGTTTGACTTGGGTCAAATCCCTTGATTAGTGAAAAATAAATAAATAAATGATTTATTTATCTTTTTAAAGAAGTGGTTGGGATATAATCAAATAAATAATGATTTATTTGATTAATGGTGGTTGATTTGGTCATATTTAACAAGGAATATTATTAAATAATTATTCCTAGAAAATAATAAGATAACTATAGGTTTATCTCATTAATTTCTTTGTTTTTGGGTTAAACATGACTGGGAATAATAATTAAATTATGGTTTAATTAATTATTCCTTTTGGGGTTTCCTAATTAACATAGTGAAAGCAGTTTTACTTGGGGTAAAACTGGTCTTGCGTGGTGTACTTGGGTCCATCTAATGGTGAAAAGTTAGATGACCAAAAAATGGTGTAACAGATTGCCCCCCAGCGTGCGAGTGTCAGGAGCAAATCGTATGACCGAAGTACGTTGTAAGAAGACAATCACTAGACAACAAAAGGGTATGTCGGAGAGAGAAATATGAGGTAGATAGTGTGCTGAAGGACTAGACCCTGAGGAGACGAGACTCGCAGGTGCAACAAGTCTCTGTTATGAGAGGGTACCTGTGCTGAAGGCGGCGGGGGAGGCATACCTATGCCCGCCGTGACAAAGTACAAAGAATAGTGTGTCCAGTAAACAAGGGGTCGAACCATAGAGTACAGCTGGCATAATCAAGGGCCAGATAAAAATACAATGAAGAGTCTCACATACATGCTGTGCCTGGGATAACAGCCAGGACTAGTACAATAATATCTGAGTACATGAGATAAATACAACCCTAATGCCCCCTGTAAATGGGGAAGGGCTCACAAAATCGTGGTACATACACAAAATCATCACATCATCACGGTGTTGCACCAGAACCAGCTAAGGTAAAGCATCATCAAAATGCAGGCGGCATCAAAAGGCACATTTCGCTATGAAAGGGTCATCAGGAGCATGGGGAGCTGCCTGTGACCCACCACCCCCTCGTGAGGGGTACAAGACATCTCACACACGCCGGGAATCATCAATAGCTGCTGTCGGGTCCTTTGGACGTGCGATGTGCGAATCTCGATCTGTGATGAAAGGAGAGTGGAGAAACGATCAGAAGTCAAGGGAGGTAAGAAATCTGCCCCGGTCAGGAAGCACCAGAACAAAAATGGGCGGAACAGTGCAGCCACTACGAGCACACAGCACGGAATAAATGTTTGGAGGTCGACGGAAGGAGGTCCGCCGTAGGTGAGGCAATGACAGATCCTCAACTAAGGCACGAGAGAAAATCAATAGAGCGACGGACAGACTGACACTAATGATGATGGTGGAAATGGGAAGGATGGAGTGGCGAATGGACGACTTCCCTTGTTAGAGCATAAAGGGCATGAATGACATGGCAGCGACTGACACAATATCGAAAGGGACAGGGGACAGTGGGGCTGAAGGGCATGAGATGCGACACAAGAGAGGAACCAAGCAACAAAGAATGGAGGGCTATAGTATGGTGTAAAAGGATGCAGGATAGACTCCATGAATGCAATGATGACTCAACTCGGATGCTCTAAGCAAGGGCGACTAGATAGTGCTGCCACACAATAAAGGCCCCAATGGGGGGTCATAGAAGCATGAGTACAAGGTGGGTACTCATGACGAAAATCAACACGAACATGGACAAGTAAAGGGGCGATATGGTGCCCCAAGTACAAGTGTCGTAAGTGAGGAAATTCGATTTTAAGGAGCGGTGAAGTGATCCTTCGTGGAAAAATGTGTCCGGGTGAAGTATCAAATCACCAAAAAATAAGGAAAACCCATTTGAGAGCTCGGTGAGATCTATCCAGCGGTGCTGACGGTTCGTCGAACGGGGCTACGGTGTGGTCGCAGCAGTCGAAAGAAGAAACGGGGGTTCTCTTTTAATGAGGCAGTTTTCCCTCCAAAATCATTCATTTGCTATTGTTGCTGTGGTGAATGTGGAGAGGAGAGAAGGCCCTAAATCTTGCGGTGAACGTAGCGGACAAACCGACCGTTGGATTCGAGATCTGTCAGTTGGAGGCGAGAGGCCTAACCTTGCTCTTGCATTTTGATGGATTACATTTGCAGTTGAGGGCCCAAAACCCCCAGAAACAGCCCCTCCTTCATCTCTATGGCCGGGTCGCGCTTTTTTTGGGGCAAAAGTACGACCCAGGACGCAGGTATTAGGGCAACAAGTGCGACCTGGTCCAGAAAATGGCAGAAAACTGCGACCTGGGAGATAAGGGGGGTTTGGTGCTGTTTTATGGCTGGGAGCTGGATTGTGGTGTGTGGTTATGGTGTTCCCGATCTGTACCCTGACAAAAAGAATGTGGTTGTGCAGGTATGGCAGAGTTGCGGGTCAACTGGAGGGAGAGGGATCTGGGAACACTTCGGACAGAGATCCAGGCGGATCAGGGCGTTCGTCGTGTATTGGCCAGATATAGGGGCATATGGTGCCCTCTCGGATGTGTGTAGGGGCAAGTGGTGCCCCCTAGAATGTATGGGGGGGGCATATGGTGCCCCCATTTTTTTGGATTTTGTTTGTAACATGCTATGGGCATGTCGGATGGATATATATGGGGGGGCGTATGGTGCCCCCAGTTTGTGGAACATGCTATGGGCACGTCGTAAGTATATGTATGGGGGGGCGTATGGTGCCCCTAGTTTTTTGGAACATGCTATGGGCATGTCGTATGTATCAGAGTAGATGGACTCATCAATATGTGGTTTGCGACACATATTATGCATATGCATCGTCTTGTGATGGTTGATTTAATGTTATTGTCTTGTATGACTTGTGTGTGATAAATGCCAATCTAGAACATGGTTTGCAATACTATCTACGTAGTGATTTTGGTCTCTGGGTACATGGTTGAAAGTGATGGTTTCAAACGCACGTATTAAGACTTTCACTCGTAAAGAGCGTCTGAACAGCACAGGGTTATGCACACGATAAACACCATTTAGTTGCATTACAAGAAGCAGGGAATCCAAACGAACGTGCAGATGGCGGATGCGATGCAACAAGGCATCGGCTAATAGGCCACGCACTGCATCATATTCGGCCTGATTGTTGGTGGCAGAACCAATGCATACCCCGTTAGACAGAACGAGGTCGTGCAAGGGGGTGAAGATGGCCCACCCTGCCGAGGCAAGATTCCTGGAGTAGCGACTTGCACCGTCGGCGTAACCGATAAAGGGTGTGGACGGGGGTCTGCGAAATGGTGGCACAAGACGATAAATGAGGGGATGAAGAAAATGACGGCGTGAGGGTACAGAAGTCATCGAGCAGTAATGGCAGGGGGAAAGGGCAGGATGATCAAGGCTCACACAAGGTGATGTGTGAGAGCTATCAGAAACATGGCGAGGACTCGGGCTGCGGAGGTCAACGGAGACACAAGTGGAGTGATCTCGGGTATCAACGGACACAATGGGGAAGGCTGCAGACGGGCTAGGCTCAGGGTGTCGTGCAGAGGAGGATAGGTAAATAATGGTGACTGTAGACTCCGTCATCTGAACATCAGGGGGGGGGAT
The DNA here is from genome assembly GCA_034641835.2 of Pinus albicaulis. NCBI lineage: Eukaryota > Viridiplantae > Streptophyta > Pinopsida > Pinales > Pinaceae > Pinus > Pinus albicaulis. Next base: position 1,540,435,130 of record CM076581.1, read on the forward strand.
GTGGATCGGAGCGGGGGGATCCTCAGGCTGGCCTGAAGCATACTGCGCGAGAATGGGAGAGGCGGATTGATTTTGTTCAACCTCATACTCGCGGATCACCTCAAGGGAGGCGTGGTAATGTGTCAGGTGAGGACAATAATGGGAGTAGTGGCCATGGACACCGCACAAAGCACAAGGCTTGTTGGTGCGGAGAGTCTTGGCGTTCTTGGGGACGGTCGAAGAAGGAGTGGGAGTTTCAGGGACCGTAGTGTCGGGGAACGCGAAGTTTACCATGGGGCGAATACGGGGTAACTCGGGACAAGCATGAGTGGCATGACCGATGACATCACATAAGGCACAAGGCTTCGAGGGTGGGGGAGGAGCCGAGGTGGTTGTGGTGGTTTGGTCTTTGGTTGCCCCCCTGCGGGCTTTTCCTTTCTTCCCGGGAGCCGACTCAACAGGAGAAGGGTCCTGTGGAGGTGCTGGGGGCACAGTGGCTATGGAGGAAGCGAGGGGGACCGGTTGAACCGGTGTCAAAGCCATGTAAGGTTTGGGGTGACCAGGGGGGGTGGCGGCTGGGGGGTCGAGGTACCAAACCGGAATACCCAAGGTCAAGTTAGGGAGAGAAAGGGTGGCCATGACGGGGACGGAATATACTCCGGGAGGGGGAGCCAAGAAGGGGATATGTCCAGCAGGGTAATGACCAGGAGGAACGGCTCCAAGATGGTTAAGGCCAGGAGGGACCGATCCTGGAGGATAAAGAGGTGCGGGGGTGGCAGCTATAGGGGGAGGGCCAGAAAGGGGAGGTCCGGTTGGCTGAGACGGATGGCTAGGAGCGGGTTGCGGAGGGCGGGGAGGAGGGTGCGGGCTAGCTGAGGCAGGCCGTTTATGGGCAGCCTGAGATGATTGCATCATGCAAACATTTGACAAGCTGGGATCAGTAACGGGAGGGGGAGGGAGGTGAGGAAAAGTACCAAGCAAGGTGGAATCTTTATAAACGCCGGGGGAGACACTGGTCAAGGAATCGACAGTTTGCTTGTTGGCTACAGAAGAGATGGTCGTCTCGGAGGTGGACTGAGACGATGACTCATGATACGATAGCTGGTCAATGGTGACTATCTTCCCGTTATGTGGAAAAGACATCTTACGGAAGACCGCGGATGGGACAGCAGACATGGCATAGGTGCAGCTTCGCCCCAATAGGATGTTGTAGTCTAGAGGGGCGTCAATGACTTCGACATCAACGCAAACAGTCTTACCGGCGAGGGTGATGGGACAGTTACGAAACAGGCCAATAGGCTGGGAGGCATGACCGTCCCACGCTCGAAGGGTGATCGTGGAAGGGGCCAGATCAGGGGATCCGAGTTGCTTCCAAACCGAAGCGGACATCACACAGGTGGATGCCCCCTCATCAATTATGCACCGGGATACAGTGGCGTTCCGGATTTTGACTGGGATTTGGAAAGCAACGGAAGGAGGAAGAGGAGGGTGGTCCGATTGAGTGGCGTCGAAAACAATCATTTGGTCATCAGCAGGATCAACGGCGCCCACGGCAGATAGTAGAGCCTTCCTTTGAGAAGGGCACGACTGGAGGAGTTCCAGTGTGGAAATGGCAGCAGGGGATTGTGCCAAATCATCTACTATACTGTACGATTGAGCGGCTCGACCAGAAGCAGCATTCCGGCGTAATGGACCCTTTGGAATCTTTGGGTGAACCTCAACTTTGGGTTGAGGGATGTGTAAGGGGCCACTGGATGTCGAAAGAGGCTCTGTAGAACCTGAAGATGGGGGCTCGGGAGCAGACTGAGCAGGAGGCTTGGGGTACTGGCGAGACCGAGTTTGAAGGTGAAGGTCGACGGAAGGGGACGGATCGGAGCGCATCATAAGGATCTGGTAGTCAGAGGAACCAGAACTGGACGAGGGGGTGGCTGCATGGCTGTCGGGGGGTTGGGTAGCCACGAATCCCTGTTGAGGGAAAGGATCGGTGAACACAGCTGGCTGGGTAGTGGCCACATTAGGAGGAGCGTGAGGGGAGGCGTGTTGTCCGCGCAATGTGGCTTGAGACTCCCACATCTGTCGCATCTGGGGTAAGAGAGGGCAATCGTGAGTGTGGTGACCGTAAACACCGCAACACGAACAGGGCTTGTTTGTGCGAAGCGGCCTGTCCGGCCTGGGCGGAATGCCCTGAGGCTGGTTGCTAGTGTTAGGGTCCTGACCAGAATTGGGTCCTCGGTTACCAGGGGCAGATGGGTTCTGGTTGCCTCTCCTCCTTCTTTGGGAAGGGGGATTAAACGCACCCTGCTGCGCAAATACTTGCCCTGGAGGGGGTTGTAAGGGCTGTTGCAGGTGGTGAGGAGGCAAGGGAGGCGGAAACGCATATGCGGGGGGAGCTGGCGCACCAGGCTGCGGATAAAAGTAAGGGTTGGGTTGGGCAGCATTGAGGTAAGCAGGAGGTTGGGCAAAAGGAGGAGGCATGCCGTATCCTGGATACATGTTGCCGGGAGGGGGCAGAGTGCTAGAGGTGCTGGCCCCTCCCTGAGGAGGGCCATGGCTCATAGGAGGATGAGCAGAGGGGTGGAAAAGAGATCCAACAATACCGTCGGCGGAATGAGATGCCCCCGGGGCGTTAGCGCCACCGGGCCGGGGGATGTCAGGAAGAACGGTATAAACATAACCAGATTGAGCATAGATCAGGTCATACTTTAAAGCTATTTGGAGGGCGGCTTCTTCAGATTGAGGAAAATGAGAGGCGACATCTTTGCCGATGGGAGACGGGAGGGTGCGAAGGAACCAGTCCATGTAAACCCGATCTTCAAAGGGAGGGGCTCGACATAAGCTCCGTCTTCGTCGCCATTCCTGAACATGGGCAGAAAGGCGTGTGGAAGAGGATTGCTTAAATGAAGTCAAGAGCTCCGTGCCGGTGTCGTATCGGAGAGGGAGCTGGAAGTACGACAAAAAGGCTTGGGCAAGAGTCTCGAACGTGGTATGGGAGGAAGTGGACTGTTCGACATACCATTTAGAAGCTTCGTCGGTAAGCGTGCGTTGGAACAAACGAAGACGGATGGAGTCATCGGTAATGGAGTTGGAGGAACACCACATGTGGAAAGACCGGACGTGATTGGTTGGGTCTTCGCCATTAAGGCCCTCGAACTTAGGGATATCAGAGGGTAACTTGGTGGGCATAGTGGGCCGGGTAGCATTGTGGTGAATGGGGTCGTTAATCAACTGATGGAAATCGGGGAGGCTGAGGCCTGCAATGTACGGCAGCACAGGGGTGGCCGGAGTAGTGGTTGTGACGGTTCCGCTAGAAGTAGGGCCGGTATTGGGGCCGCTAGCATTAAGCCCTGATCCAGACATGGTGAAAGTAAAAGGGGGAGAACCGGGAGGAGAAGGGGGACCTGAGGAATCAGGAGAGGAGTCGGAGTGCGGACTCGAAGGTGGACTGGCTCGACGACGACGGTGCGGAGCAGGTCGATCAACCGGGAACTGAGGATGAAGGCCAAGAAGTCTCGGGGAAAGGCGCCTTGGGGGCGCAATGATGACAGGAAGAAGGAAACCGACAAGGGCAGAAAGGGGCAAAATCAAGAAGGTCAAGGGCAGATAAGGTGCAGTGACGATTGATTTTAGAGTCTTGGCCAGGCGGTGTAAACCGGGCGCTTCTTCACTTAAGGTCAGTGTGTGGTGTGCGTTAATTTTAATTTTTAAACCCTTTCCGTTGTTGAGAGCAAAAAAGTGTGCAACGTAGCTGAAAATAAACCTACAGAGAACAGAATAAAAATGCTGAAATAAGAGAAAAATAACAGCTACATATGCATCTATCAAACCCAAGAAAGTGGGTCTCTCAAAACTATGCTGAAAAGAAAGGGAAAAACTATGGAAACACACACAAACGAAGCTCAACGGATCTAGGGTCAAAGGGGACAGAGATCCGGAGGATAAAGCTGCAGATAAGGGGTGCAGATCACAGCCAAGGAACGGGGGCAAGGTGGGCGGAAAAAAGGGAAATGCAGCAAAAAGCGGGAGGGGCAAGGAGGGACTAAAGCCTTTGGGGTGGGTCCAAACAAAACGACGAGGTGATTTGAAGGAAAAAGAGGCTGCAGTTTCGATGGATGCGGAAGTGGGGTCACGGATACGGAAAAAGAAGTGAAGCTACGGCAGAAACGGTGGCTTGGTCGAAACTCTTCCACAAAAAGTGGAGGGTACTAAAGCCTAAGGGGCGGGTTCCCCATAGATGAGTAAGCAGGTCCGGATGCGGTGGTAGTGCAGAGACGGTGGAAAACCTGGCGGAGAGGTGGCAGCGAGAACCCGGAAAAATTACGAGGAAAAATCTTGCGCGGAAAAAAAGCGGTCGCGAGGTTCGGCTTTGATTTTGGTTCGAGTGTTCATGAGTTACGGTGAAAAGTGCTCCGAGTCGCGAGGTTTTGGGCCAAAAAGGTGCGACCCCCACGGTCGGTATACTTTCGATGGGCCCGGTTACACGAAAAATTAGTCTCGGTGCGGGTGGGTGTCGCTTACTGCATAATGGGGCCGGAAAACACGGAAGTTAGGTGGGGTTTTTAGGGTTTTATGTGAGAAAAATGACATGAAAAGAGAAAAACTAAGCAGCTAAAAAAGAAGCCCTAGGGCCTGAAGTAGCTGGATATGCAGGAATAGGAAAAACGACGGCGGTCGTAATTTAAAACCCGTGTGGAGTCGCCATTTGTTAGTATGAATTCTTTGTCGAAGCGTACGAAAAAGAACCACTTTAGCTACGCATAACTAATAGCCCTAACAACAATAATGGCTGCAAAACATCTTCAGATCTGCAATTAGTAGTTAAAGTGCTGCAACAAACGGATCTATAAATGGAAAGATATTAAGCAGTGAAGTAAAGAGTTTGCTCCATGCATCCAACAGACAAGACAAGAACACGATTTTTGAATGAATTTTTATATTACAGGGCACCTGGGAGGAAACAAGAAGGTGTATCCAGATCTCCTCAATAGGATGGGTTCTTTGTAGTCCTCAGCACTTCAGATCTAAGCTTTCTCTCTCTTGTAGATGTAGAAAACCCAATGTAGAAGGTAGAGCTCAATGGGAGCAACAATGGCAGAAAATGAGACCGAGTGTATAGATCGAGAGTGATCTAGTATGCAACAAAAGGTGAAGAATGAAGGGGAAAACCCTCCTATTTATAACAAAATATTGGGTCATTCTAGATCTTGGTGCATGATTAAAATAATGTTAATCAAATCTAGATCCACCTCTATGGAATATTTTTTTATTATTTGTTGGAGGGAAAGGGTGTTTGACTTGGGTCAAATCCCTTGATTAGTGAAGAATAAATAAATAAATGATTTATTTATCTTTTTAAGGAAGTGGTTGGGATATAATCAAATAAATAATGATTTATTTAATTAATGGTGGTTGATTTGGTCATATTTAACAAAGAATATTATTTAAATAATTATTCCTAGAAAATAATAAGATAACTATGGGTTTATCTCATTAATTTCTTTGTTTTTGGGTTAAACATGACTGGGAATAATAATTAAATTATGGTTTAATTAGTTATTCCTTTTGGGGTTTCCTAATTAATCATAGTGAAAGCAGTTTTACTTGGGGTAAAACTGGTCTTACATGGTGTACTTGGGTCCATCTAATGATGAAAAGTTAGATGACCAAAAAATGGTGTAACAATCTTAGAAAGGCCAATCTGTTTGAAAAGGACCCCAGTGGACAGGGCTCACACTAAATCCCCGGTATCCCAATTCTTGCAGCTCAAACCCAACAAGAAAAAATAAGCATCAAACCCTGAATTCACACATCAGCTAGTAGTGAATAACAGCTACTACACTGGTTAAATAACATGAATTTTCTGTTAGATTCACTATCAGTAGAAAATACATCAAGGATAAGAAGAGCAGCGGGCATTAAGGTACCATGCAGGGGTATATCTTAAGCCAGATTTACTGATTCTTATCAGAAGACCAATGAAAAACATGAATAATGTAATAAAACAATGTAATAAGAGAAACATCACCCGTAATAATAGACAAGGATCCTGTGAAATTTTCTTTATTAATTGATGTGCAAAACCAGTCACATACATTGAGCTCAATGGCTGATTATAGTCCAAACTTTCTCCTCCTAGCCTACTACATTACAAACTACTCAGCTACCTTCCCCCAAAATTGTTCTAATAGTAAAAAATGAATCCCTCTAACAGCAACTACGACAACAACAACCTTTACAATATGTTCTTTGAGGATTCTTATAGGAGATTGGATAGCAGGAGTAGATGATATACATTAAATTGATTCATTAAGACAGAGTGGAGGAAGTGTCCACACCCATTCTGCTTAAACACAATCTGCATCGCTGTATGTACTCTGTGGTATGGTTGGGGAGTCTTTGTCAGGTCGATAATTGACCTCAAATGTTTCTTGAAAGTCCTTTCTGGTTGTAAGGCACTCTGTTTCTGTCTTCTGAAGCAAGTAAGGTGACTGAAGGTCTTATGGGCCTCCATGCTTACATAATTGTGGTCCTGACAATCCTTGGAAACTTTCTGTCAGAGAAATGGCCCTTGGGAGCTCGGGGAGGCATGGAGACTTCTGTCGTAGGTGTACTATCTGAGAAAATGTACTGCTGACATATGCACATATATGGATTGTTTCATGTGCATTTAGTCTTCAAACTGCGCCTTAATTCTTTGATCATGGAACTAAGTGATAAATATGAAATTAACAAGCTCAAATCCCTTAAAACTGTTACTGTTGTTTCACTGGCCACTGCTGTAATGGCCTCTCTGCATTCTGAATCACAGTGGCTAGGATTGCAGAAAAAAAAGTGAATTCATCACTCTGTGAAACCCTGCACAATAAAATAAACCAATTATAAAATCTAGGGAGGTGGCGGAGGAATGCTTTGAAGGCCTGGAGGAACGGTGGCGCAACTGTAAAAACAATGGATGTAGTGGAGGAAATGATGAAAAACACTGCAGATGGAGAAAATACGCTCTGATGGAAGTTAGGTGAAAGAATGATTATGGGTTGTTCGATTAGATCTGGCAACGATGATCAATGGTCGAGATTGGCTAACGGAGGTGTTAATATGGAATTAGGCGGAGGAATAGGCCTTCAATGAAAAAAATAAAGGTATAAGGTTTGGCCTTATTACGAAGAAGATTATGGAAATGAAATGAAATAGGGCTTGATGTGGGACTTGGTCATGGGCGGAGGACGATTTAATACGGGCCGTCAGATCTCAGGAGGAGATCGACGGTAGAGATGGCGCGATGAAGTTATACAATCGCACGATGAAAAAATATGAAGGGAATGTGAGATGAGATATGGGCTATTGATCTGGCTGAGATGGATGGCTTTGATCAAATGTGGAGGTTGTGGGGACATAGGAGGAAAAGTGGTTTTGGATGGGAAAACCACTGGTATCGCGCGGTGAAAAGGTGGGAAGGCAGTTTTCGCTTTTTGAATGCGATATGGGTCTTCAGTTGACACGTGGCTCTAGAAAATTTCCCATATTGTGTGATTTCTAATAGTTGAAACATGGACACGAAAATTGCGCGATATTGCTGTGGGCCGTTAGATCAGGGGTCGTGAGATCCGATAGTGACAAATGAGCGCGATAAGAGGAACGTGCGCGGATGGTATAGTGGGGGTCAACGGACGACGGTTTAGTTGTGGACCGTCTAATCAGTGCAATGGACGACTAAGATCTGTAGAGGAGACACATAGGTGGAGTATATGGTTAGTGGGCGGGAGCGATCTGAGCCGTCAGATCAACAAGATGGACAATCAGGATCTAATTGGCAGTGGAGGAGGTAGGGACCAAATCTCTGATGGGCGATGAAGCGATCGACTTTAGACCGTTGATTTGGCTGCAGATCAATGGTTGCAGATCAATGGCTGGGATTGGGTCGGAGGGTGACAAATCGGGGAGGTGGGGCGGAGCAAGAGGAAATATTTGCTGTCGGATCTAAGGGATTGAATGGTGGAGATTCAATCGGGGCACAAAAATCAGGAGGGATCGAGAATGCAGGATTGGTGCGATTGGCGGTGCTCCGATTGTGCGATAGCCGTCGGATCAGGGTGAAAGATCGACGGTCAGCATACAATCAGGGGAGTGATAGGAGAGAGGAGGAACGCGCTGCAGGATAAGCGCAGACCGTCATATCTGTATAGATCGACGACTGATAATAAATTGGAAGCCAACAGTATAAACTTTCTCGCATCGGGGATTTTTTGTTTAACAAGAAAAGTGCTCCCCGTTGAACTTCCAATTGCGATAAGCGCTTGGTCTCAGGCATAGGGCATATGGGGGGAAGTGGTTAAGGTGGCTGGCTGAAAGGGGCTAAGCCTGTGATATGCAAAATAAGTGTTTTTAAGCCAAAAAAGAGGGTTTTTAAGGTTGAAAGAGCGATTCGATAGAGGGAAAAAGGGACTGTTAAACTAGACAAAGGGTATTTGAGGGGTTTAAAATGGGATTTAGGATGAATTGAAGGGTAAGTGGGGAATTGGAAGGGGAGAAAGATGAAAAAAATAGAGGTTTAGTGGGGATAAAATAAGGGAAAAAATGGAGGCCTTTTGGGCATTCTTCTTTACAACAGAGAGGCTTTTAAACTGGGAACAACAGTGAGGATTTATCAAAGGGAAAAGGCATAAGGAGGCTTCAAGGATGATTTTTTTCAGAGGAAATGCATTCCTTGAAGGCTAAAAAATGTTTTAGCCCCCTGTTTGCCTGTCAAAAAATTCATAGGGGGCTAACAGAGCCAATTTCTCAACTCATCATCAATGAGGAAGAAACACCTCAAGATTCATAGTCTAAGCTGATTTATGATTTTAAAGGTCAGTGGCATGTTATAAACTAATTTTTTACACCTGGAAATTTTATTTTTGAGGTTACACAGAATTCTGGGATTTTCACTGTTTTCGACAGTTTTGTAGCGTTCCTAGGCTTGAAGACCATGAAAATGCTAAGAAACTACTGTATTTTTCCTTTTTGCATTTCAAACAATTTTTTGGAGCTTCCAGGAGGTGAAAATGATATGGAAGATGTATTAAGGCATAATGAACATCATGCATGAGGAAAGAATCAGAAAAATTGATGGCAAAAGGCATTTTTTGTAACGCTACAAAAGTACGCTACGAAACTATCATACTTTCATAGCGTACTGTTTTGAAGCTATATGAGCAGGTTTTTGTGTAGTTATGGATAGGTGGACACTTTCAAAGGTTCAAGGGACTATGTCAGCTATCATCCAAGACATGAAGATCACGAGATGAAGCCAACTCATCAACCAAACCATTCATTGAAGATAAGGACCAGTTAGTTTAAAAATAGGGTTTGTTTCAAGTTTTAGAGGAGGTAAATTAAGATGTCATGTAGCAATGAATCCCATCACACCCTATTTGAACATGTGAAGGAATATTTTTCAAATAAGCAAATACTTTAGGAGATAAGGTTTAATGTACTAATGAATAGTTTGAGTCCTATTAGGAAAAATACTGTCGAGTAGAATAACTGTCATTTTCTCATTAAAATAGATGTTTTATTGTTATGCAAGGTGTCATTAGAGAAATTTCAATGAATATAGCTAGGAGGAAGATCATCTCATCATGTAAAAAGTATATTAAAGGGCAGAGATTCGAATTTGTCAAGGATTGGAGATTTTTTGGCAATACTACAGCTTTATGTAAATTGACTGTTTTCAATAATATAGAGACTTTTTTCTTGACCAACCTGAGATTCTGATTGAGTTTTTAGTGCTTATCTTATATATATTTTATGTGTACCATTTGCAGTGGTTTTCATCTTTAATACTTACAATTCATTCATGTAATGCTCTGACTTCCTTTATAGATGAATTGATTGTGTTATTTCCTGTTTCATATGTGTGTACTTTTGCTAAAAACTCTTACCTGCCTCAGCTTCCATGTCAAGTGAACTTACTACTGAATCACTGAAATTGTTGAATCCATAAGCCCAATGTTCATATAATAATACTATTTTCAACCTATACACATCATAAGCAAGTTGTTTTCCAAGTAGAGTTAGCCATCTAAATTTATATTTATCAAATACCATTAACCCTTTGAGAGAGCCCTCTCAGACTGAAGAGGATAAGCTTCAGTTACAAGTTGGTCTAAAATAGTTACATGAAGTTGTCTGATTAGCATTCTATCAGTTGCAATTTTGTGACAACATTTTGGTGCGTCTGCCAGGAGCCTAAAGACTATATTTTCCCGAAATTTTGAAGCAAAACTTCTGAAGGTAGCAGGAGCTCAAGAAGCTGCTTGAGGTTGCATATACCTTGTTAATTCCATTCAAAATTCATATGATGAAAGGTGGTTTCGAGAAGGAGATACACGAGGAGTAATCCTGACCCAGATCCGCCTACCATTGTGGACAATCCAAACATCATATCCAGAGGCAGTCAAGGCATTTCTGTAATATCAGGTTCTCCATTACATACAAAATCCTTGTCCCATGAAGTTTTAAGAAGTCCCGAAGATAAAAATTTTGATTATAAAATTTAGGAAGTCTTGTTTATGTCTGAAAGTGAAAAAGAATTAACTGAAATTGACTTAGACCTACATAGGAGAGGTATTGATACCTCAGCCTTTATGACACAAAAAGATAAAGAAGAGTTTTGGGAAGCAGTCACTTCAGAGTTACTGTTAGAAAAAGAGTCATTGTATAGGTTGAAGGAACTAGACCCATTTGAAATTTTTCTAAGAAGTAAAACTGGTGTTCCTCTTCCTGATTGGAGTTCAAGTGTCACTGGACAACAAAGACCAAGCAACCCTCCTCCTAACAGTTCCTCTTCCTCTAATGTTGTTATCCTTAAAACTACCACAGTCCCATTCATCATGGAAGTAAATGTGCCTCCTACACTTACTGCACCTGGTAGATATGCTCCTCTTTCCCTTCCAACTGTTTTAAATTCCCTTCCTTGAAAATATTCTGCTAGAATCAAAACTTGGGGAAGTCAGGAAAATATTACAGCTGAAGAGCATGTAGACTAGTTCAATGACTTTATAGAAAGGGAGGAGGTTGACCATGAGGATGTCAATATGATATTGTTTTCTCGGAGCTTCACTAGTGAAGTTAGGAAGTGGTTCAAATTCCTTACTTTTGGAAGCCTACATAATTGGAATGAATTTGAAGATAACTTTTGGAGGAAGTGGGGAAATAGAAACAATCATGTACAATCCCTCATTGAGTATAATAGTTTAAAGAGATTTTTTCATGAAAATATTCAAAAATATTCAAAGAGTTTTAAAAAAGTGTATGACTCAATCCCTTCCCATCTCAAGCCTCCTCCAGGAGCAGCTTAGTTGAGATATGCTGAAGCTTTTGATTATGATTTTCCATACTATTGAGAGAGAGATAATCCCCTTTACTTGCTGAAATGAAAAATGATGCAGTGAAGGTGGAGGTCAATATGATAGCAGCAAAAAAGTCCAAGATGGGTAAGACTAAGTTGAAAGTAGAAGATAAGCCTTCCACCTCTGATGAAAAAGTTGATTCCATGATGAAGACAATGGAAAAACAAATGGATAGGCTTACCCTTGGTAATTCCTCTGCCCCTCCTACAAAAAATGAGCCTCAATTTAGAAATTCTAAATTCAGAAGACCTCAAACCCAGCAAAGGCCAAGGGAAAATAGAAATCAGCCACGTGTCCCTCAAGTAAGGCCTCCTTTTCAGCAAAACTTAGTTGATGAAGAAGATCAGCCTGAAATACAAGAATAATCAATTCATTGCTTGGATGAAAACATGTCAGGGATGTTTTTAACTAAGGAGGAACATGATGAATCAGATCATGATGTAAAAAGGGTGAGGAACCATCTGATTATCTTAAAGGGTATCAACATGCAATATTTGAGATGCAGAAGTAGTACAACCTTAGAAATTGAAATGTGCCAATTAATACAAATAAAAAACAACCCAAAAAAGATGCCCCCAAGGCTGTTGAAGTTAGGAAATATACACCACCTCCTCCTCCTGCTAAAGAAACTGAAAAATATGCTTCTGTTTTCAGTTTGGAGAGTGAGATCTCTAAGATAAAAATCCCAGTACCTTTTGGAGAAATTATTAAGGCAAATGAATATAGAAGTAGGATTGTGAAAATGGTAAATTCACAACCAGGAGCTACTGATATCTTAAATGTTCAAGAAGAGCATCTAACCATATACTTGGGTCCAAGATTAGAGGATAAGAAGAATGAGGAGGTGCATCCTTTTTATGTTAGCATTAGCATTCATGACATGACATTGCATAATGGCATGTTCGATTCAGAAGCCTCTCACAATCTTATGCCCAAAGTGATCATGGAGAGGATGGGATTGGAAATTAGTAGACCATATAAGGATTTGTTTTCCTTTGATTCAAAAAGAGTTCAGTGCATTGGTTTAATAAAATATGTTGTTGTTGGTCTTACACAAGTCCCTGCCAAGACAGTGGTCATGGACATTATGGTAGTAGACATTCCACCTAAGTTTGGCATGCTGTTATCAAGGTCATGGGAAGAAAATATAAAAGTTACAATGCAGATGGACCTAACTTATGCCACCATTCCTGTTTTTGGTGAGCAAAGGAGACTTTATAAAGAAACAAGAATTGGTTATGTGGTAAGTAGTAAAGATAAACCTCAGAAATTTCCAATTTATGCTCTTGATTCTGAACTTGGATCTGCTATTCTTTTCAATGAGTTGACTGATGAAGCAGAGGATGAAAATAAGGAAGAAAATCAACAATCTATAATTCAACAGACATAATATCAGCAAAAAGAAAGTCAACAAATCAGTGAGGAGAAGGCAGAAGGTTGGTGGTTATTGCACTTGTTGGGTGTGGAGCCTGATGATCTTGTTTACTTTGTATCATAGCATTGGACCCCTGTACCTTAAAAGGGGTGGCAATGCTACCCTAAATTTAATCGCTATCGTGGGGGGTCCAGGGGGGGTGGTAGCGCTTTTCGGAGCCCCCCCGAAGCTAAAAACAGATGTAAAATTGCCTTGTAAAAGTATAGTAATTTCTAGTCAATCTGGGCTGTTCATTAGGCAAATGATCTGACGGTAGAAGTTATGTTTAGATTAGAGTTCTTTCCCCTAGAAGGCAACCCCCTTGTATATATGAGGGCATTGTATTTCGGCTGTGTATTATGAGTGTATTCTCGGAGCGAGAAATAGAGAGGGATACTGAGAGAGACAATAGAGGATATTACAGCGGATCTGCTGTAGGTTTTGTCTCTTCATTTTTGCTGGATAATAGAAAGGAAGGACTGGATGTTTGGGGTGGACGTAGCCCAAACTGGGTGAACCACGTATATCTGTGTCTCTCTGGTTTTATGTGTTTTGTGTGCTTGTATTTTCCGCATATTTTATGTGTTTCATTGCTCTGTAATATTTAATTTTCTAACAACTGGTATCGGAGCCGAAGGTATATTTGGCTGATAAACTCGCAGGAAAAAAGGGTTCCTAGTTCGAGTGGGAGCAATGGCAGACGATGGTAAGTTTAGGGTCGAGAAATTTAACAGCCAAAACTATGCGCTGTGGAAGATGCAGATGGAAGATTATCTGTATCAGAAAGATCTGTACCTACCATTGAGCGGAAAAACAAAGAAGCCGACGACCATGACAGACGCGGAATGGAACATTCTTGATAGAAAGGCACTCGGAACAGTACAGTTGTGTCTTGCGGCGTCAGTCACCTTCAATATTTCGAAGGAAACAACAACAGAGGGTTTGATGCAGACGTTGGCGAAACTATATGAAAAGTCCTCGGCCTCAAACAAGGTATTTCTTATGAAACGACTATTTAATATGAAGATGTTGGAAGGAGGATCTGTTGCAAACCATTTAAATGAATTTAATACAGTTACCAGTCACCTAAGTTCTGTAGGGTTAAACTTTGATGATGAAGTTAGAGCTCTGTTATTCTTGTGCTCATTGCCAGAGAGTTGGAATGGTTTAGTAATGGCCATTAGTAACTCTGTCTCTGGATCTAGTACTTTAAAGTTTGATGATGTTTTTGGTGCTATCCTTAGCGAGGAAATGCGACGGAAAAGCTCTGGTGAGACATCAGGTAATGCTTTGAGTGTAGAGTCTAGGGGAAGAAGAATGGAAAGAGGAAAGAGATCGGGATATCGCAGTAAATCAAGGAAAGGCAGATCCAAGTCTAGATCAGGGATAGTGTGCTAGAATTGTGGAAAGAAAGGACACCTAAAGAAAGACTGTAGATCTCGGAAGGGAAAATAAGGAGACACACAGCAAGAAAACAATCATGAAGAAAATGTGACAGGTGATGTGTTACAAGATGCTTTGATTCTTTCTTTCAAAAATGTTACTGATTCTTGGGTTGTAGATTCAGGGGCTTCATTCCATGCCACACCTGATAAGAAATATTTTCATGACTATGTTCAAGGAGATTTTGGACAAGTTTGTTTGGGTGATGATAAACCCTGTAAAATTTTTGGAATGGGTAAAGTTCTTGTAAAACAACATAATGGAAACTAATGGCTACTAAAGGAGGTAAGGCATGTTCCAGATTTGAAGAAAAATCTGATTTCAACAGGGCAGTTAGGCAGTGAAGGTTGTGTGACAACTTTCACAGATAAAACATGGAAGGTCACCAAAGGAGCGTTGGTAATAGAAAAAGGTGAAAAGGTTGGTACATTGTATTTATGCAATGGTATTTCTAACTCTATTAATGCTTTAACTTCCAAAAGAGAAGATGCAGCATTATGGCATCATAGGCTCGGACACATGAGTGAGAAGGGAATGAAGATTCTTCACTCAAGAGATTTGTTGCCAGGTTTGAAGAATGTTGATTTGGATTTCTGTGAGAATTGCATTTATGGAAAACAGAAGAGAGTCAGATTTCTCAGAGTTGGGAAAGAAAAGAAGAGCGAAAAATTGGAGCTTGTGCATACAGATGTATGGGGACCTGCTCAGGTATCATCTCTTGGTGGCTCTCGTTATTATGTTATTTTTATTGATGATGCAACTAGAAAAACTTGGATTTATTGTATTCAAAATAAATCTGATGTATTTGATACTTTCAAGAAATGGAAAGCTTTGGTTGAGATTGAGACAGGAAAGAAGTTGAAGTGTCTCAGATCAGACAATGGAGGCGAATATTGTAGCAAAGAGTTTGATAGGTACTGTTCAAAGCATGGAATTCATAGAGAGAAGACAGTTTCAAGAACACTGCAAGAAAATGGTGTGTCGGAAAGGATGAACAGAACAATCATGGAGCGTGCAAGGTGCATGAGATTGCATGCGAGATTTCCTTTACAATTTTGGGCAGAAGCTGTAGATATTGTTGTTTATCTAATAAACAAAGGGCCTTCAAGTTCCTTGGATGGTGGTATTCCAGAGGAAGCATGGACAGGTAAAAAGGTAAACTACTCCTTTTTAAAGCCTTTTGGTTGTGAGGCCTTTGTCCATATTAATGAAGAAAATAGAACAAAGCTTGAGGCAAAATCAAAGAAATGTACCTTTATTGGATATGGTGCTAATGATTTTGGTTA
The DNA here is from genome assembly GCA_034641835.2 of Pinus albicaulis. Taxonomy (NCBI): domain Eukaryota; kingdom Viridiplantae; phylum Streptophyta; class Pinopsida; order Pinales; family Pinaceae; genus Pinus; species Pinus albicaulis. The sequence continues at coordinate 1,540,450,639 of CM076581.1, forward strand.
TCGCTTATATGATTATGAAAATCACAAAATCATTAGGAGCAGAGATGTAATATTCAATGAAAAGGTCTTGTATAAGAATCAGCTGCAGGAAAAGAAACAAGAAAAAGAAATAAAGGAATACGCGGTTCTTGATGAGATATTTGAAAAAGTAAAGGTGCCTGAAAATAATAATAATCAACAACCACAGCAGCAGCAACCACCACAACAGCAACAGGCACCTCAAACACCTGAAAGTGGTGTTATAAGATCTACCAGGATAAGTAGACCCCCTGAACGATACTCTCCTTCATTATATTATTTATTGTTGATTGATTCTGGTGAACCTAAATGTTATGAAGAAGCAATGCAGGTTGAAAGCAGGAAGAAGTGGGAGCTAGCCATGGAAGAAGAGACGGACTCCTTAATGCATAACCAAACTTGGGACTTAGTCAGGTTGCCTGGAGGTAAAAATGCATTGTAGAATAAATGGGTTTACAGGCTGAAGGAAGAAGATGGAGGAAAACAGAGGTACAAAGCTAGACTTGGGGTGAAGGGGTTTGCACAGAAGAAAGGTATTGATTTTGATGAAATATTTTCTCTTGTTGTTAAAATGAATTCAATCAGAACTATTTTAAGTCTTGTAGCAGCGGAAGATTTACATCTTGAACAGTTAGATGTAAAGACAACATTTCTCCATGGAGATTTGGAGGAAGAGATATACATGCAACAACCAGAAGGATATGAGGTAAGAGGGAAAGAAAAATTGGTGTGCAGGTTAAAGAAGAGCTTGTATGGCTTAAAACAGGCCCCAAGGCAGTGGTATCTAAAATTTGATAGGTTTATGTCTGAACAAGGTTATACTAGATGTCACTCTGATCATTGTGTTTATCTGAAAAGGCAAAATGATGGCAGCTATATTATACTGTTATTGTATGTAGATGACATGCTTGTTGCAGGGTCTAACATGCAGGAAATAAATGTGCTCAAAAGAAAATTGGCAAATTCGTTTGCAATGAAGGATTTGGGAGCTGCAAAAAAAATCCTTGGTATGAGGATAACTAGAGACAGGAAAAATCGCAAATTAACACTGTCTCAGAATGAGTACATAGAAAAGGTGTTGAAAATATTTAATATGCAGAATGCAAAACCAGTTAGTACACCTTTTGCTAGCCATTTCAAACATAGTAAGGAGATGTGCCCAAAGACCCAAGAAGACATGGATTATATGTCTAAAGTTCCATATGCATCAGCAGTTGGAAGTTTAATGTATGCAATGGTCTGCACAAGGCCTGATATTGCACATGCAATGGGAGTTATAAGCAGGTATATGAAAAATCCAAGAAAAGAACATTGGATGGCAGTAAAATGGATTCTTAGATATTTGAGAGGTACCACAAATCAAGCATTATGCTTTGGTGGTTCAAACATTGCTCTATAGGGATATGTTGATGCAGATATGGTAGGTGACAGAGATAATAGGAGGAGCACTACAAGATATGTATTTACTGTAGGTGGAACAACTGTTAGTTGAGTTTCAAAAATCCAAAGTGTTGTTGCACTTTCAACAACAGAAGCCGAGTATGTTGCTGCTACAGAGGCTAGTAAAGAAATGATTTGGTTACAAAGGTTTATGGATGAATTGGGTAAGAAGCATGATATGGGCACACTATACAGTGATAGCCAAAGTGCTATTCATCTTGCAAAGAACTCAACATTTCATTCCAGGGCTAAACACATACATCTCAAGTACCATTTCATACGGTCGGTATTGGAAGTGGGGGACGGAAAGTGGAAAAGATGCACACTGGCTATAGATCTGCGGATATGCTAAAAAAGTTGTAACCCGGGGAAGAAGCGAGAACATGCTCGGTTTCGGGTGGTCTACAAGGATGACGATGAAGATGAGAAACGGCCGAGGTCGAGAGGAGTCATTGTCCGGCAAATGAAGCGACAGTAGTTGCTACACCGTCGGTCTCCAAGTGGGAGATTGTTGGGTGTGGAGCCTGATTATCTTGTTTACTTTGTATCATAGCATTGGACCCCTGTACCTTAAAAGGGGCGGCAACGCCGCCCGAAATTTAGTCGCTTCCGTGGGGGGTCCAGGGGGGGAGGCAGCGCTTTTCGGAGCCCCCCCGAAGCTAAAAACAGATGTAAAATTTCCTTGTAAAAGTATAGTAATTTCTAGTCAATTTGGGCCGTTCATTAGGCAAATGATCTGACAGTAGAAGTTATGTTTAGATTAGGGTTCTTTGCCCTAGAAGGCAAACCCCTTGTATATATGAGGGCATTCTATTGCGGCTGTGTATTATGAGTGTATTCTCGGAGCGAGAAACAGAGAGGGAGACTGAGAGAGAGAATAGAGGATATTACAGTGGATCTAATGTAGGTTTTATCTCTGCATTTTTGCTAGATAATAGAAAGGAAGGACTGGCTGTTCGGGGTGGACGTAGCCCAAACTGGGTGAACCATGTATATCTGTGTCTCTCTGGTTTTATGTGTTTTGTGTGCTTGTATTTTCCACATATTTTATGTGTTTCATTTCTCTGTAATATTTAATTTTCTAACAACTGGTATCGGAGCGAAAGTGCATATTTGGGCACAAATGCGCTTTCATGGGAAAAAATGGTTACAGTTCGAGTGGGAGAAATGATGAACGATGGTAAGTTTAGGGTCGAGAAATTTAACGGCTGTTAAAACTTTGCGGCGCGCTAAGAAGATGCGGAGGAAGATTATACGTATCGAGAAAGATTTGTACCTACCATTGAGCAGAAAAACAAAGAAGCCGGAGGCCATGAAAGACGTGGAATGGAACATTCTTGATAGAAAGGCACTCAGAACAGTAGGGTTGTGACTTGCGGTGTCAGTTGCCTTCAATATTTCGAAGGAAACAAGAACAAAGGCTTGATGCAGACGTTGGCGAAACTATATGAAAAACCCTCGGCCTCGAACAAGGTATTTCTTATGAAACGATTATTTAATATGAAGATTTCGGAAGGTGGATGCATTGCAGATACATTTTAAATGAATTTAATACGAGTTACCGATTCAGCAACTTGCTAAGATAAATTGGTAAAATGAGTTAAATACATTATATGTGCTGCTGATGAATGAACAGTAATGGCAAACTGAATGCATTGTCACAGGATTAGGCACTTTTAGTTATTAATGATCAACATTTGGTATTATCCTTACGCGAGAAATCGACAAAAAGCTGCGGTGAGGACATCGGGTAAGTAGCACAGTGCGAGTCTGGGAAAGGAATGGAAGAGGAAAAGAGCTCGGGATATCGCAGTAAATCAAGGAAAGGCGGATCCAAGTCTAGATCGGGGATAGTGTGCTGGAATTGCGGAAAGAAATGACACCTAAAGAAAGACTGTAGATCTCGGAAGGGAAAAGAAGGAGACACACAGCAAGAAAACAATCATGAAGCAAATGTGACAGGTGATGTGTTACAAGATGCTTTGATTCTTTCTTTCGAAAATGTTACTAATTCTTGGGTTTTAGATTCAGGGGCTTCATTCCATGCCACACCTGATAAGAAATATTTTCATGACTATGTTCAAGGAGATTTTGGACAAGTTCATTTGGGTGATGATAAACCCTATAAAATAGTTGGAATGGGTAAAGTTCTTGTAAAACAACAGAATGGAAACCAATGGATACTAAAGGAGGTAAGGCGTGTTCCAGATCTGAAGAAAAATCTGATTTCAACAGGGCAGTTAGGCAGTGAAGGTTGTGTGACAACTTTCACAGATAAAACTTGGAAGGTCACCAGAGGAGCGCTGGTAATAGAAAAAGGTGAAAAGGTTGGTACATTGTATTTATGCAATGGTATTTCTAACTCTGTTAATGCTTTAACTTCCAAAGGAGCAGATGCAACATTATGGCATCATAGGCTCGGACACATGAGTGAGAAGGGAATGAAGATTCTTCACTCAAGAGATTTGTTGCCAGGTTTGAAGAATGTTGATTTGGATTTCTGTGAGAATTGCATTTATGGAAAACAAAAGAGAGTCGGATTTCTCAGAGTTGGGAAAGAAAAGAAGAGCGAAAAATTAGAGCTTGTGCATACAGATGTATGGGGACCTACTCAGGTATCATCTCTCGGTGGCTCTCGTTATTATGTTACTTTTATTGATGATGCAACTAGAATAACATGGATTTATTGTATTCAGAATAAATCTGATGTATTTGATACTTTCAAGAAATGGAAAGCTTTGGTTGATATTGAGACAGGAAAGAAGTTGAAGTGTCTCAGATCAGACAATGGAGGTGAATATTGCAGCAAAGAGTTTGATAGGTATTGTTCAGAGCATGGAATTCGTAGAGAGAAGACAGTTCCATGAACACCACAAGAAAATGGTGTGTCAGAAAGGATGAACATAACAATCATGGAGAGTGCAAGGTGCATGAGATTGCATGCAGGATTGCCTTTAGAATTTTGGGCAGATGCTGTAGATACTACTGTTTATCTAATAAACAGAGGGCCTTCAAGTTCCTTGGATAGTGGTATTCCAGAGGAAGCATGGACAGGTAAAAAGGTAAACTACTTTTTTTTAAAGCCTTTTGGTTGTGAGGCCTTTGTCCATATTAATAAATAAAACAGAACAAAGCTTGAGGAAAAATCAAAGAAATGTACCTTTATTGGATATGGTGATAATGATTTTGGTTATCGCTTATATGATTATGAAAATCACAAAATCATTAGGAGCAGAGATGTAATATTCAATGAAAAGGTCTTGTATAAGAATCAGTTGCAGGAAAAGAAACAAGAAAAAGAAAGCAAGGAATACGTGATTCTTGATGAGATATCTGAAAAAGTAAAGGTGCCTAAAAATAATAATAATCAACAACCACAGCAGTAGCAACCACCACAACAGCAGCAGGCACCTCAAACACCTGAAAGTGGTGTTAGAAGATCTACCAGGAGAAGTAGACCCCCTGAACGATACTCTCATTCATTATATTATTTATTGTTGACTGATTCTGGTGAACCTGAATGTTATGAAGAAGCAATGCAGGTTGAAAGTAGGAAGAAGTGGGAGCTAGCTATGGAAGAAGAGATGGACTCCTTAATGCATAACTAGACTTGGGACTTAGTCAGGTTGCCTGCAGGTAAAACTACATTGCAGAATAAATGGGTTTATAGGTTGAAGGAAGAAGATGGAGGAAAACAGAGGTACAAAGCTAGACTTGTGGTGAAGGGGTTTGCACAGAAGAAAGGTATTGATTTTGATGAAATATTCTCTCCTGTTGTTAAAATAAATTCAATCAGAACTGTTTTAAGTCTTGTAGCAGCGGAAGATTTACATCTTGAACAGTTAGATGTAAAGACAGCATTTCTCCATGGAGATTTGGAGGAAGAGATATACATGCAGCAACCAGAAGGATATGAGGTAAAAGGGAAATAAAAATTGGTATGCAGGTTAAAGAAGAGCTTGTATGGCTTAAAATAGGCCCCAAGGCAGTGGTATCTAAAATTTGATAGGTTTACGTCTGAACAAGGTTATACTAGATGTCACTCTGATCATTGTGTTTATCTGAAAAGGAAAAATGATGGCAGCTATATTATACTGTTATTGTATGTAGATGACATGCTTGTTGCAGGGTATAACATGCAGGAAATAAATGTGCTCAAAAGAAAATTGGCAAATTCATTTTCAATGAAGGATTTGGGAGCCGCAAAAAAAATCCTTGGTATGAGGATAACTAGTGACAAGAAAAATCGCAAATTAACGCTGTCTCAGAATGAGTACATAGAAAAGGTGTTGAAAAGATTTAATATGCAGAATGCAAAGCCAGTTAGTACAACTTTTGCTAGCCATTTCAAACTTAGTAAGGAGATGTGCCCAAAGACCCAAGAAGACATGGATTATATGTCTAAAGTTCCATATGCATCAGTAGTTGGAAGTTTAATGTATGCTATGGTATGCACAAGGCCTGATATTGCACATGCAGTGGGAGTTGTAAGCAGGTATATGAAAAATCCAGGAAAAGAACATTGGATGGCAGTAAAATGGATTCTCAGATATTTGAGAGGTACCACAAATCAAGCATTATTCTTTGGTGGTTCAAACATTGCTCTACAGGGATATGTTGATGCAGATATGGCAGGTGACAGAGATAACAGGAGGAGCACTACAGGATATGTATTTACTGTAGGTGGAACAACTGTCAGTTGGGTTTCAAAAATCCAAAGTGTTGTTGCACTTTCAACAACAGAAGCCGAGTATGTTGCTGCTACGGAGGCTAGTAAAGAAATGATTTGGTTACAAAGGTTTATGGATGAATTGGGTAAGAAGCATGATATGGGCACACTATACAGTGATAGCCAAAGTGCTATTCATCTTGCAAAGAACTCAGCATTTCATTCGAGGACTAAACACATACATCTCAAGTACCATTTCATACGGTCAGTATTGGAAGATGGAGAGTTGAAGCTGGAAAAGATACACACTAGCCAGAATCCTGCAGATATGCTAACAAAAGTTGTAACAAGGGAGAAACTGAGAATGTGCTCAGTTTCAATTGGTCTTCGAGGATGACGATGAATATGAGAAACAGCCAGGTCCAAAGAGGAGTCATTGTCCAGCAAATGAAGCAGCGGTGGAGTTGCTACAATCAGTCTCCAAGTGGGAGATTGTTGGGTGTGGAGCCTGATTATCTTGTTTACTTTGTATCACAGCATTGGACCCCTGTACCTTAAAAGGGGTGGCAACGCCGCCCGTAATTAATCATTGCCATGGGGGGTCCGGGGGGGGGGCGCGGCGCTTTTCGGGGCCAGGAAGCTAAAAACGGATGTAAAATTTCCTTGTAAAAGTATAGTAATTTACAGTCAATACGAGAGGTGTTCATTTGTGAAATGATGCGACGTTCTGACGGTAAAAGTTTTGTTTAGATTAGGGTTCTTTGCCTGCATGCCATTGTATATGTAGAGGGCATTATATTGCGGTTTGTGTATTATGAGTGTATTCTTGGAAAGCGAGAAACGAGAGAGGGAGACAGAGAGAATAGAGGATATTACGGCGGATGGTAGGTTTTGTCTCTTCATTTTTTTCTTTGGATAATAGAAAGGAAGGGTGATTTGTTCGGGGGTGGGCCCCGTAGCCAAAGCTAGGTGAACCACGTATATCTGTGTCTCTCTGGTTTTATGTGTTTTTTTTCCTTGTATTTTCTGCATATTTTATGTGTTGCATTGCTCTCTAATATTTAATTTTCTAACAACTGGTATCAGAGCCGAAGGTATATTTGGCTGATAAAATCACAAGAAAGAAGGGTTCCTGGTTTGAGTGGGAGTAATGGCGGAAGATGGTAAGTTTAGGGTCGAAAAATTTAACGACGCTTTGCGCCTGTGGAAAATCAGATGGGAGATTATGCGAAAACATCGAGAAGATGCGTACGCTCGTGAGTGGAAAAACAAAGAAGTCGGCGACCATGACAGACGCAGAATGGAACATTCTCGATAGAAAGGCACTCGGAACAGTGCGGTTGTGCCTTGCGGCATCAGTCGCCTTCAATATTTCGAAGGAAACAACAACAGAGGGTTTGATGCAGACATTGGCGAAACTATATGAAAAACTCTCAGTCTCAAACAAGGTATTTCTTATGAAATGACTATTTAATATGAATATGTCGGAAGGTGGATCTGTTGTAGACCATTTAAATGAATTTAATACAGTTACCAATCAGTTAAGTTTTGTAGGAGTAAACTTTGATGATGAAGTTAGAGCTTTGTTATTCTTGTGCTCATTGCCAGAGAGTTTAAATGGTTTAGTAATGGCCATTAGTAACTCTGTATCTGGATCTGGTACTTTAAAGTTTGATGATGTTGTTGGTGCTATCCTTAGCGAGGAAATGCGACGGAAAAGCTCCAGTGAGACATCAGGTAATGCTTTGAGTGCAGAGTCTAGGGGAAGAAGAATGAAAAGAGGAAAGAGCTCGGGATATCGTAGTAAATCAAGGAAAGGCAGATCCAAGTCCAGATCGGGGATAGTGTGCTGGAATTGCGGATAGAAAGGACACCTAAAGAAATATTGTAGATCTCGGAAGGGAAAATAAGGAGACACACAGCAAGAAAACAATCATGAAGCAAATGTGACAGGTGATGTGTTACAAGATGCTTTGATTCTTTCTTTCGAAAATGTTACTGATTCTTGGGTTGTAGATTCAGGGGCCTCATTCCATGCCACACCCGATAAGAAATATTTTCATGACTATGTTCAGGGAGATTTTGGACAAGTCTGTTTGGGTGATGATAAACCCTGTAAAATTATTGGAATGGGTAAAGTTATTGTAAAAAAGAAGAAGGAAACCAATGGTTATTAAAGGAGGTAAGGCATGTTCTAGATCTGAAGAAAAATCTGATTTCAACAGAACAGTTAGGCAGTGAAGGTTGTGTGACAACTTTCATAGATAAAACTTGGAAGGTCAACAAAGGAGCCCTAGTAATAGCAAAAGGCAAAAAGGTTGGTACATTGTATTTATGCAATGGTATTTCTAACTCTGTTAATGCTTTAACCTACAAAGGAGAAAATGCAACATTATGGCATCATAGGCTTGGACACATGAGTGAGAAGGGGATGAAGATTATTCACTCAAGAAATTTGTTGCCGGGTTTGAAGAATGTTGATTTGGATTTTACTGTGAGAATTGCATTTATGAAACGAGAAGAGAAACTAAACCAGTCTAGGTTGGGAAAGAAAGAAAATTGGAGCTTGTGCATACGAATGTATGAGGACACTGCTCGAGTATCCATCTCTTAGTGGATCTCGTTATTATATTACTTTATAGATGATGCAACTAGAAAAACTTGGATCTATTGTATTTGGAATAAATCTAATATATTTGATACTTTCAAGAAATGGAAAGCTTTGATTGAGATTGAGACAAGAAAGAAATTAAAGTGTCTCATATCGGACAATGGAGGTGAATATTGCAGCAAAGAGTTTGATAGGCACTGTTCAAAGCATGGAATTCGCAGAGAGAAGACAGTTCCAAGAACACCACAGGAAAATGGTTTGTTAGAAAGGATGAACAGGACAATCATGGAGCATGCAAGGTGCATGAGATTGCATGCAGGATTTCCTTTACAATTTTGGGAAGATGTTGTAGATATTATTGTTTATCTAATAAATAGAGGGCCTTCAAGTTACTTGGGTGGTGGTATTCTAGAGGAGGCATGGACAGGTAAAACGGTAAACTAATCACTTTTAAAGCCTTTTGGTTGTGAGGCCTTTGTCCATATTAATAAAGAAAACGAAACAAAGCTTGAGGCAAAATCAAAGAACTGTACCTTTATTGGATATGGTGCTAATGATTTTGGTTATCGCTCATATGATTATGAAAATCACAAAATCATTAGGAGCGAGAGATGTAATGTTCGATGAAAAGGTCTTGTACAAAAATCAAGGTTGCGGGGAAAGAAACGAAAAAGAAAGCAAGAGAATACGCGGTTCTTGATGAGATATACGAAAAAGTAAAGGTGCTGAAAATAATAATAATCAACAACCACAATAATAAACCACCACAACGACGGCGAGCACCTCAAACACACGAAAGTGGTGTTAGAAGATCTACCGATAGGCCACGAACGATACTGTCTCCTTCATTATATTGTTATTGTTGGCGGTCTTAAAGGTGAACTTTGAATGTTATGGAAAACAATGCGAGGTTCAAAGTAGGAAGAAGTGGAGGCTAGCCATGGAAGAAGAGGAATGGACTCCTTAATGCATAACTGAGACTTGGGACTTGGTCGAGGTTGCCTACGGAGTAATACTACATTGCGGAATAAATGGGTTTACGGGGGTACAGAAGGAAGAAGATGGAGGAAAACAGAGGTACAAAGCTAGACTTGTGGTGAAGGGGTTTGCACAGAAGAAAGGTATTGATTTTGATGAAATATTCTCTCCTGTTGTTAAAATGAATTCAATCAGAACTATTTTAAGTCTTGTAGCAGCGGAAGATTTACATCTTGAATAGTTAGATGTAATGACAACATTTCTCCATCGAGATTTGGAGGAAGAGATATACATGCAGCAACCAGAAGGATATGAGGTAAAAGGGAAAGAAAAATTGGTGTGAAGGTTAAAGAAGAGCTTGTATGGCTTACAACAGGCCCCAAGGCAGTGGTATCTAAAATTTGACAGGTTTATGTCTGAACAAGGTTATACTAGATTTCACTCTGATCATTGTGTTTATCTGAAAAGGAAAAATGATGGCAGCTATATTATACTGTTATTGTATGTAGATGACATGCTTGTTGCAAGGTCTAACATGCAGGAAATAAATGTGCTCAAAAGAAAATTGGCAAATTCATTTGCAATGAAGGATTTGGGAGCTGCAAAACAAATCCTTGGTATGAGGATAACTAGAGACGGGAAAAATCGCAAATTAACACTGTCTCAGAATGAGTACATAGAAAAGGTGTTGAAAATATTTAATATGCAGAATGCAAAACCAGTTAGTACACCTTTTTCTAGCCATTTCAAACTTAGTAAGGATATGTGCCCAAAGACCCAAGAAGACATGGATTATATGTCTAAAGTTCCATATGCATCAGCAGTTGGAAGCTTAATGTATGCAATGGTCTGCACAAGGCCTGATATTGCACATGGAGTGGGAGTTGTAAGTAGGTACATGAATAATCTAGGAAAAGAACATTGGATGGCAGTAAAATGGATTCTTATATATTTGAGAGGTACCACAAATCAAGCATTATGCTTTGGTGGTTCAAACATTGCTCTACGGTGATATGTTGATGCGAGATAGTAGCCCTTGAAGCTAAATAGGAGGACCACTACAGGATATGTATTTACTGTAGGTGGAACAACTGTTAGTTTGGTTTCAAAAATCCAAAGTGTTGTTGCACTTTCAACAACAGAAGCAGAGTATGTTGCTGCTACAGAGGCTAGTAAGAAAATGATTTGGTTACAAAGGTCTATGGATGAATTGGGTAAGAAGCATGATATGGGCATGTTATACAGTGATAGCCAAAGTGCCATTCATCTTGCAAAGAACTCAACATTTCATTCCAGAACTAAACACATACATCTCAAGTACCATTTCATACGATCAGTATTGGAAGATAGAGAGTTGAAGCTGGAAAAGATACACACTAGCCAAGTCACCTCGATAACAACAAAAGGTGTAACCGGGGAAGCGAGGTATGCATAGGTTTCAATTGGTCTTGAGGATGACGATGAAGATGAGAAACGACGGAGTCCAAGGGTCATTGTCCGGCCAGTGACGTGATGGAGTTGCTACAATCGGTCTCAAAGTGATTGTTGGGTGTGGAGCACGATTATCTTGTTTACTTTGTATCTTAGCATTGGACCAACCCTGTACCTTAGAAATGAAAGAAATGACATATGCTTGAAATTGTCATTCTTAGTGGGAGGTCCGGAACAGGGCGCGGCGCTTTTGAGCCCCCAAAGCTAAAAGCAGAGATGTAAAATTGACCTTAAAAGTATAGTAATTTCTAGTCAATCTAGGTCGTTCATTAGGCAAATGATCTGACGGTAGAAGTTATGTTTAGATTAGGGTTTTTTGCCCTAGAAGGCAACCCCCTTGTATATATGAGGGCATTGTATTGCGAGCATGTTATTATGAGTGCGGGGCGGGGGAACCGAAACGGGGGGGGGCGAGAGAGAATAGAGATAATGGCGGTCTGCTGTGGGTTTGTCTCTTCATTTTTGATGGATAATAGAAAGGACTGGCCATTCGGGGTGGATGTACAGATGTAGCCCAAGGCGGGTGAACTGCTTCAATACGTAATCTCTGCGGTTTATGTGTTTTGTGTGCTTTTATTTTCGCATATTTTATGTGTTGCATTGCTCTGTAATATTTAATTTTCTAACAACTGGTATCGGAGCCGAAGGTATATTTGGCTGATAAACTCGCAGGAAAAAAGGGTTCCTGGTTCGAGTGGGAGCAATGGCAGACGATGGTAAGTTTAGGGTCGAGAAATTTAACGGCGAAAACTTTGCGCTATGGAAGATGCAGATGGGAGATTATCTGTATCAGAAAGATCTGTACGTACCATTGAGCGGAAAAACAAAGAAGCCGACGACCATGACAGACGTGGAATGGAACATTCTTGATAGAAAGGCACTCAGAAAAGTACGGTTGTGTCTTGCGGCGTCAGTCGCCTTCAATATTTCGAAGGAAACAACAACAGAGGGTTTGATGTAGACGTTGGTGAAACTGTATGAAAAGCCCTCGGCCTCAAACAAGGTATTTCTTATGAAACGACTATTTAATATGAAGATGTCGGAAGGTGGATCTGTTGCAGACCATTTAAATGAATTTAATACAGTTACCAGTCAGCTAAGTTTTGTAGGGGTAAAATTTGATGATGAAGTTAGAGCTCTGTTATTCTTGTGCTCATTGCCAGAGAGTTGGAATGGTTTAGTAATGGCCATTAGTAACTCTGTCGCTGGATCTAGTACTTTAAAGTTTGATGATGTTGTTGGCGCTATCCTTAGCGAGGAAATGCGACGGAAAAGCTCTGGTGAGACATAGGTAATGCTTTGAGTGCAGAGTCTAGGGGAAGAAGAATGGAAAGAGGAAAGAGCTTGGGATATCGCAGTAAATCAAGGAAAGGCAGATCCAAGTCTAGATCAGGGATAGTGTGCTGGAATTGCGGAAAGAAAGGACACCTAAAGAAAGATTGTAGATCTCGGAAGGGAAAAGAAGGAGACACACAGCAAGAAAACAATCATGAAGCAAATGTGACAGGTGATGTGTTACAAGATGCTTTGATTCTTTCTTTCGAAGATGTTACTGATTCTTGGGTTGTAGATTCAGGGGCTTCATTCCATGCCACACCTGATAAGAAATATTTTCATGACTATGTTCATGGAGATTTTGGACAAGTTCGTTTGGGTGATGATAAACCCTATAAAATAGTTGGAATGGGTAAAGTTCTTGTAAAACAACAGAATGGAAACCAATGGCTACTAAAGGAGGTAAGGCATGTTCCAGATCTGAAGAAAAATCTGATTTCAACAGGGCAGTTAGGCAGTGAAGGTTGTGTGACAACTTTCACAGATAAAACTTGGAAGGTCACCAAAGGAGCGCTAGTAATAGAAAAAGGTGAAAAGGTTGGTACATTGTATTTATGCAATGGTATTTCTAACTTTGTTAATGCTTTAACTTCCAAAGGAGCAGATGCAACATTATGGCATCATAAGCTCGGACACAGGAATGAGAAGGGAATGAAGATTCTTCACTCAAGAGATTTGTTGCCAGGTTTGAAGAATGTTGATTTGGATTTCTGTGAGAATTTCATTTATGGACAACATAAGAGAGTCAGATTTCTCAGAGTTGGGAGAGAAAAGAAGAGCGAAAAATTGGAGCTTGTGCATACAGATGTATGGGGACCTGCTCAGGTATCATCTCTCGGTGGCTCTCGTTATTATGTTAATTTTATTAATGATACAACTAGAAAAACATGGATTTATTGTATTCAGAATAAATCTGATGTATTTGATACTTTCAAGAAATGGAAAGCTTTGGTTGAGATTGAGACAGAAAAGAAGTTGAAGTGGCTCAGATCAGACAATGGAGGTGAATATTGCAGCAAAGAGTTTGATAGGTACTGTTCAGAGCATGGAATTCGTAGAGAGAAGACAGTTCCAAGAACACCACAAGAAAATGGTGTGTCAGAAAGGATGAACATAACAATCATGGAGCGTGCAAGGTGCATGAGATTGCATGCGAGATTGCCTTTACAATTTTGGGCAGATGCTGTAGATACTGCTGTTTATCTAATAAAAAGAGGGCCTTCAAGTTCCTTGGATGGTGGTATTCCAGAGGAAGCATGGACAGGTAAAAAGGTAAACTACTCTTTTTTAAAGCCTTTTGGCTGTGAGGCCTTTGTCCATATTAATAAAGAAAATAGAAAAAAGCTTGAGGCAAAATCAAAGAAATGTACCTTTATTGGATATGGTGTTAATGATTTTGGTTATCGCTTATATGATTATGAAAATCACAAAATCATTAGGAGCAGAGATGTAATATTTAATGAAAAGGTCTTGTATAAGAATCAGTTGTAGGAAAAGAAACAGGAAAAAGAAAGCAAGGAATACACAGTTCTTGATGAGATAACTAAAAAAGTAAAGGTGCCTGAAAATAATAATAATCAACAACCACAGCAGCAGCAACCACCACAACAACAACAGGCACCTCAAACACCTGAAAGTGGTGTTAGAAGATCTACCAGGATAAGTAGACCCCCTAAACGATACTCTCCTTCATTATATTATTTATTGTTGACTGATTCTGGTGAACCTGAATGTTATGAAGAAGCAATGCAAGTTGAAAGTAGGAAGAAGTGGGAGCTAGCCATGGAAGAAGAGATGGACTCCTTAATGCATAACCAGACTTGGGACTTAGTCAAGTTGCCTGCAAGTAAAACTACATTGTAGAATAAATGGGTTTACAGGCTGAAGGAAGAAGATGGAGGAAAACAGAGGTACAAAGCTAGACTTGTGGTGAAGGGGTTTGCACAGAAGAAAGGTATTGATTTTGATGAAATATTCTCTCCTATTTTTAAAATGAATTCAATCAGAACTCTTTTAAGTCTTGTAGCAGCGGAAGATTTACATCTTGAACAGTTAGATGTAAAGACAACATTTCTCCATGGAGATTTGGAGGAAGAGATATACTTGCAGCAACCAGAAGGATATGAGGTAAAAGGGAAAGAAAAATTGGTGTGCAGGTTAAAGAAGAGCTTGTATGGCTTAAAACAGGCTCCAAGGCAGTGGTATCTAAAATTTGACAAGTTTATGTCTGAACAAAGTTATACTAGATGTCACTCTGATCATTGTGTTTATCTAAAAAGGCAAAATGATGGCAGCTATATTATATTGTTATTGTATGTAGATGACATGCTTGTTGCAGGATCTAACATGCAGGAAATAAATGTGCTCAAAAGAAAATTGGCAAATTCATTTGCAATGAAGGATTTGGGAGCTGCAAAACAAATCCTTGGTATGAGGATAACTAGAGATAGGAAAAATCGCAAATTAACACTATCTCAGAATGAGTACATAGAAAAGGTGTTGAAAAGATTTAATATGTAGAATGCAAAACCAGTTAGTACACCTTTTGCTAGCCATTTCAAACTTAGTAAGGAGATGTGCCCAAAGACCCAAGAAGGCATGGATTATATGTCTAAAGTTCCATATGCATCAGCAGTTGGAAGCTTAATGTATGCAATGGTCTGCACAAGGCCTGATATTGCACATGCAGTGGGAGTTGTAAGCAGGTATATGAACAATCCAGGAAAAGAACATTGGATGGCAGTAAAATAGATTCTCAGATATTTGAGAGGTACCACAAATAAAGCATTATGCTTTGGTAGTTCAAACATTTCTCTACAGGGATATGTTGATGCAGATATGGAAGGTGACAAAGATAATAGGAGGAGCACTACAGGATATGTATTTACTGTAGGTGGAACAGCTGTCATTTGGGTTTCAAAAATCCAAAGTGTTGTTGCACTTTCAACAACAGAAGCCGAGTATGTTGCTGCTACAGAGGCTAGTAAAGAAATGATTTGGTTACGAAGGTTTATGGATGAATTGGGTAAGAAGCATGATATGGGCACACTATACAGTGATAGCCAAAGTGCTATTCATCTTGCAAAGAACTCGGCATTTCATTCCAGGACTAAACACATACATCTCAAGTACCATTTCATACGGTCAGTATTGGAAGATGGAGAGTTGAAGCTGGAAAAGATACACACTAGCCAGAATCCTGCAGATATGCTAACAAAAGTTGTAACCAGGGAGAAACTGAGAACATGCTCAGTTTCAATTGGTCTTCAAGGATGAAAATGAAGATGAGAAACAACCAGGTCCAAAGAGGAGTCATTGTCCAGCAAATGAAGCAGCGATGGAGTTGCTACAATCAGTCTCCAAGTGGGAGATTGTTGGGTGTGGAGCCTGATTATCTTGTTTACTTTGTATCACGGCTTTGTGGACCCCGCAGCCTTAAAAGGGGAAGCAACGCCACCCGGGAGGCAATATCGCTTCCATGGGGGTCCGGGGGGGGCGGCGCTTTCGGGCCCCGAAGCTAAAAACAGATGTAAAATTTCCTTGTAAAAGTATAGTAATTTCTAGTCAATCTGGGCCGTTCATTAGGCAAATGATCTGACGGTAGAAGTTATGTTTGGATTAGGGTTTTTTCCCTAGAAGGCAACCCCTCGTTTTTATGAGGGCTTTGTATTGCGGCTGTGTATTGTATGTGTGTATTCTCGGAGCGAGAAATAGAGGGGCGAGAGAGAGAATAGAGGATATTACGGCGGATGCATATAGGTTTATCTCTTCATTTTGTGGATAATAGAAAAGAGGACTTGTTGTTAGGTGGACGTAGCCCAAGCGGGTGAACCACGTATATACGTGTCTCTGCGGTTTATGTGTTTTGTGTGCTTGTATTTTCCGCATATTTTATGTGTTTCATTGCTCTTTAATATTTAATTTTCTAACAACTGGTATCGGAGCCGAAGGTATATTTGGCTGATAAACTCGCAGGAAAAAAGGGTTCCTGGTTCGAGTGGGAGCAATGGCAGATGATGGTAAGTTTAGGGTCGAGAAATTTAACGGCCAAAACTTTGTGCTGTGGAAGATGCAGATGGAAGATTATCTGGATCAGAAAGATCTGTACCTACCATTGAGTGGAAAAACAAAGAAGCCGACGACCATGACACACGCGGAATGGAAAATTCTCGATAGAAAGGCACTCGGAACAGTACGGTTGTGTCTTGCGGCATCAGTCGCCTTCAATATTTTGAAGGAAACAACAACAGAGGGTTTGATGCAGACATTGGCCAAACTGTATGAAAAGCCCTCAGCCTCAAACAAGGTATTTCTTAAGAAACGACTATTTAATATGAAGATGTCGGAAGGTGTATCTGTTGCAGACCATTTAAACGAATTTACTACAGTTACCAGTCAGCTAAGTTCTGTAGGGGTAAACTTTGATGATGAAGTTAGAGCTCTGTTATTCTTGTCCTCATTGCCAGAGAGTTGGAATGGTTTAGTAATGGCCATTAGTAACTTTGTCTCTGGATCTAGTACTTTAAAGTTTGATGATGTTGTTGGTGCTATCCTTAGCGAGGAAATGCGACGGAAAAGCTCTGGGGAGACATCAGGTAATGCTTTGAGTGCAGAGTCTAGGGGAAGAAGAATGGAAAGAGGAAAGAGCTTGGGATATCGTAGTAAATCAAGGAAAGGCATATCCAAGTCTAGATCAGGGATAGTGTGCTGGAATTGCGGAAAGAAAGGACACCTAAAGAAAGACTGTAGATCTCGGAAGGGAAAAGAAGGAGACACACAACAAGAAAAAAATCATGAAGAAAATGTGATAGGTGATGTGTTACAAGATGCTTTGATTCTTTCTTTTGAAATGTTACTGATTCTTGGATTGTAGATTCAGGGGCTTCATTCCATGCCACACCTGATAAGAAATATTTTCATGACTATGTTCAAGGAGATTTTGGACAAGTTCGTTTGGGTGATGATAAACCCTATAAAATTGTTGGAATGGGTAAAGTTCTTGTAAAACAACAGAATGAAAACCAATGGCTACTAAAGGAGGTAAGGCATGTTCCAGATCTGAAGAAAAATCTGATTTCAACAGGGCAGTTAGGCAGTGAAGGTTGTGTGACAACTTTCACGGATAAAACTTGGAAGGTCACCAAAGGAGCCCTGGTAATAGAAAAAGGCGAAAAGGTTGGTACATTCTATTTATGCAATGGTATTTCTAACTCTGTTAATGCTTTAACTTCCAAAGGAGAAGATGCAGCATTATGGCATCATAGGCTCGGACACATGAGTGAGAAGGGAATGAAGATTCTTCACTCAAGAAATTTGTTGCCAGGTTTGAAGAATGTTGATTTGGATTTCTATGAAAATTGCATTTATGGAAAACAAAAGAGAGTTAGATTTCTCAGAGTTGGGAAAGAAAAGAAGAGCGAAAAATTGGAGCTTGTGCATACAGATGTATGGGGACCTGCTCAGGTATCATCTCTTGGTGGCTCTCATTATTATGTTACTTTTATTGATGATGCAACTAGAAAAACTTGGATTTATTGTATTCAAAATAAATCTGATGTATTTGATACTTTCAAGAAATGGAAATCTTTGGTTGAGATTGAGACAGGAAAGAAGTTAAAGTGTCTCAGATCAGACAATGGAGGTGAATATTGCAGCAAAGAGTTTGATAGGTACTGTTTAGAGCATGGAATTCGTAGAGAGAAGACAGTTCCAAGAACACCATAAGAAAATGGTGTGTCAGAAAGGATGAACAGAACAATCATGGAGCGTGCAAGGTGCATGAGATTGCATGCAAGATTGCCTTTACAATTTTGGGCAGATGCTATAGATACTGCTGTTTATCTAATAAAAAAAGGGCCTTCAAGTTCCCTGGATGGTGGTATTCCAGAGGAAGCATGGAAAGGTAAAAAGGTAAACTACTTTTTTTTAAAGCCTTTTGGTTGTGAGGCCTTTGTCCATATTAATAAAGAAAACAGAACAAAGCTTGAGGCAAAATCAAAGAAATGTACCTTTATTGGATATGGTGCTAATGATTTTGGCTATCGCTTATATGATTATGAAAATCACAAAATCATTAGGAGCAGAGATGTAATATTCAATGAAAAGTTCTTGTATAAGAATCAGTTGCAGGAAAAGAAACAAGAAAAAGAAAGCAAGGAATATGCGGTTCTTGATGAGATATCTGAAAAAGTAAAGGTGCCTGAAAATAATAATAATCAACAACCACAGCAGCAGCAACCACCACAACAGCAACAGGCACCTCAAACACCTGAAAGTGGTGTTGGAAGATCTACCAGGATAAGTAGACCCCCTGAACGATACTCTCCTTCATTATATTATTTATTGTTGATTGATTCTGGTGAACCTGAATGTTATGAAGAAGCAATGCAGGTTGAAAGTAGGAAGAAGTGGGAGCTAGCCATGGAAGAAGAGATGGACTCCTTAATACATAACCAGACTTGGGACTTAGTCAGGTTGCCTGCAGGTAAAACTACATTGCAGAATAAATGGGTTTACAGGCTGAAAGAAGAAGATGGAGGAAAACAAAGGTACAAAGCTAGACTTGTGGTGAAGGGGTTTGCACAGAAGAAAGGTATTGATTTTGATGAAATATTTTCTCATGTTGTTAAGATGACTTCAATCAAAACTATTTTAAGTCTTGTAGCAATGGAAGATTTACATCTTGAACAGTTAGATGTAAAGACAACATTTCTCCATGGAGATTTGGAGGAAGAGATATACATGCAGCAACCAGAAGGATATGAGGTAAAAGGGAAAGAAAAATTGGTGTGCAGGTTAAAGAAGAACTTGTATGGCTTAAAACAGGCTCCAAGGCAGTGGTATCTAAAATTTGACAAGTTTATGTCTGAACAAGGTTATACTAGATGTCACTCTGATCATTGTGTTTATCTAAAAAGACAAAATGATGGCAGCTATATTATATTGTTATTATATGTAGATGACATGCTTGTTGCAGGGTCTAACATGCAGGAAATAAATGTGCTCAAAAGAAAATTGGCAAATTCATTTGCAATGAAGGATTTGGGAGCTGCAAAACAAATCCTTGGTATGAGGATAACTAGATACAGGAAAAATCGCAAATTAACACTGTCTCAGAATGAGTACATAAAAAAGGTGTTGAAAAGATTTAATATGCAGAATGCAAAACCAGTTAGTACACCTTTTGCTAGCCATTTCAAACTTAGTAAGGAGATGTGCCCAAAGACCCAAGAAGACATGGATTATATGTCTAAAGTTCCATATGCATCGGCAGTTGGAAGCTTAATGTATGCAATGGTCTGCACAAGGCCTGATATTGCACATGCAGTGGGAGTTGTAAGCAGGTACATGAAAAATCTAGGAAAAGAACATTGGATGGCAGTAAAATGGATTCTCAGATATTTGAGAGGTACCACAAATCAAGCATTATGCTTTGGTGGTTCAAACATTGCTCTACGGGGATATGTTGATGCAGATATGGCAGGTGACAGAGATAACAGGAGGAGCACTACAGGATATGTATTTACTGTAGGTGGAACAACTGTCAGTTGGGTTTTAAAAATCCAAAGTGTTGTTGCACTTTCAACAACAGAAGCAGAGTATGTTGCTGCTACAGAGGCTAGTAAAGAAATGATTTGGTTACAAAGGTTTATGGGTGAATTGGGTAAGAAGCATGATATGGGCACGCTATACAGTGATAGCCCAAAGTGCTTTATTTATCTTACGAAACCTAGGCATTGTTCCCGAGGATAAACAATACATCTCAAGTACCATTTCATACGGTCATTGTGGAGGGTAGGTTAGGCGGAAAAGATACCTTTCATGGAGAATCTGTGGAATATGCTAACAAAAGAAAGTTGTAACAGGAGAAAGCGAGAATATGCTACTGGTTTCAATTGGTCTTCAAGGATGACGATGAAGATGAGAAACAGCCAGGTCCAAAGAGGAGTCATTGTCCAGCAAGTGAAGCAGCGATGGAGTTGCTACAATCAGTCTCCAAGTGGGAGATTGTTGGGTGTGGAGCCTGATTATCTTGTTTACTTTTTATCACAGCATTGGACCCCTGTACCTTAAAAGGGGCAGCAACGCCGCCCGAAATTTAATCGCTTCCATGGGAGGCCGGCAGCGCTTTTCGGAGCCCCCCCGAAGCTAAAAACGGATGTAAAATTGCCTTGTAAAAGTATAGTAATTTCTAGTCAATCTGGGCCGTTCATTAGGCAAATGATCTGATGGTAGAAGTTATGTTTATATTAGGGTTCTTTGCCCTAAAAGGAAACCCCCTTGTATATATTAGGGCATTGTATTGCGGCTGTGTATTATGAGTGTATTCTCAGAGCGAGAAAGAGAGAGGGATACTGAGAGATAGAATAGAGGATATTACAGCGGATCTGTTGTAGGTTTTGTCTCTTCATTTTTGCTGGATAATAGAAATGAAGGACTGGATGTTCGGGGTGGACGTAGCCCAAACTGGGTGAACCACGTATATCTGTGTCTCTCTGGTTTTATGTGTTTAGTGTGCTTGTATTTTCCGCATATTTTATGTGTTTCATTGCTCTGTAATTGTTAGGTCCCTATATTACTAGTATAGTCCCTTATTTTTGTTAGTGTAACCCCCTTATTGTTATTATTGTACACTTGTAACCCCCATTTTTTTATTATTGTGCCCTTAAATTATTATTGTTAGGTCGGCTAGGATTACATTATGGCCCCATGGACTCCTATATATAGAAAGGAGGTTTTGTAAATTGTATCATCCAAGAATTGTTCATTCATGTAATGTATTGGAGGTTTCCCCCTCGAATTGGCTCATTTCTAAGGCGTGAATATCTCTTTTCTTCTCTCTTTAGAGCTGGTTACACAACATTTGGTATCAGAGCTTTGGGATTCTAGGGTTTCGCTGCTCCAAACAGGTCATCGTGGCATTTTCGCTATAAATTGTTTTCTACGGAGCTTCAGAAGCTGAAATTTTTAGGGTGCGCAGCCGAAATCTTTAGGAAGGTTGTCTAAAAATTTCAGATCTTGGTTCGCAATATTTGAGGAGATATCATCTGTGGAAGTTAGGTATTTTTTCAGGCTCATAAACAGGTCATCGTGGCATTTGCGCTATAAATTTTTTTGTACGAAGGTTCAGAGTCTGAAATTCATATGGTGCGAAGCTGAAATCCTGAGAAAATTCGTCAAAAAATTTCAGAACTTGGTTCGCAATATTTTTGGAGATATGATCTGTGGAAGGTAGTGCTTTTTCAGGCTCCTGAATTGCATCTCAAAGAGGTGATCGTGAGAAAACTTCAATAACTCTCTCTCTGGGCCTTAGATTGAAGTGCCGTAAAAAGTGGTCGCAAGTACACAGATTGAAGTTTCTGGGCTATCAATTTCAGAGACAAAGAACAAAACAGTGACACGTGGCAAGTCGTACAAGTTCGCTCTACTGAACCAGTCCAGAATTAGGTCATTATGGGAGATTCGACACAAATTTGTCTTGGAGAATCCAAATCAGGTCAGACCTGTGGCCTTCAAAAGATAATTCAGAGGGCTACTTCAGTGCTGAATTTCAGATATTGAAAATCTGAAATAACAGAGATAATACAATTTCAATATCGAGCTCCTCAAAGCTAGTAAAAGGTGTGTATTTTTTTCCGAATTGCATAAGTCTTGTTTGAAGAATCAAGTTGAATTGATTCCAAGGGAATCTTGTAGAATAGATATCAATATTGGATTCTAAAATGGCCCCCAAAAATAATTCAACACCCATCAAGCCTTCAGAAGGCTCTACCATGACTCATGAAGATGAAGAATTGCAACATGATCTATCAAAATTACAAGAACAAGTGCAACAAATTTCACTCTCGCAAAGAGCAGCAAAAAATGAAAGGGAAGTTTTGAAGAAAGGTGTGGAAGTGAAGATGGATGGTTTGAAGAAAGGCATGGAAGCTAAGATGGATGGCGTGGAAGTGAAGATGGAAGGTTTGAAGAAAGGCATGGAAGATAAGATGGATGGCATGGAAGTGGGCATGGAAGCTAAGATGGATGACATGAAAGACAACATAGAAAACATGAAGAATGATCTAAAAGCATACATGGAAGGCTTGATGACAAGCTTAAAACTAGAAATGATTCCTAATGGCGGAAATATAGTAGAAGAACCTCATGATGAGAACAAAATAAATGTTAATCGTGATTTCATAAACTCTAATGTTGGCGGGAAGAACCACCATATTCCAAAAATGGATATGAGGAAGTTTGATGGAAATGATCCTGTAACATGGATACTACGGATGGAGCAATATTTTGATCTCCATAATGTGAAAAACACACAAAAGGTACGCATTGCAACTTTACATTTAGAACAAAATACATTTGTATGGTATCGATGGCTTTTCTCCCGTAAAAAAATTGTCACTTGGTCAATTTTTACGGAGGAAATGATAGCACATTATGAGGATACAAATAGCAACACCTTCTTTACCCAATTGATAAATCTCAAACAAAAGGGTTTAGTGGGGCAGCACATTGAGGACTTCCAAAAATTGAGTATAAGGGTAACTGATATTTCAGAGGACCACGGGATTGATCTCTTCTTAGGCAGTTTAAAGGATAACATTCAACATGAAGTTCGTGTTCTGGAACCTGATTCATTAGAGAAGGCATTCAGGTTGGCAAGAAAAGTTGAATGTAAAATTATGGCAAAAAGGAAGTCTACTACTCAATTCTATAAAGAAGGAAGTGTGGCTACATCTAGATTTCCACAACCTACAAGGTTGACACCACAACAATTGGAAGAAAAAAAGAGAAAAAGGGCTTTGCTACAGTTGTGATAGCAAATACACTAAAGGTCATAAGTGTGCTGAGAAGAAATTATTTTACATAGATTGTGAAGAGGAAGAAGAAAATGAACAAGAAGAGGATATACACCAGGAACCAGCCCCAGAAGAGGAAGAAATGAATCCAACCATATCGTATAATGCACTGGCAGGAATTACCACTCCTCAAACTCTCAAGATAAAAGGACAAATCAAGAAGAGAAAGGTAATAGTGTTGATTGATTCAGGTAGCACCCATAATTTTATTCATTGTAAGGTAGCCAAAGAATTAAATTGTTTCCTATACCCAGCACCAGAATGTCAAGTGATGGTTGCAAATGGAGGAACTATAAATTGCTCTGGAAAATGCCATAATATCAAGCTAACCATGGGGAATATGTATTGACTAGTCCAATGCTTTCCATTCCTATGGGAGGTGCTGATGTTGTACTAGGAGTACAATGGTTACAATCTTTGAGGACGGTAGCTTTTAATTTTCAAGAACTTTTCTTGAAATTTTTTTCAGAAGGAAAGGAAGTCGAATTACGGGGTATTGAAGGGAAGCCGGGAAGGATAATAAGCTCTAATGTCATGACAAAGCTTATAAAGAAAGAACAACGAGGCGTAATTGCACAATTATGCTCACTAGAAGTTCCGACATCAAAATCATCTATTTCTGCGGATCTCCAACAAGTCTTGGACAATCATTCCAAGGTGTTTGAAACTCCCAAAGGACTCCCACCTATTCGTGATCATGATCATGCTATTCATTTGATTCCAGGAAGTGTTCCTCCAAACATACGGCCTTATAGATATCCTTACTTCCAAAAGAGCGAAATTGAACGCATGATTGCAGAAATGTTAGAGGCGGGTATAATTCAACCTAGTCAAAGTTCTTTCTCTGCTCCTGTAGTATTGGTACACAAGAAGGATGGATCATGGCGAATGTGTCCGGATTATAGGGAGCTCAATAAGCTCACCATTAAAGATAATTTCCCATTCCTATGATTTATGAATTATTGGATGAATTACATGGAGCAATTTATTTTACCAAGTTGGATCTTCGTTCAGGATATCATCAAATTAGAATGAAGACTGAAGATATTCCAAAAGCAGCATTTCGAACTCATGAGGGTCATTATGAATTTTTGGTCATGCCTTTTGGCCTTACCAATGCACCTTCTACATTTCAAGGGTTGATGAATTCCATTTTCAAACCCTTCCTTAGAAAATTTGTGCTAGTATTTTTTGATGATACTAATCTACAGCAGGTCTTGGAAGGATCATGTTGAACATGTTGACAGGGTGCTCAAACTATTGCAGGAGAAACAATTATATGCAAAAGCATCCAAATGTTTCTTTGGAGTACAAGAGGTGGAATATCTGGGTCATATTATATCCCACGAGGGTGTTAAAGTAGACCCTAACAAAATTAAAGCCATTAAGGAATGGGAAGTCCCTAAGACAATAAAGCAGTTGCGAGGATTTCTCGGGTTAACAGGCTATTATCGTAAGTTTGTTAAGAATTATGGAAGAATAGCAGCACCTCTAACAACATTATTGAAGAAAGATGCATTTTCATGGACTCCTGAAGCAACTAAGGCCTTTGAACATCTTAAAGAGGCAATGTGCCTAGCACCGGTCTTAGCTACGCCGGACTTCACAAAAACCTTTATTGTGGAATGTGATGCCTCAGGAAATGGAATTGGTGCAGTTTTAATGCAGGAAGGAAGACCCATTGCTTTTGAAAGTCGTCCGATCAAAGGAAAGTATTTACAGAAACCTATTTATGAGAAGGAAATGTTAGCAATACTACATGCACTAAAGAAATGGCGAACTTACCTAATGGGAAGACACTTCAAGGCAAAAACTGATCATGATAGTCTTAAACACTTTTTGGAACAAAGACTATCGTCAGAAGAACAGCAAAAATGGGTCACAAAGATGTTGGGTTATGACTTTGAAATAATCTACCAAAAATGAAAGCTTAATGTTGTTGCGGATGCACTCTCAAGAAAGAATGAAGAGGTGGAAGCATTGCTTTGTGCCATTTCTATTATCCAACCAGATTGGATAACCGAAGCAAGAGATGAATGGAAGAAGGACAAAGATGTATGGACACTCATTCAAAAGTTGCGGCAAGATCCTAGTACATCTGATACATTTAGTTGGAAAAATGATTCCTTATGGTACAAAGATCGCTTATATCTTTGTAAGAATTCCCAACTAAAACAAAAGATTCTTCTGGAATTGCACACTTCTCCTTTAGGAGGACACTCAGGATTTTTTAAAAACTTACCACAGGGTGAAGAAAGAATTTTTTTGGGATGGCCTTAAATCTGATATTCGAAAGTTTGTGGCAGAATGTTTGGTTTGCCAGCAGAATAAAGTGGAAAAAATTAAGACCCCAGGACTTCTACAACCTTTATCCATTCCAAGTCGGCGTTGGGAGGAGATTTCATGGATTTTATCACAGGTTTACCTAAGTCCGAAGGAAAGAGTGTCATCATGGTGGTAGTTGATAGACTTACCAAGTATGCACACTTTTGTGCATTATCTCATCCATTTAAAGCAAGTACGGTTGCTACTACATTTATGGACACAATTCAAAAGCTACATGGAAACCCAAGGGTTATTGTGAGCGACAGAGATCCCATTTTTACTGGAAAATTTTGGACGGAGTTATTTTCTTGTTTGGGTACTCAATTAGCTCATAGCTCATCTTATCATCCTCAATCTGATGGTCAAACTGAGATAGTAAATAAATGTTTGGAAGGATATCTTCGTTGTTTTGTATATGATAAACAAATACAATGGGTCAAGTGGTTACCTCTCGCTGAATGGTGGTATAACACTTCCTTCCATACTGCAGCAAAAATGACCCCATTTATGGCACTTTATGGATATCATCCACCATCGATCACATCATCTTTAAGGGAAAATTCGAAGGTTCAAGCAGTGGAAGATCACGTCGAGCATCGGCAAGAAGTTCTCCAACTCTTAAAGGATAACCTGAATTTGGCACAAAATCGAATGAAACAACAGGCAGATCAACATCGCAGCGAGAGAAGTTTTGGTATAGGAGATTGGGTATTGTTACGGCTACAACCATATAAACAAATGTCCCTCAAGCAAGCTAAGAAGGATAATAAATTATCGCCAAAGTACTATGGTCCTTACAAGGTGTTGCAAAAAATTGGTACTATGGCATACAAATTGGAGCTTCCTGCTTCTTCACGAGTACATCCAGTTTTCCATGTTTCATGCTTAAAGAAGGTTATAGGTGAAAATATTCCAGTTCAAACAATATTGCCAGAACTTGATGAGGAAGGAAAAATCATATTGGAACGAGAAGCGGTCATGGAAACAAGAACTCGAAAACTACGGAATCGATCAATTTGAGAGTATCTCATCAAGTGGAAGAACTTACCCACTGAAGATTCTACATGGGAGGATGAGAATTTTATACAGAAGCACCCAGAGCTACTCAAGCGTTGAGGACAACACTTTTTGAAGGAGAGGGGCATGTTAGGTCCCTATATTACTAGTATAGTCCCTTATTGTTGTTAGTGTAACCCCCTTATTGTTATTATTGTACCCTTGTAACCCCCATTTTGTTATTATTGTACCCTTGTAACCCCCATTTTGTTATTATTGTGCCCTTAAATTATTATTTTTAGGTCGGCTAGGATTACATTGTGGTCCACTAGGATTACATTATGGCCCCATGGACTCCTATATATAGAAAGGAGGTTTTGTAAATTGTATCATCCAAGAATTGTTCATTTATGTAATGTATTGGAGGTTGCCCCCTCGAAGTGGCTCATTTCTAAGGCGTGAATATCTCTTTTCTTCTCTCTTTAGAGCTGGTTACACAACAGTAATATTTAATTTTCTAACAACTGGTATTTGAGCCGAAGGTATATTTGGCTGATAAACTCGCAGGAAAAAAGGGTTCCTGGTTCGAGTGGGAGCAATGGCAGACGATGGTAAGTTTAGGGTCGAGAAATTTAACGGCCAAAACTTTGCGCTGTGGAAGATGCAGACGGAAGATTATATGTATCAGAAATATCTGTACCTACCATTGAGTGGAAAAACAAAGAAGCCGACGACCATGACAGACGCGGAATGGAACATTCTCAATAGAAAGGCACTCAGAACAGTACAGTTGTGTCTTGCGGCGTCAGTCGCCTTCAATATTTCGAAGGAAACAATAACAGAGGGTTTGATGCAGACGTTGGCAAAACTGTATGAAAAGCCCTCGGCCTCAAACAAGGTATTTCTTATGAAACGAATATTTAATATGAAGATGTCGGAAGGTGGATCTATTGTAGACCATTTAAATGAATTTAATACAGTTACCAGTCAGCTAAGTTCTGTAGGGCTAAAATTTGATGATGAAGTTAGAGCTCTGTTATTCTTGTGCTCATTGCCAGAGAGTTGGAATGGTTTAGTAATGGCCATTAGTAACTCTGTCTCTGGATCTAGTACTTTAAAGTTTGATGATGTTGTTGGTGCTATCCTTAGCAAGGAAATGCGACGGAAAAGCTCTGGTGAGACATCAGGTAATGCTTTGGATGCAGAGTCACGGGTAACGCATCCCTCCAGTGTAAATAGAGTGTTGCCCTAGCCACTAACGCAGCCAATGTACTGATTGCCTGCATTATAACGCTCTTGTTCCGTTCTATATATGCGTTACCCTGGAAGAAATAGGTTTAATTTAGGTCTTTGTACTTCTTCCATATTTGTCTTCCCCTTTGAGCTGATGAGGAGTTATTTTGACCTGTTACAGATTCCCCCTAAAGTGTGAGGTCAGAGACGAAGACGATGGCCGAAATACTTTATAATTTGTAGAGATAGAGAGATTGAAAGACTGAGGAAAACCTGAAACAACAACATATGTCAGAAAATATAGTATTTGCCTAGAGTCAGGCATGTCCCATGCTAAGTAGCTTAAACAACATGATTTCTATAGAATAGAGATATGAAGAATCTGTCTCCATAAACAATATCGTAGCTTGGGGAAGGGAACACAACTTTAATGGTGTAGCCTTTGCCCCAAGGTCTTGACCGCCGATTCACTTAAACTGCATATTTCTCAACATGTGAATGAAGGAGTTGTCTTCGAACATGTGAGAAATCGTCTAATTACCAGTCGATAATGAAAACTGTTAACAGACACGAAGGTGGCCACCAATAATGATGATGGTCCCTAAGATGCCCAGTACAATCTAGCGAGTGTGAATAAAAGGAGTTGAAGTCAAACACTCGTAGAATCATTCGACGAAGAGCCAATGATGAAGACCCTTGATCAAACACAATACTACCTGCCACTGATGTCTGCAAGTATCCGGGTACTGATGGGTTTCTGGATCAACTTCCTAGATAAGATGTTGAAGTCGATAGGAAGTGATCTGTCGAGAGGTAGGCACTGAGGCGTCCTACATCAGTCAACATGAAATGGAAACCAACTGATTTTGTTTATGATTTGAGATAAGGAAGAGTAAATGGGAACGTCAGACGACATATAATTTCTGGCATAATGAACGGTTTGGTTGATAATAGGAGCAGTAGATAGCGAGATCTGCTTGAACAATAGAAGGCACTCTAGCAGGGTACTAGGCAGCTGAAGCGTGTTTGAACACCAAAGAGTGTGTTAGGATTTTACCGGTGCAAGGACACTGGGAATTGAAGGCTAATACTCATAGATGGTAGGGTTCGGCTAACTGCGAAAGAGTTTTCTGGGAAGTGCCATGTTCAAGAATTTTGCTGCCAAATCGACCTTTTTTGGAAATGTAATAGAGGTAGTATCCATTTTCTCCAAATTTTTCCCCATCTGATTAAGTTTAACGAGTCCAGACGAGTAAACTCGGTGAATTTTTCATGTTTAGAGAGTCTGAAAAATGTCAGGAAAGACAACTTTGTGCCCCATCTGATTAGATTTAACGAGTCCAGATGAGCAAACTCGGTGAATTTTTCATGTTTAGAGAGTCTAAAAAATGTCATAAAAGACAACTCCATGTCCTTTCTGATTAGGTTTAAAGAGTCCAGACGAGTAAACTCGGTGAATTTTTCATGTTTAGAGAGTCTGAAAAATGTCGTAAAAGACGACTCCATTGGGGTACCTTTGTCATGTCTTGATAACCGGGCACGGCAAAGGGATAATAGTAAGCCTGAAACAGTTCATTTTCCGTAAGTTAGTCCATCGAATCCGGAAAAGTGAGAAATCTATGTTCAATGGACGTCTACCTCATTTTGTTATGAGTACGAGGAGATGAAGTAAACTCAATATTCTTTGTGAAATTTTAACAAGTCCAACAAATAAAAACTCGGTACCTCCGTGAAATTTTAACGAGTCACGTGGAGAAAACTCGATACCTCCGTGAAATTTTAACGAGTCATGCGGAGAAAACTCGATTATTTTTTTAGTTTAAAGAGCTTTGAAAAAAGAGGAAAAGAATGGCTCCTTGTTCTTTGTCGTGATAGTTTAATGAGCTTGACAAAGGCGACTCGGGATTTTTTCAGTTTTATGAGCGAGAAAAATATTCCTAAAAAGAGTGCTCAATACTTCTCCATAGTTTTAACGAGTGTGAAGAAGAAAACTCTAGGTTTTTTGGATTAACGAGCAAGAAAAGACCAAAAAAAAAAGAATGCTCGATGCCATCTTCGTATAAGTTTAACGAGTCTGAAGAAGAGAACTCGAGGTTTTTCAGATTAACGAGCAAGAAAAATACTGTAAAAAGAATGCTCGATAAAACATGAGTATGTCTGCTCATAAATCTTGATCCCTAATTAGAACATCAGTACCAAATCTCGAGAGTTGCGACATGTGTACAACGAGAAATCACGACTTTGCCGACTGACTTAAGAGAGTCATGCCCCAGAATTTGCTATAAGAAGGTCAAAAGACTTTCATTTTCACTGTTTTGAGTGCTGTGAAGAAGCTCTGGAGTGGAAAAGGGGTGAAAATTTCAGCTGACGATTACGGTCAATCCGGGCAACGGTTTTCTATTCCGCGAGATCCAGGTAAGAGCTAGAACCTCCTGTTATCATTTAATTGTTGATTTGTTAGCTTTTGCTGGTTCAAATTTAGGAAATTTTGAGGCCCTAGAAAAATATTTTCTCCTAACGCGGGTCAGGAGTATGATAGCCGCGTTAAATGCATAACCCGTGAAGGGCTTGCACGTTAGAACGCTATGTTTTGTACTAGTGCCCACGTTAGGTGCACCGTGCTTTCTAACAACTCAATTTTTCCATTTTTGAAGTGGTCCAGGCAAGTTTTAATCGGTTGAAAATGTTGCATTTGCAGGTGTTCAGCTGTTAATCATGAGTATTTGGCGAGAGAGAGAGCATGAGCGGGAAGAAAGAGAGATGGTGACGGATGCAGCGAGCTTAATGGCTCTCCAGAGGTGCGGATTGCTCAAGTATGCCCGTTTAGAACTGATGAGGGGTCAAGAGGACCTCCTGAGGTGGCTGATCCAGCAGTGGGACAAATGACATCATGTCTTTCAGATTGGTGGCAATGAGCTTGCCATCGAAAAGGATGATGTGTACTTTTTGACCGGTTTGTCATGTCGTGGGGCGAGGCCCAATTTGACGGGGTCCAGAGCTGACCCTCGTTCCACTACTGATTTGATCCATGCGCACTGCATACATGGCACCCAGGCTGTGAGTAACCGGATACCTATTGCACAGGTGACTCTGAGACCCCTGTGGTCTATATTATGGTTGATTGTTCGCTTGGCAGGTGCCAAGAGTCAGCATGTGGTGACCAAGGCTCAAATGCTTCTAGCCTTGGATTGCATGCAGCCTCAGGTTTTCGACTGGTGTGACGGTGTGGTCCGTCGGGTCCGAGAAGAGCTTATTGCATGCAAGACCTATACTCAAAGGGAGTTTGGGTAAGGTACACTGATTTTTTCTTTCATACTGGAGCGGATACCACTGATGAGGCCCAGGATCCCTACAGTGCCATTGGGTCCACGCGAGCCGAGGTAGGCTCGGTGGGCCACTTTGCTTCCATGGATTGGAGAGGGTCCCGTCCATCACTGCTTTGATGAGGGGTTTTTTGATTGGCTCGGCTCTCAGATCATCATGATTGAGGACTATCCCTATGCAGGGATGAACTTCATAGGCGATCCTGAGTTAGTATTGCCCCCTGGCACCCAGTGGGGGCCCGATGGTAAGAAAAAATGATCAGTGTTTTTTCAAAGAAGTTTTTGTGTTTTTAGCTTTTGAATGTTTATGTAAAAAAATTTTGTTTAAAAAGGGGTGAAAATTTAGTTTTGACATGAAGCTTCTGCTTGCTTGACACAGATGTGGCACTTGTCCGTCCAGTTGGGGCCCCTCGCTATGCACGGCGAGGATTGCAGCTACCCGGGGCTGGCGCACCAGTAGAGGATGCGGAAGCCGGCGACGATGATGATACCCAAATTTTACGTGAACTCTCCAGGAACCTGGAGGGTCTGAGTATGGGTATACCGCCGCTTCCTATGTGGGAGGTTTCAGTTCTTCTGCAGCGGCATACTGTGGGTGTGCCGGAGAGATACTTAGTCCCTCTGAGGAGGATAGCTAGAGCAGTTGTATGCTATCATGAGCATCAGGCCTAGCTGGTGGAGTAGATGTATTAGTGTCAGAGCATGGCTTAGTGTATCCAAATTTTGTAAAACACCCCAAGTTTTGGGATATTTTTCTTTTCGATGTTTACTATGTACTGGACATGACATATATATATATATATATATATATATATATATATATATATATATTTGGTGATTTGTGTTTTTAAATTTTTATGTATTTTTTATGTGATAAAAATATATGTACTCATGAGTAAATCTTTTACAATAAATGCGATAAATGCCAATCTAACACATAATTTTCCAAAGAATCGGCTAATGCATTAAATTCTTAGGAACGTGTTCAAATGTGAAATTGACGTTCTAAAATTCGTACTCGTAAAAAATAACGTAGCAATACAGGGTGGCGGACAGGGTAATAATTGTTTAACTGCATAATGATGAGTTAGGAATCTAACCTGGCCACTAAATCGGAGATGTCACGAGATGCCGCTTCCGTGAGGAGTTGGATCACTGACATGTACTCGGTAACATTATTGGTGGCGTTACCCAGGAAAATTCCCCCGGAACTAAGAAGGTTCGACTCAGGAGTATAGAGAACCCAAGCAGCTGAAGCAATGTGTCTAGTGTGACGACTAGCACCGTCTGCATATCCGACGTATGATAACGAATGCAATGACATCTGTGCGAAAGAAAAATATTACATGAGAAAAACACCTTAAACCAAAAACAATAATCCAGAAGCATCAAAATAAAATAGGCAAAACTTATATACATAAAATTACAAAGCATATGCCTAGTGCGAAACTAGGC
This sequence comes from Pinus albicaulis, assembly GCA_034641835.2. Taxonomy (NCBI): domain Eukaryota; kingdom Viridiplantae; phylum Streptophyta; class Pinopsida; order Pinales; family Pinaceae; genus Pinus; species Pinus albicaulis. The sequence goes on from CM076581.1 coordinate 1,540,483,369, forward strand.
AAAATAATTCTTCAGATAGAGCCTGTTGCGAGGCTCCTCGAGTGGAATTCTATTACAGTCCTGTAGTTCGTAAGCCCCTTTTGAGAGGGACTTAGTAACGATGTAAGGACCGAGCCATAATAGTTGGAGTGTTCCTGCCCCCAAGAGGTCGTGCTTTTGATCATATAGTAGAACGAGATCACCCTCTTGGAAAGAACGAGGCTTGACAGATCTGTCGTATTGAGCTTTAACTCAGCGCTGGTGAGCTTCGAGTGCTAGTGTAGCATCTCGACGAGTTTCGTCCAAATGATCGACCGAGAGCAAGCTCTCTTCTGTGGCGGTGGTGCCAGGCAGGAGTTCAACGACAAGTTTGAGTGATGGGATTTCGCACTTGATCGAAAGTACTGCCTCCAGGCCGAAAGCAAGTTGAAAAGGTGTGATATTTGAAAAGCAATACGGAATATTTTCCATGATACCTGTCTTGACCGAGATATCAATGAGCAGTGTCTTGGAAATATTACCCATGCTCCCTTCTGAATCGATAGTGTGAACAGTCATATAAGAGGAGGGAACTATCTCAGGTTGGTCAAAAGATGGGATTTCAGTTTTTATCGCCTCCGAATCAATCGTCGAAGTGCGATGGTGAAACTCTGCCCAAGGTCGTTCTTCTAATGACATGATCTCTCGAATAGCTTCGTCTGTAGGCCAGACTTCATTGAGGAGATCCTTAGAGAGAACTGTTATGGGAGAGAGGTTTGTACCTGTGGTCGAAACCATATTAGTGGAGGGTTCAGATGTGCTTTGGATGGCTTGATAAGCCAACTCAATCGGCGAAAGTGGCATCTGATATCCATAAGAATCAATATCTGAAGGTGTCGGGATGATCCATGGGTCGATAGAGCCATCCGAAAAGGTGGATATCATTGCAACCGTGTTTGGGATTTGTGGCGGCGGTAGAGGAAAACAACCCAGTAGGGAAGATGCCTTCAGAAGACCGGTACCGATACTGACGTAAGAGTCAGGGACACCTCCTATTAGGGGTACAGAGCTACTTGGTAAAGTGGCATAATCAGGGGTGCAGAAGGATAGCTGATCGACCATGACTATTTTCACATCCAATGGAAATAGGATGATTCGGAAGACCGAAGACACGATGGCGGTCATAGCATAAGACCAACTGCGACCAATCAATAGATTATAGTCGAGATGACGCTCTACGACTTCAACGTCCACATTTACCGTTTTCCCACTCAGAGTGATGGGAAAGCTAGCAAGGTATCCTTTTGGTAGGAAAGTGTGGCCATCGAAAGCTTTGAGGGAATTCGATGGCGGGGTTAGAGTAGGAGAACCTAAATGGATCCAGCAAGCTTGTGACATAACGCAGGTCAAAGCACCTTCGTCTATGACAGTACGATGGATTGGTCTCCCTTTCGACACAACCTGCACCTGGAATGAGAGTTGATGTGAGAGGCGAGGCTTAGCCTTTTCCATATCAAAGATTGCTAGCATGGAATCTTGGGGATCTATTCCACCAATGGCCGAAAGCAAGGCTTTCCTTTGTGTTGGACAGGTTTGTAATACTTCAAGAGAAGACATGGTTGACGGTGCCTGCGCCAAATCTTCTACAATATTGTAGTTTTGGGCTGCACGTGCAGAGGTATTATGAGTCGTGCGTTGAAGTGTCCCTTTGGGGGGATGAATTACAGGTTCAACAGTAGGCCTTTCGATATGTAAATCGTTGGGCGGTGGCGGATTGGAACTAGTTCTAGATTCCTGAGCATCTATGGTAGGATTTCCATAAAGCTTGGCGCGAGTTTGAAGGTCAACACTCTCGATGCCATAAATGGCAGATGGTCCTTCGCCGGAAGGATACGAACCACCGTTGCCCCATTGATAGGGTTGTGGCGGATTTTCAACCATGTGTTGATGTTGCTTCGATTGATTGGGGAAAGGATTGTGAAGAACGACAGGTGTTCGCCCAGAATCCTTGTTAGCAATAAAATCGGTGCATTCCTGCAGCCGAGGACATTTGTATGTCAAGTGATCCTCCGCACAGATTTTGCAAGGAAATTTCATGGGTTTATCCTTTCCTCTGTCATTTCTGGCAGCATTTTTCTGATTAGGGTTGTTCTGATTATCCGACTGCTCTTCCGAAGAAGATGTTTTCTTCTTGTTCTTCTTAATTTTCCCGCTAGGTTTTTGTGAGATTTGCACCGAATTTATCTCAGCGGGAGGAAGAGGAGTCGTTTGATGGGGGACGGTGGCAGCCGAGGATGGCTGGGAGGTATGCCCCCGAGACTAATTGGTGGCTACACCAGAGATCGCGCCAACGAGACCATCGGCATGAGCTCTGATTTTCTGAGTAGCCGGAGGGTTTGGGTTACCAGGGGCATGGGGGAGCAGATCGTAAAGCATGCCAGATTGTGAATAGATTAAATCCAGGTGCTGGGCACGACGAATACACTGATCTTCTGTCACCGCACCTGAAAGGCCAATGTCTTTAGAGATGTGGGGTAAAAGAGACTTGCAAAACCAATTGGCCAAGAGATGGTCCGGTATTAGCGCTTTGATGAGCCTCCTCCTACGTCTCCATTCATGAATATGGTCGGAGATGTGGGTGGCGGTGTCTTGTCGCAACGATGTTAATAATTTTGTGCCGGTTTCCACTCTAATTGGTAGTTGGAAGTTCTTTAAGAAATCCGTCGCTAAAGGGCCAAACTTATTGATGGCGGCGCGTGGCAATTCAATGTACCACTTAGCGGCATTGCCTGTAAGGGTGCGGGGAAACAGTCGAAGTCGGACACTATCATGTACCATGGAATTGGATATGGACCATAAATGGAAGGTAGTGATGTGTGCGGCCGGGTCGTCCCCATGTTTCCCGTCGAACTTCGGGATATCAGAAGGAATCTTATGCGGTATTGGAGGCCAAAGCGAGTTGTGGTTGATGGGGTCATTCGTCAGCTTATGGATGTCGGGTATGTCCAAAGCTGCCAAGAAAGGCAATTGTGGATTTGCCCCCGAGTCTAACCAAGGCAGTATGGGCTGATTACTTGGACCATAGGGTCCTCCCATCCACGTGTTACTAGAAGGGTAAGTGGGACTTTGATAAAAATCTTGCATAGGTGGAGGAGTAGGAACATACGGTTGTTGTCCATAGGGCATAGTGTATTGAGGGGCAAACGGTTGGTTGCCCCTAGCATAAAAGTGCCCTCCCACTCCAGATGGAGGTTGGGGTTGGTTAGTCCAAATGGATGCAATAGAGTTTCCTGGAGGCATACTGGTACTTGCATAATTTGGCAACAGTATAGATCCTACACCTATGTTTGAACCACTTAAGGGGATAGTATTTACAATGGGTTGTCCCATTTGTCCTAAGGATTGCATAGGAAGAGAAATATTCCCTGCTACCTGTGTACTGATAACACTGCCCCCTGGTATAGTGGCCAGGGGGTTTGAACTCAATATAGGGTTCTAATCGAAAGGGTTGCTAAAGGGCACTGAAGTAGTCATGCTCGTGGGAAGAGTTAACGTGGTCCCCAACGTGGTCACGGTAGGAGTAGATGCCGAAGGGTTCGGTAAAATACTAACAGTTGTGTTGACCATAGGATTGGGGGTAGGTGTATGTTGACTACTGTGGTTACCTAGTAATGGCATAGAACTGACCACCGGCGAGGAGGATGGTGGCGAACCAGGAATGGTTTCCATTGGCATCGACCCTGTGGAGGCCGGTGGAGAAATAGATGTTGGTGCTGCCGCAGACATATCTCAGCGTGGTGTAATTTGGATTATCACAGGCCCTAACGGATCAGTGAGCGGAGGATTGTAATTAGGTACAACGCCTTTAGTGAAAGGGTCCTCCGGGAGTTCCGGATGATAAGGGTCTATGTGATAATCAAGATTAGTCAGAGGAGACTGCCCTTCCGTAGAAGGCCCGGGTTCACAAAGGTTCAGTTCTTTTTCAAGGTTGAGAGGAGGTAGACCTTGCTGTCGTCGAGACAGACGGCATGGGTCAGGGGACGCCACGATGACCGGTTTAATTTTAACAAATTTTATTAAATTGTGATCTATTATGAAGTCTCAAATGACAGTAACCACACTCTTAACAAAAAGAAAAAGGACTTTCTAAAATCAATCAGCAAGTAGCCATAATAGGGTGCCCTGTCTGAGTACTACCGTTCACTGGTGATGAAATCCAGTATCGCAATAGTATATAGAGAGGGTTGGTCGAAAGTACAGTTATGGTCACTCTAGAGCTTCGCCTGAACCTCAGACGATAGGTGTAAGCACTCTCGTGAAGACGAGTACCCTCCTAAAGACCGAAGACAGAGTGGGTCCGTCTGTTTTAGGTACCAGGATAGCCCGTCCCAGTCACCTTGTGTAAGTCCCTAAAATTATGGCCACTAAGGATACCTCAAATCACAGACATCATCAGGGGGGTCCACGGTCAAGGACAGTGTGCTATATGGGCAGAATACCTAGATCCACGATCTAGTTTCGACATCCCCGAAGGGAACCCCAATATATAACACACCCACATGATGCATTCGAAGGTGGGCTACCTTCTAGTGCACCCAAGTTTTGTCTCGCGTTGAGCTCCGGTAAAGGAACGGTCACGATAATGTGAGTGCAGCAGGATTTCACTCGTTAATGACTCTAGTTTTCAAGTTTTGAGATCTTGGGTAGTTTTCTCACTTTCCTAACCCAAGATCCTAGCCTGAACTACTGTTTGTGTGAGCACAAAAAAGAGTAATTAGATTGATTTTAGTGTCGCTTTATTTTTAGTGTACTTTGTTATTAGTCTTGCGGAGGGGGAATGGACGTATGAAGTATAGTGAGACTCTGACTCAAGAAACCATGCAAAACATGCTCTAAATATTAAATTCAATGAAGATTGTTTCTACAGGGAGAGGTTTCTTTTTCAATCATCCATGCATCAACATGTAAATAACACAACTCAACTTTTGAATATTCAGACTTCTATCTACCTCTTTTAACAGTCTGTGGACTAAAACTTTCAGAATAAACTCAGCTAGATGCTGAAAAAAAAAAAAAAAATTCTCTTTTAAAAAGTAAATGTTTTGCACACTAACTAAATAAGAGAAACAAATAACAATTCCAGTTTAGCAGACAAGCACAGGGATTCAGTCGGTGAAAGGTACTGGTGGCCAAAAAACTCTACAGCTAAAACACAGTCACAGCAGTGAACAACAAGGTTTTTGGCTGAGTAATGCTCTGTCTGTGAGAAAATACAACGTTATAACGCACTGGATAGCCTGCTTAGGTCGCGTTAACCAGGGAAAAGCTCTTCAGTTGGCCAGACAGGAACAGGACTGAACTCTGCAAGCGTTTGGTATGTCTACTGGGCATCAAAAAATGGTCGGAAGGATCTTAGAACAGAGGAGAAGAGAAGAAAGGAAAGAATAAATAGTCCGGAAACTATGGGGGTAATTCCCCAGTGGAGTCGCCAATTCTGCTATAGGGTAAACTGCTTGGGTGGTTGGTTTTCGAATATCCCTCTCAGGGCTTTCCGGTGCCCGAGGCAGACAGTAAGATTAGCTATGATGTTCACAAAGATGGCATGAGCATGCTCATATTAGCTTGAAATAACTTGAAGGAATACAATAGAGAATTACCTCCTTGGTGGTCTTGGAATCCTTTGGAGAGCGTTGTGCAACGAAGCAAGAGTCCTTCTTCACCGGCTCCAAATCCGAGTCCTGCAATCAGTCAAAGCACCCGTGTAATTTCTAATATAACAAGTATTCTATCAATTAAATCAATATACAATAAACATCTAGATTATACACATCCGAGCCATTCATATCATGCTATGTAAATGTTCAAACAATAATGACAATATTAAGCATTGAATGGACAAAACGAACACAGTTCTATTGATTTTGAAAGAAGGAGGATTACAACCATCAGTTGTACCAATCCCTCCTCAGTCTCCCAATCTCTCTTCTCTTTCAAGTGAAGAAGTCCAAGTCAACAAGCTCTCTAGGAGCCTCTTTGACTCTTAGCCTTCACAATGTCACACTATTCTCTATTCCACAAGTATACAAGAACCTTGAGCAATCCTTCAACCTTCGATTAAGAGCCTTCAGCTCCTTCTTATAGGAGAGGGAGAAGGCCATTGTTGCCCTTCTCTTTCCACTAGTTTGGAATGGAAAAGGCTTAGATGTTTCCTTGATCTCCATGCTTTTGCCACTTTTGGAGTTTAGTCTCCCATGGAAATGACCAATAATGAACTGGTGCTTCTGCAGTTTCCTTTGTGAACTGACTCCTTTGTGAGGGAAAGTCGGAGATTCAAATCATTCTCCACTCTCTTTTCCCAATTCAAACTTAAAACATGGGTAACGCGTCCCTCCAGTGTAAACAGAGCGTTTCCCTAGCCACTAACGCGGCCAATGTACTGATTGCCTACGTTATAACGCTCTTGTTCTGTTCTATATATGTGTTATCCTGGCAGAAATAGGTTTAATTTAGGTCTTTGTACTTCTTCCATATTTGTCTTCCCCTCTGAGTTGATGAGGAGGTATTTTGACCTGTAACACTATGTTCAAGGAGATTTTGGACAAGTTCGTTTGGGTGATGATAAACCCTATAAAATTGTTGGAATGGATAAAGTTCTTGTAAAACAACAGAATGGAAACCAATGGCTACTAAAGGAGGTAAGGCATGTTCCAGATCTGAAGAAAAATATGATTTCAACAGGGCAGTTAGGCAGTGAAGGTTGTGTGACAACTTTCACAGATAAAACTTGGAAAGGTCACAGGAGAACACTTTGGTAATAGAAAAAAAGGTGAAAAAGGTTGGTACATTGTATTTATGCAATGGTATTTCTAACTACAGTGGCATTCTTTAACTAGGAAGCGAGATGCGGCATTATGGCATCATAGGCTCGGACACATGAGTGAGAAGGGGAATGAATATTATTCACTCAAGAAATTTGTTGCCGAGTTTGAAGAATGTTGATTTGGATTTACGTGAGAATTGCATTTATGGAAAACGAGAAGAGAGTCGGTTCTCGAGTTGGGAAAAAAAAGAAGAGCGAAAAATTGGAGCTTGTGCATACAAATGTATGGGGACCTGCTCAGGTATCATCTATCGGTGGCACTCATTATTATGTTACTTTTATTGATGATGCAGTTAGAAAAACATGGATTTATTGTATTTAGAATAAATCTGATGTATTTGATACTTTCAAGAAATGGAAAGCTTTGGTTGAGATTGAGAAAGGAAAGAAGTTGAAGTGTCTCAGATCAAACAATGGAGGTGAATATTGCGGCAAAGAGTTTGATAGGTACGGTTCAGAGCATGGAATTCGTAGAGAGAAGACAGTTCCAAGAACACCACAAGAAAATGGTGTGTCAGAAAGGATGAATAGAACAATCATGGAGCGTGCAAGGTGCATGAGATTGCATGCAGGATTGCCTTTACAATTTTGGGCAAATGCTGTAGATACTGTTGTTTATCTAATAAAAAGAGGGCCTTCAAGCTCCTTGGATGGTGGTATTCCAGAGGAAGCATGGACAGGTAAAAAGGTAAACTACTCTTTTTTAAAGCCTTTTGGTTGTGAGGCCTTTGTCCATATTAAAAAAGAAAATAGAACAAAGCTTGAGGCAAAATCAAAGAAATGTACCTTTGTTGGATATGGTGCTAATGATTTTGGTTATCTCCTGTGATTATGAAAATCAAAAAAGAAAATGACCTTCGAGTGATGTAATATTCAAGGAAAAGGTTTTGTATAAGAATCAGTTGTAGGAAAAGAAACAAGAAAAAGAAAGCAAGGAATACGCGGTTCTTGATGAGATAACTGAAAACGTAAAGGTGCCTCAAAATGATAATAATCAACAACCACAGCAGCAGCAATGACCACAACAGCAACAGGCACCTCAAACACATGAAAGTAGTGTCAGAAGATCTACCAGGATAAGTAGACCCCCTGAACGATACTCTCCTTCATTATATTATTTATTGCTGACTGATTTTGGTGAACCTGAATGTTATGAAGAAGAAATGTAAGTTGAAAGCAGGAAGAAGTGGAAGCTAGCCATGGAAGAAGAGATGGAATCCTTAATGCATAGCCAGACTTAGGACTTAGTCAGGTTGCCTGCAGGTAAAACTACATTGCGGAATAAATGGGTTTACAAGGCATTTGGAAAGAGGAAGAAGATGGAGAAAAACAGAGAGTACAAAGCTAGACTTGTGGTGAAGGGTTATAGAAGAAGGTATTGATTTTGATGAAATATTTTCCTCTTTTGTTGTTAAGATGACTTCAATCGGAACTATTTTAAGTCTTGTAGCAGTGGAAGATTTACATCTTGAACAGTTAGATGTAAAGAAAACATTTCTCCATGGAGATTTGGAGGAAGAGATCTATATGGAGCAACTAGAAGGATATGAGGTCAAAGGGAAAGAAAAATTAGTGTGCAGGTTAAAGAAGAGCTTGTATGGCTTAAAACAGGCTCCAAGGTAGTGGTATCTAAAATTTGACAAGTTTATGTCTGGACAAGGTTATACTAGATGTCACTCTGATCATTGTGTTTATATGAAAAATAAAAATGATGGCAGCTATATTATATTATTATTGTATGTAGCTGTCATGCTTGTTGCAGGGTCTAACATGTAGAAAATAAATGTGCTCAAAAGAAGATTGGAAAATTCATTTGCAATGAAGGATTGGGAGCTTAAAACAAAATCCTTGGTATGAGGATAATCATAGACAAGAAAACGTAAATTAACACCGTCTCGAATGAGCACATAGAAAAGGTGTTGAAAAGATTTAATATGAAGAATGCAAAACCAGTTAGTACACCTTTTGCTAGCCATTTCAAACTTAGTAAGGAGATGTGCCCCAAGACCCAAGAAGAAATGGATTATATGTCTAAAGTTCCATATGCATCAACAGTTGGAAGATTAATGTATACAATGGTCTACACAAGCCCTGATATTGCACATGCAATGGGAGTTGTAAGTAGGTACATGAACAATCCAGGAAAAGAACATTGGCTGGCAGTGAAATGGATTCTTAGATATTTGAGAGGTACCACAAATCAAGCATTATTCTTTGGTGGTTCAAACATTGCTCTACAAGGATATGTTGATGCAGATATGGCAGATGACAGAGATAACAGGAGAAGCACTACAGGATATATATTTACTGTAGGTGGAATAGCTGTCAGTTTGGTTTAAAAAATCCAAAGTGTTATTGCACTTTCAACAACAGAAGCAGAGTATGTTGCTGCAACAGAGGCTAGTAAAGAAATGATTTGGTTAAAAAGGTTTATGGATGAATTGGGTAAGAATAATGATATGGTCACGTTATACAATGATAGCCAAAGTGCCATTCATCTTGGAAATAACTTAGCATTTCATTCTAGGACTAAACACATACATCTCAAGTACCATTTCATACGGTCAGTATTGGAAGATGGATAGTTGAAGCTGTAAAAGATACACACTAGCCATAATCCTGCAGATATGCTAAAAAAAGTTGTAATTTAAGAAACCCATAAACATGCTCGCTCAATTGGTCTTCAAGGATGACGATGAAGATGAGAACAGTTCGGTCCAGAGGAGTCACGTGTCCGTTGTGGCCCAGCGCTGAGGCCACACAATCGCTCTGCGAGATTGGGAGCTCGTATTATTCGAGCGACGTGACGGTGACACCAGATTTTTAGTATGGCGTGCAACGCCGCCCACCGTAATCGTTTTGGGTGTCCAGAAGGAACGTTTTGTTTCAAGCTAAAAACGGATGTAAAAGTGCCTTGTAAAAGTATAGTAATTTCTAGTCAATCTAGGCCGTTCATTAGGCAAATGATCTGACGGTAGAAGTTATGTTTAGATTAGGGTTTTTTTCCCTAGAAGGCAACCCCCTTGTATATATGAGGGCATTGTATTGCGGCCGAGACAGGAGGTATCCTCGTAGCGACAGCGCAGAGGAGACCGAGAGAGAGAATAGAGAATATTGCGCGTGATCCGCCGGGAGGTTTTATTTCTTCATTTTTACGGGATAAAGGAAGGACTGGCTGGCCGGGGTGGACGTAGCCCAAAATAGGTGAACCACGACATTTGCGGTTTCGGTTTTTGCGTGCTTTTGTGTGCTGGTATTTTCCGTATATTTTTTGGTGTGTTTTCCGTGTGTGTAATATTTAATTAACAAGACCAGTGACCGGGAGGGGAAGAGAGGGGGGAGACATACTGGATCATGTTCACAGCGCACTCTGATGGATCAGTAGGAAGAGAGGGGGTAGGAGTAGCAATTTGGATCACAAGTTCAGATGATGAAAGTAAGTTCTTTTATTACAAACTGAATTTTGATTGCACAAATAACATGGCTGAGCATGAATATTTGATTTTGGGCTTAGAAATTTTGAAAAAAATGGGTGCTCAAAATATTTCTGTTTGTGGAGATTTTGAATTAGTCATTAGGAAAGTTGAGGGTGTGTATCATACTAAAGATGTGAGAATGAGGGCATACAGAAATTTAGTCATGGACATGTTGGAAAATTTCCAAGAACATTCATTCATTGTTAAGACTAGGGATCAAAACTCAGTTGCTAACTCCCTAGCTGTTTCTGCAAGTCTATTCATAATTCCCATACATTCCACTAAAAAATATTAGGTTGAGGTTTGCCATAGACCAGCTATGCCTCATAACATGATACATTGGAAAGCCTTTGAAGATGACCAACAAGTAAAAAACTTTATTGAGCTTAAAGAATAGTTTTAAAATACACAAGTAGATCAGCAAAACATGCTTTCCGAATCAAAGGGAAATTCTGAAATGTTACAGCTGAAGAATAAATCTATACCCAAAGGCCTCATACCTCTTGAGAAGATTTTTGATTAGAATGATGTGTTCAATTCTCCTAGGATACAAGCTGATGATGAAGAGGTAGAGAGTTGTAACTTTGGTACAGTAACTATGCCAAAAATGATTAAGCTTTCGAAGTTTCTTTCAGTTGATATGAGACAAAAATATACTGAGATGATGAAAAGGTTTATAGATGTTTTTGCTTGGAGTTGTGCTGATTTGAAGAAGTATGATCCTACTATCATTCAACATACCATTCCCATTAAAGAAAATGAAAATCCTTTCAAGAAAAAGTTGAGGAGGATTAATCCACTTCTCATGCCTTTGATTGAGAAGGAAATCAAGAAACTCTTTGATGCCAAAATTATTTTTCCAATTAGATTCTCAAAGTGGCTTGCAAATTTGGTTCTAGTCAGAAAAAAGAGTGGAGAAATCAGAATATGAATTGACTTTAGAAAATTGAATAAGGCCTCTTTGAAGGACAACTATCCTCTCCCAAAGATGGACCAAATTTTGCAGAATATTGTTGGTTCCCAAAGGATTTCTATGCTTGATGGTTTTTCATGGTACAATCAGATACTTGTGCATCTGGAAGATGAGGAAAAGACAACCTTTACCACACCATGGGGCACATTCATGTATGCCAAAATTCCCTTTGGGCTGATGAATGCAGGAGCTACCTTTCAGAGAGAAATGGACATTGCTTTTGCTGAGGAGAAGGACAATATGGTTGTTTTGTAACTAGATGACATAACAATATTCTCAAGGAGGGAACAAGATCCCTTGAAGCACCTAGAAAAGATTCTGCTGAAGTGTAGAAGGTTTGGCATTTCTCTCAATCCCACCAAAATAAATTTTCTCTAACTTTAGGTAAATTACTTGGACATATTATTTCTAAATATGGGGTTAATATTGATCCAAACAAATTCAATGCAATTCAGAAAGTGGATCTTCCTAGAAGCAGAAAGGAGATTTATTCTTTCCTTGGAAAGGTAAATTTTGTGAGGAGGTTTATTCCTAATTTTGCTGAGATTGTAAAGGACATAACAAAGATGTTGAAGAAAGGAGCTGACATCAAGTGGACAGCAGAAGCAAAGCAATCATTTGAGGAGATAAAAAGGCACTCACCGAAGCACCATTGTTTATTAGCCCGGATTTCTGAAAAGAAATTTTGGTTTATACATTTGCATTAGAAAATACAATTGCTAGAGTTTTGTTGCAGAAAGGACAGCAAGGTACTGAGAAGCCCATTTCATTTTTTAGTAGGACATTAGCTAACTCAGAGCTGAAGTACAACATCTTAGAGAAGCAAGCTTACACCTTGGTTTAGGCCATCAAAGATTTCAGAATTTACATTTTTCATTCTCATATTATAGCTTTTGTTCCTAATGTTGTTTTGAAAGACATTCTAACTTAAGTTGATCCTGATGGTAAGAGGGGAAATGGATTGCTAACTTGTTGGAATATGATATAGAGATAAAGCCCACAAAATTGGTCAAAGTTCAAGGCCTAGCAAAGCTGATGGCACAGTCAAACTTTGACTGTCTTGACATGAATTTAATTGTAGAAATTTTAGAAATTTCAGATGAAGAGGAAGAGCTGATCCCCATTGAATAAAAGGACGTCATTTTAGATTGGTACGAAGACATTTTTTTTGTCTTACATCATCATAGAGCACCTGCTGAGCTGACAAAGTCCAAGGCAATATTTGTGAAGTTAAATTCATTGAGGTACTGCATCATTGACAAAATTCTATATTGGAAGGATACCGATGGTATTTTGTTGAATTGTTTGCTAGAAGAAAAGGCTGAAAAAGTGATTTAAGAGTTCCACAAAGGAGATTGTGGAGGTCATCATTATTGGAAGGCTACAACAAATAATATTATCAGAGCAGGATATTATTGGCCTACAATTTTTAAAGATGTCTACCAAAATTCCTATCATGAATGCCAGATTTTTTATGGTAAGAAGAAGCTTGTACCTTTGTCCTTGATGCCTATTTATGTTAAGGCGCCATTTCAGCAGTGGGGGATAGATTTTATTGGTGAGATTCATCCATCATATTCAGGTCAAAATCACTGGATTCTGACAACAACTGACTATTTCACCAAGTGGATTGAAGCAATCCCAACTAAGCAAGCAAATGATCAGTTATCATTTCATTTTTGGAAAATAATATATTGTCTATATTTGGCTGCCCTATGAAGATCATCACTGATAATGCACAGGAATTTAAATCTAAGAAGCTGATTATTTTTTGTCATCAATATCACATCACTCTTGGGAATTCTACTGCATATTATCCACAATGAAATGGTCTTGTTTAATCTTCTAACAAGATCATTGTGAGGATTATTAAGAAAGTGTTGCAAGAAAATAAGAAGTCGTGGCATTTGAAGCCGAAGTATGCTTTGTCGGCTGATAGAGTGTGCACAAAGAGGTCGATTGGAACTTCACCTTATGAGATGGTTTATGGAGCTGAAGCCATTTTTCCTACATCCTTAGGAGTGCATGTCATGAAGCTACTGCAAGAAGTGGAGGAGGAGCCAAATGCAATTCAGAGAAGGATCAATCAATAGATAGCTTTGCAAGAGAAAAGGGAGGAATTCTATAACAATAATCAAAAATCTCAAAACAGAATCAAGAATACATTTGACAAGAAGGTCAAGGAGGAAAATTTTCAAATCCAAGATGTGGTTTCGAAATGGGAGGCCAGGATTGAAGAGAAGGGGAAACATGGTAAGTTTGAGAAAATTTGGAAAGCTCCTTTCAGAGTAGTTGCATTTCATGGGAACAACACTTAGATTTTGCAGGATATGGATGGAAAACCATATGCTGGAGGGCCTGTCAATGCCAAGTTTTTGAAGCACTACACTTCTTAAAATATGTTGATCATTAATTACATTGTATATACTCCATTTTATATGTTTTCCTACTAATAATGACAAGATGAATCATGAAGCTTTAGCCCGAGGTGAAGGCCATTAGAGTTTGAAGAAAAAGCTTGGCAAGTTTCAAAGTTTTTTGTTTTCAAGAAGATGGATAGTAGCACTGGAAATACTGGTTCTTTGGTGTACCACAGGGGCACACCATCCCAAGTGGAGCCATTGTTATCACTAAAAAAAAATGAAGCATCATTTGACAAAGTCATATAGGTTCATGTGTCAAAGGTGGGGTTGTAGGATTCATTTTTCATTACTTAGTCAAGGAAAATTTTAAATTTTTCTTATTTAAGCTTACCCTAAGGTCCAAACCCACTCATTTTCAAATCCCTTCATGTCACATCACTCATAAGTTTCTGACAATTTTCAATTCCCAAAGTTTTAGTACCGAAATGGTGGTTTTAGCCAAGAAACTATAGTTTCTTAGTGAAATACACTAAGAAATTACACTTTTCACTACGAAACCATTGATACTTTAGTAGAGAAGACATCCATATTTACACTAAACACACTATGAAAGTGTGGTTTCTTGCCTGTCATGTCAAGTTAACTATTAGGTAACATAAAATCATTAGGAAAGGGTAAGTTAGGTACCATTCGAGTCATTGAGGGATAACATCAAGGTGCATGGTCAGGTCTGGAGTTATCATCACCATTTTAGGCATGTATGAGTCATCAATGTGTTATGAGTGGACATCAAACTTCAAAATCTTTCCTAACTCAGTCATTTCTCATTTTTCATTCCTTCTTCACGTGATATTGAGCTTTGGAGAGCTATTTCATGTAGCCAAAGTCATGGCTAGTGTTTTCAAAGGTTTACAAAGATCACTGATCAAGTGAGGTTGAAAAATATCAAGCGAGGATGAGAACTATCAAGCGAGGCTGAGAAGGCATTAAATAAACCATGGTAGAAAAAAGAAGGACAAATAAGGGTGGCCAATGTCTAAGATATGAACCAGCATATATGAATCTAATCAATGAAGACCCAACAACTGTAGAAGTCTTCAGAAGGACAGGATGCTTACAGTTTTGTGAAAGATTACAAGGCTGCCATGTACAGGTTTCCAAAGAATTTTCTTTAAACTTTAGTGGAACAAATACCAAAGTGGGGATGCCTAATCTTTCCATTACACAATATTTCATTGCAGAAGGAACATGGACTACAAAGGGAAAAGAGAAGTGGTTCAAAGGGTTCAAATTCAACATGAAGTAGTGCAAAGAGTTTATGAAGCCAGAAAACAATGCAATGGACATTACTAACGCCATTCCAAGGAGCTGCATGAAGGATAACCACTCAAAGTTATTGCTCATCATTCAAAAATATTTTACTTGTGAAGGGAGATACCATAAAGTCTACTCTTTCCATTTCAAGCTACTCCTACACTTTACTGGTAAGATATCTCTTGATCTGCCTTTCTATTTACACAAAAGTTTATAAAAAATGGAAAATAAGGTCCAAGAAAAATATGAAGGAAGTGAAACTTCATTGTTTCATCATGGTTTAATTAAAATATTGGTTTTAGATGAGCTCCAAAGACTAGGCAAAGACTGGTCTTCATTTTTTTTTGTTAGTGGTTTTGAGTTGGATACTCTTACTCCTACAAGAAATTATAAACCTATGAGTATCCCATCACCTTCAGTGGCAGAACCAAGTGAACCAACAAGAGTAGAACCAAGTGATCCAGCAAGAGTAGAACCAAGTGAAACAGTCATGATGGAAACAGAGCAATTGCAGAGTTTTGATACACCCAATGTCCCACCTAAAAAAAAAAAATCAAAAGTGGTCAAACTTGCAAAACAAAAACAATCTGTGAGTAAACAAGGAACCAAAAGAATGACAAGGAGTCAAACAGTGGCTTTAGAAGACAAAAAAGTGACTTTAGAAGACATAGCAGTAGCTAGAGGAAATCTAGAAGACATACTACAAGCCATTGACATAGAAGAGACTCCTATAGTCCAGACTAAGGATATAGAGGAAGGTGGATAGAAACTAAAGAAAGCCAAATTTGCAAAGAAACTAGAATTTGAAGGAGACGATGCAGGTTTATGTTCCACGCAAGAAAGCCCATGACAAGGCATGATAGAAACCTTTTGGAGAGCAGTAAAGAAGTTCATCCAGCTACTGACACTATCAAGCCACCACAAGACATCATTAATCTTTCATCACCTGCAGAGAAAGATACAGTTAGAAAGTATGTAATGTTCCAAAATTTTCATGCAAAAAATTGGAACATTAAATTTTGCTAATTTCACATAGGTGGAGAATAAATGGGTAAGGAGACCCATTAATAATGAAAAGCACAATAAAATCCTTCATATTATGAGAAGGGATCATTTTGTATTTGATTTCACACCTCCATGTGTGAAAGGGAGTTATTTTGCAAAGTGGCTAGGTCAAGTTGACCAAAGTCAAACTGCGTAGGCTATGAGGTGGAAAGCACAATGTGGCACAACACAATAGAGAAGAAGGGAGGATTACTTGAGAAGGAAAACCATAATGAAGTGGGGCCCATGGAGAAGGAGTCCACAATTGTATAAGAGGAGGGCAAGACAACCATTATGCTCATGAATGGATTATTGATTTCGTTTCCTCGACAGGCAAGGAGAATACTCTCGCTGTTTAGCAGAGTTGCTGGCAGAATTCCTATTTAGCATTCCTTCCTCCTCATGAGAGGCCTCTTGAGGAATTGATATTCATCTTTCTCCACATCTTGGCTCAAGGCCAAAGCATTCTCTTCCATCACAACGTTATTCTTTCAGCAAGAAGACATTGTGTAGCTGGGGTTGCAGTGGAGGCTTCCACCACATTACTCTGGGGCTTGATTTGTAGGGAGAGTGTAATGTTCATACTTAGCCTTACCTAAGAGGAGACATTCAATTTTGATATAATTTATGTTTTATGAATAAATGAATAAAGGAGGACATGTAAAACTCCTGAGAAGTCTAAATAAATCAATGCCCATGTGAACAAAGGCAAATCAGGGCTATGTAAATAATCACTTGCAGGTGTGAAAGAGGTTTTGAGCCAAGATTGGGTCCACCTTGACCAAGTCAACTGCGCTATCTAGGTTCATTGCATCTCCAAAAGGGACTGCGTAGTTCTAGAAGGGAGCCTCTAATGTGAAGAGGGCTAACTCATCAAAGTGGTTTAGGGTTTGCAAGGGCTTTCTCAACTTATAAAAGAAGGAGGAGAGAAACGTGAAGAGGTTGTTGATAGATCATATTTTTGAAGTATTTTTCTGCTTAGACAAATACCATTCTCTGGCTTTTAGTGGAGGATTGTGATTGGAATTACTGTTTAGGGGTTTCATCTCTTCCTTTTAGGATAATTGGTGGAGTTCTTTGCTGAATTTGGCCACTATCTGGTTTGATACCAAGCTCTTTCTTTTATGAGCAACACTGGCCCATTGAGGGTTTTGTAGCTGCTATCTTTTGTAGCAAGTGGTGTTCTAGATCTACTTAGATCTAGCTTGTTTTGAGGGGATTTCTCTATTGGAGTGTCTTCTTCAGCCTCCAAAGAGATAGATGAAACATATTTTGTATCAGATTTGTAATTTCATTCCAGTTATTCAGTCTCCTTCACCCTCTGCATAGTTTCTGCTCAATACTGTGTTATCTTGTGAGAGGGCTTTCTCATTTGAGTTTGCTATCAGTTTGGAGGAAGATCTCTTGGTGTTAGGCTTGCCTTCCCTTGGGGATCAGTGGATTGGGTTTTTGATCTATGTCTCTATATATCTGATATCTTTCAGCAATAAAAGTTATCTTCATAAATTTCTGGGTTTTCTGCAGTACTGCAATTTGTAATTCAGATCTATAGCTTGTTATGCAATATTTTGATGTAATTCCATTTGGATCTTGTTCTTAGTGTCTTATAGTTTTCAGATCTTATTAGATCTGATGTTTCATCCATACATATTTCAGAGATCTGAAATGTAATGTACAACAGCTGAACCATCTGAAAAATAACATTGTCTATGTATTTCTGCAGTTTATTCCTAGTTGTAGCTCTAATTTCTGAAGGGATTTTTCCCTAGTTCTATTTTCAATCAGTTGTAAAGGTAATAAGCTCAAGTATAAATCTGATTTACTATTATATCTCTGAATTATCAGATCTTTGGCTTTCCTCCTCTAAGTTTCAGTCAAAACTACACAATTCTAGTAGCTGGGGTTTTCATGTTGCAGCAGCCTCTCTCTTTGGCTGATTTCTAGCTAGTCTTGATTTCAGGATATCTATTTACTGTGCTTAAACTTATTTGTTTCTAATGAAATTGAATATGTAAGTCACATAAAATATAAATGAGTGGATCCCAGCCCTAATATCCATTATTCTTGCTCAGATTTGCTTATACAACGTTTTCATTGAAGACCTTGTTGAGATTCCTCAAAGGGATTATTCCAAGTTCTATAGGCATAGTCTACAGTTGGCCAGGAAGCCTCTGGTTCTCTCCCTCCTTTGGAAGGAGACATAGCCAGTAAATGCCTCTGTATTCCATCTCTGAAATAGAATCTTGAGAATCCCCAAAAAGGAATATTACAGTGGTATCGGAGCTCCACTCTTGGCACAACCTGTGCTAGCATTGGAGCCTTAGTCATGCTGCATTCTAAAGATTAAGATCCTCTTTCTGAGAGGGAGAGGAGATACCAGAATAGAAGTCATAGAAAGTATGACTATACTACTTTTGACCTTGACAAGGGTCAAGACAAGGGGAAAGCCCCTGAGTTGGTGAATGATCAAGATAAGGAGGCAGAAGAGTTTGCAAAAAATCTCTTGGAAGCTATGAAAGATCTGTCCAAGGAGATAAAGGAGATGAGGATAGATCAAATGAGGGAGCCCCTTGGGAGATTCCATCAAGGTGAAAGTTCTGAAATGTCTCAGTTTGGGAATGGTCAACCTGTGAGCCTGCCTCAAGTTCCACATATCTCACAACACTCTACAATGCCTACCTTCTTTGCTATAGAGAATGAAGGGCTTCAAGATTCAACCTCTTTGGAAGGCTACTTCGTAGAATATGATTCAAAAAGTCAAAGGTTCAAGGATAACTTGAGCTTTCAATACTTCTGCCATATCAAGGACCAGAGGAGACCATTGCAGCAGTATAGAGATGGAGGCTTCCTTCATGGGAGGCACCACACCATGGGAAGGTTCTTCTTGCCTATGTTCGATGGATCACCCTCTTGTTCTGCTAAAGCATGGGTGGAGAAGTTGGACATTTATTTCCAGCTGAATAAAGTGCCTGAAGCAGAAGCCATTAAGATTATTGCATTGCATTTTGATGGAGAAGCCCACAACTGGTGGTTTCATGAACTTTCTACATTGGGGCATAGAAATGTGTCCACTTATGCTAAGTTCACTAGGAGACTAGTGGAGAGATTTGATTGGAAGGATTCGGAGGCCTGTAAAGACCAATCTAGGATTCTAGATTAGACTCAATTTAATGTCGACCAAGGTAGGTAGTCTTAGAGGCACATCTAATATTTTTAGACCTAAAAGGTTCTATTTTGTTTATCTAAATAATTTCCTACTGTGACAGGCTCTAACACTCTCTTTCAAGAGCTTAAAATGTAGTTCCTTTCACACTTTTAATGCTTATGTTATCTATTTTAATCTACTGATCCAAAGACAGAGTGTTACTAGTCTGAGTTTTTAATCTTCTTACAAAGATATGTTTCACAAAAGCTCTTTCAAGATAACACACTGAACATACTCAAAATCAAATTCATAAAAACAAAGTTCATAGAAATGTTTTAAAATTCAATGCTCGATTAAACCTTTTACAAGGACTGATTCAATAATTTTTCAATTGAATTTTCAAGCTACTACTATGAACCATAAAATAACAATAATCTCAAGAACTTCTAATTAAATCAATGAACTCACAAGCTATGAAATGAAATATGTTGTTCAGATCTGAATATTAAATTCTATGAAACATAAAACATAAAAGAAAGTGTACCAATCTTTACGTAGGGCCCTTCCACGTTCTGATGGCACACTTTGATAACTTCAAATGATAAACCTTTAACTCGTAAACACTGTAATTGATGAAATTTTTCCTTTCATTAAATTCTGGAAATGGATTACATTCAAAAACAGAGATCTGGAATACGCTTTACAGTCTTAAGTCTGATTTCTTCAACGTTTTCACTAACATCGTATCTCCAATCAAAATCTTCTTATTTATTAAAATTTACAACTAGAAGGCTATATTCGTTCCTTCTTCATCCTAACTGATTCCAACATAGTTCGAATAAGTTTAGAATTCCTAATTTTAAGCAAAAGATCAAGTACATCATTATGGCTTCTGATTTTTCTGCTGAAGAGGCTGAGTTTGACTGTCTTTGACCATATATTCAGGAACTCCAAATTCGATGCTAAATAGATTTTCCACCATGTATGTACATCCTAGATCACGTTCATGCCTTCTATTTCGATTTTCCTTCCATGCCATATGTCACAACATAAACTGATTACAGGAAGTCATTACATTCCGTAATTTTGTTGAAAAATTCCAATTTTTAACATAAAAACTCATAAATTAAATTTAATACAAAATAACAATTATACTGCTTCATTTATCAATTTCAATGGACTTATGGGAAGTTTATGGAGGAAAATGATAGATAAATGATGGATTTTTAGAAGAAAGGATAGCAATAAAATAGTACCAACATCTCCCCCAAACTCAATGATTTAGCATGTCCTCATGCTAATCCTGATGTGCTCCCCTTAAACTCTGTTTCTGCTTGTGCCTCTGCTGCCTGTAACAATATATCCACATTCTTCTGAACTTGGGCATTCTTCTAAACTTGGGACTGATGTTTTATATTCTTATATTTTTCCTTGAGAATTTTTTTCTGAGTGTAACATTTTATTGCCCAATTGCATATTTCAGTTTGATCAGTCTTCAGTTCCTTGATCTTTTTCTTCAGTTTCTCATTTTTCTGCTGTATCTTCTTGCTTTGAGCTTTCAACATTTCATTTTCCTTCTTTATAACCTTCTCTAACATGTTTTCTTCCATCAATTCCTCTTTCAGCCTTTCAATCTGTTTTTCTAACCTTTTCTGCTTCTTATTTGTAGGTATTGGTTCTTCCTTTTCTTTCTCATTTCTTCCAGTTTCCATCTCTGCTTCATGTGCTGACTCACTAATTTCAATTTCCATTGGTATGATTGCATTCTGCTCTAGTGGCTCATCTTGTGTTTGACTCCTTTTCATTCTCCTTGATCTTCTCTTATAAGTAGTGAAGATTTTATCTTTTTCAATTCTCTTGGCAATTTCTTGCCTCTGCCTTCTTGTCCTTACACTAATGCTCGGTTGAGGAACATTACTTGACTTAAGCTCAGGGGTTTCTTCATCACATCAATCATCAATTCCATGCTTCCTTGCTTCTCATGTTCTTCTTCTCTAACTTCAATTTGATTTTCAATTAAAAACTCCTTCCATGTTTTTCCTCTTCTCTGCAACTCAGATTCAATTAGTATTTTGACCAAACCAAAATGATATAAACTCCTATCTTCATTACCTTTGTGCTTTTGAATAGTCTTCGACATTTTAGTCAGACTCTGCAAAAGGAAATAGGGCAGACTGATAGTACATTGGCCTTTCAAGTGCAACAGAATTTTTATATGGTATAGGTATACTATACTCTAGCGTCCTTCACATGTAATGAATTTTTGAATGATGTACACCATCTCATCCCATGGGTGAACTAACCAGCTTCTTGGGACACCCTTTTTCCAGTTAACTGAAGAAACCCTTGACCTGGACATAAACTGAGTCCATGATTTTTCCTTGAATTGCTTGGTTTTGAAATACTTCTCTCCTTCAGGACTGATTTCCAACATTTGTGCTATTATATCTTCTGAAATTCTAAAAGAGACATTTCCTACTAGAGCTTTCTCTCCATTGAAGGAAAATGAAAATTGCTTCGTAACCTCTTCATTATTCCCATTAAATTTTTGTAGGAAAGGCAACCAATGTTTTTCCTCTAGAATTTTGACACAGTCTTCATGATACTTTAGTCTATCAAATGTTTCGGGCTCTGCTCTGTTGGTCATTGTTTTTAAAAAAAAATTCTCTGTTCTAACCCTTTTTTCTATGCTCAAAAATTCTATCAAGGTTTTCAAGTGGTTACCTCTTCTCCTGCGTTCCACTGACCTAGTTAACGTCCTCAATTCTCTGAGCTGCCTTCTTCAATTACCTAAGCTATTCCTCAAATTCTGGGCTGCCTTCTTCAATTACCTGAGCTATTCCTCAAATTCTGGGCGGAAGTAGAGAAAAACCCCTGGATAACTTGTCTGCTATATTTTCTTCAATGGAACCACACCTGCTATCTCGACCCTCCTTAAGAAACTCGGAGTCTAAAAATTAACACTTTAACCACTCTATGAACTCAGAGAAATTAAAAATTCAACAACCGACCTTCAACTTGCTTGGTATCATACAATACGCAGAGAACAGAGTCTTAAGGTCATGAGTTTGTTTGCAGGGTCGGACAACGCATTCAGATTATGAATACAAAGGAGTAGTGCTAATTTATAAAAGCATAACCATGATATAAATCATGTGATGATAACGGATACATTCCACTCCATAAACGAATTTGGGTCAGAGCATCGTTTTTATAACTCCATCAGTTGAAATGAAATGTAATCATGCATTTTACAAATATCTTACTATTGAGCTGACTCTTCATTGAGTATCCATTCATACCACTTCTTTGTTGGTACCTTTATTGACAGAGGGCGTATCTAAAAATGATGAGTTTTTGAAGAGCAGTTTTGAAGAACGTAATAGGGATAGGAAATAGAAAAATAGGCTAAAGTATGAATGGAAATGATCATTTAGAAATAGGCATAAGGAATAGGAAACAAAGGTTATGGATATAGGGATTTTTGAAATTGATAATCAAGCAATAATAATTATCATTTTTGAACACTAAAATAATTTAAGAATTTTAAATGTTAAAAATGAAAATTTCAACAATACTTTACACTTGTTGACTGAGAAAATGCTGATTTGGCTTGCACAGGTGTGACTGATCTGTTTGTACAGGTATGAATGATCTTCATTTTTCAAAACAGGTCCCTTTGAAATGAGTATAACAGGTCCCTTTTAAAATCTGAAGAACCATCTTTATTTTTCAAAACAGGTCCCTTTGAAATGAATATAACAGGTCCCTTTAAAATCTGAAGAACCATCTTTATGCAGCTTCTTTTATCCTTGTTGTTGATGTAGCCTTCGAATTTTGGTAATAAACAAACTTTGAATTTTTTTTTGAAGTAGAACAGGTCCCTCTGAAGTAGCCTTTGTTGATGATGTATCTTTAATGCAGTCCTTAACAGGTCCCTCTGATATTGATAATGTTGACATAGTCTTCTGAACAGGTCCCACTGCAAATATTATTGCTTAAACAGGTCCCTCTAATTAGAACAAAAGTAGCTCTTTATTGAAATACTAAACAACTGAATTGAAATACTGAATAACTGACACAAATTCCTTGAAGATTTAAAAAATGAGGAGATGAAAAATCACTGATTCTTCTACCAAAGAGAAAAACCACTAATTCTTCTCCCCCACTAAGTGTTTGACTTGTCCTCAAGTCATTATTGAATTGATGAAAAACAATAAACAAGTAGAAAAAAGAATTCTTACCAGCCAAATGATTGGTTTTCCAGTAAGAATTCGGGTTTAGAGTGTGCCAGAGTCTGGTTTTCACATCTAAACCATTATTTATATTTTTTTTGTTTTTTTTATTTTATGTTTTTTTTTTGTTTTTTTTTATTTAAAAAGAAATTGAAATGACTAAGGTAGAGATATCACAGCTGAAGGCTGTGATATCTCAACCTCCTTTTGCTGAGATACTGTTTCAATAAAATCGTCCTTGCTTATGGGCTTATGATAGAGTTTCAGCCTGTGACCATTGACAGTAAAGGTCTTGCCTTCTCCATCAATTGTTGTAAGTTTGACTGATCCATTGTCATATGCTTCAATTATTTCATATGGGCCCATCCAATGTGTTGTAAATTTGGCTTTATGGTCTCTGAATTTAGAGTCAAAGAGTAAAGCCTAGTCTCCTTCTTTAAACTGCTTCTTCTTAATGTGTGCATCATGCCACTGCTTCCTTTGTCTCTGCATTAGGATTGTTCTCTCTTCTTCTTGCTATCTCATCTCATCTAACTGGTTTAATTGCATAATTCTCTCCTTTTGTGCTTCATTGAGATCAATTCCTAAATCTGCAGCCATCTTATAAGTATGTATTTGAAATTCGATAGGAAGCAGTACCTCTTTTCCGTACACCAACTGATATGGTGTAAATCTAGTAGTGTCTTTCCACGTAATCCTATAAGCCCACAGTGCATCTTTGAGTTTTTCCTCCCAATTCTTTCTGTTCATTGATACTTTTTTAGTGATAATTCCCTCCAAAGTTTTATTTGTTGATTCCACTTGGCCATTGGCCTGTGGATGGTAAGGTGTGCTTTTTCTGTGCTTAATCTTATATTTTTCTGTTATATCTTGAACTAACTTTGAAGTGAACTGAGTACCCTGATCTGTGACTATCTCCCTAGTTACTCCATACCTTACAAAAATTTCTTCAAAGAGGAAGTTTACCACTATTTGCTCTGTTGCTCGGACTAATGCTTTTTCTTCAGCCCATTTTGTCACATAATCAGTACATAATAGGATGTACTTTTTTCCCTTTGATGGTGGATTAATGGGACCTACAAAATCGAGAGCCCATTTTTCAAATGGCTCTAAATGTACCTGGGGCTGAAGTGGCATTTTATCTAAATCTGTGGGTCCGCCCATTCTTTTACAACTGTCACAACTCTTCACATACCTCTTGGAATCCTTAAAAATAGATGGCCAGTAGTAGCCAAGGCTTAGAATCTTGAATGCTATCCTTTTTGATGCAAAATGCCCACCACATGGTTCATCATGACAAGATTTTAAAATATCAATTATTTCATCATTTCTTACACATCTTCTAATAATCATATCATAACCGATGTAAAATAAATCTCCATTGATCCATGAATATCTAGCACTTTGTTTGATGAGCCTCTTCTTCTCCTTTGTAGTAAAATGTGGAGGTGTCTTTCCTGTGGAAAAATAATTGGCTAAGTCAGCATACCATGGATCTACTACTGAAATTGCAAATAGATTTTCATCTGGAAAAGAATCTTCAACCGAAACAATCTCACCTGAGTTCTACAGTCTAGAAAGAAAATCTGCCACCCGATTCTCCTTACCTGGCCTATCTAACACTGTAATATTAAATTCCCGTAGTAATAACAACCATCTGGTAACTCTGCAATTAGTAATTGGTTTATTCATTAGATATTTAATGGCTGAGTGGTCAGTATGTACAAAAACCTCATAACCAGTGATATAGTGTCGGAATTTATTTACAGCATGTATGATTTCCAACATTTCTTTTTCAGTGACTGTGTAATTTAATTCTGTAGGTGTTAGATTTTTGCTGATAAAATAGATAGCATAATTGAAAGACTCTTCTTTTTGGCCTAAATAAGCACCTACTGCAGTGTCAGATGCATCTGAAAATATGTGAAATGGTAGGCTCCATTTAGGTCCTTTTAAGACTGGTGTGGTTGATAGTTTTTCTTTGAGTGTTTCAAAAGCTTTCTGACAATCTTCATTCCAGTTGAAAGGTGTATATTTTTCTAGAAGTTTAAACAGAGGTAGAGATATTTTGCTAAAATGTTGAATAAACCGTCTATAATAGCTTGCATACCCAAGAAAACTTCTTACCTCTTTTTGAGTCTTCGGAATTGGCAAATTGACAATGATCTGAATTTTTGCTGGATCAACTTTAATGCCTTGAGAAGAAATATAGTGACCAAATACTATCCCTTCATCTAGCATCATAAAACACTTTTCATTTCTCAAGGACAGATTAGCTTCAATACATCTCTTCAAAACATTCTCAAGATTTTCTAATGAATGCTCAAATGAATTACCATAGACCGAAAAATCATCCATATAAACTTCAACACATTCATGAACTAAATCAGCAAAAATAGCTAAAACAGCTCTTTGAAATGTACCTGGAGCATTACAAAGTCCAAAGGTAAAACATTGTAGGCATAAGTGCCCCAGGGACAAGTAAAAGTGGTCTTATCCTGGTCCTCTAAGGCTATCTTGATCTGGTTATAGCCACTGAAACCATCAAGAAAAGAGAATGATGATTTCCCAGCTAATGTGTCTAGCACTTGGTTGATGAATGGTAGTGGAAAATAATCTTTGAGGGTTGCTTTGTTCAATTGTCTATAATCAACACAAATCCTCCACTTGTCATTTTTCTTGGGCACTACTACCAATGGTGATACCCACTGACTGTCAAAGATAGGATATATAAAATTAACTTTCAATAGTTTTTGCAATTCCTCTCTAACAATATCTTGAAGAATGGGATTCATTCTTCTCTGTGGTTGCCTCACTAGTTTTATGTTATTATCTGTGCAAATATGGTGAGTGCATGTTTCAGGGTGGATTCCGTGCATATCGGTGTATTCCCAAGAAAATGCTTGCTGATACTTTCTCAATAATTGAATCAATTTTTCTTCCTGAGATAAGTCTAGGTGAGTGCTAATATTCAATGTTTTTCTCGGACTAATCTCTATAGTCTTACTCTGAGTGTTTGTGATAGATTGAATGGGAAAAATGTTTTCAAATGATGATTGCAAAGAATGGAGTGTACATATTTCTTGAAAAATTTGTGCTAAAAATTCATCTGCAGCATGGTATTGTTCATTTCTTATTTCTTCAGACATTTCAGGTTCAGAAAGGAACAATTCTATCAAATCATTATTATTATCTTCATGAAAATCATAGATCTGATTGATGCTAAAAACAGATTGAACTTCTTCCTTATCATTGTATTTATCATCAAGCCATAATTTGTTTGCTACTGCTGGTGTTTGTGCTGATGGGTAAAGAGTGAGTTGTTTCCTTTCAGTTCCTCGTGAAATGATCATATTACCTGATCGACACCCTATGAATGCATCAGCAGTTGCTAACCATGGTCTACCAAGGATGATAGGGTGACCTCCTAAATTAGATTTTGGTTGAAGAACTAAAAATTCCACTGGATACTCCCAAGAGTCCAGTGAAACAATTATATCCTCCAAAATTCCTTCAGGAATCACTTTAGACCTATCAGCTAGTTCTAAAACAATTGGTGTGTATTGCAAGTTTCTCAGTTGGAGTGTTTTCATTGTGTCAAGAGTCATCACATTTATTGCTGCCCCTAAGTCAATTAAAGTATTTGGAATAGATATGTTGTTGATGATTGTAGTGACTCTGGGAATGCCAGGATCAACATACTTTTCCATTGAAATGGTATTTGACATAAGGCCAGCTAGGTGTCCAATAACATGAATTGTTTGTGGATCAAGTCTTTTTCTTGTAGGCTTCTTGAGGCATAGTTCTTTAATTGCTTTAGTATATATAGGAATGTCTTTTATGGCTTGGAGTAGTGGAATTTTTATATAGACATTCTTCAGCTCATCTAAAGCATCAAACTGTGGTAAAGATATGGGAAGTTTCGCTTGGATCAATCTTTCCAGAAAAGGTGGTGGCTGCAATGGTTGGATTTTTTTATTTTTGATGTCATCATTTTGTTTCTTTTGATTTGGTTTTTCATTTTCATTGTTTTTGTTTTCCTCTTGTTTCTCAGCTATGGGAAGTTCTTTTTGAAGTACCTTACCAGACCTCAACTCAATATTTTGTAAAGGTAATGTGGGATATGATGGTCCCTCATCTACACTGTAAGCTGGTCTTTCTGCTCTATTATTTGGATTTGGTACAGGTTGAGCAGGAATTTGAGTGGGTCTAGGAGGTTGGTTAGATGGAAGTTGTAATTGGGGTGGATTTATTGGTGGAGGAGCAGGCAATTTTTGTTGAATGTTTTAGGGTGGATGAACAACTTGCTGCTGAGGATATTGCTGATATGTTTGAGGATACTGCTGATATGGCTGATTATACTGTTGATATGGTTGAGGATATGATGAGTATGGTTGAGGATATGATGGGTATTGCTGAAATGGTTTCCATTGTTGTTGTGGGTAATTTTGGTGTTGCCATGGCATGGGTATATTCCAAGAATTCTAAACATACATTTGATCTTGTGCAGGAAATTGCAAATTCTGATTTGGAAACATACCTGGAGGTGGAGGTCTTGGCTACCATGGTCTTTTGGCACCCATGAAATACACATTTTCCATATCTGCATTAGCTTCCAAGTTAAAATTTTGCAAAATCTTGATTGTAGAACCAGGAAATATATCATGATTTTCAGTACAAAAGGCACACACTTGAATGTTTTCTAAAGGAAAATCTTTCAAAGCATGTTTCTTCCGGAATTTTGGACAAAAGACAACCATTAATTGATCTTCTTCTTATTGTCTTTTCTTTGCTTTTAAAGTGTCAATTTGATTTCCTAAATTGCTTAATAGGTCTGTTTTGAATTCTTCTAACAAATTTCCTATTTCAGCCCTTGTGACACTAGCTGAAGCAGATTTTGTGGCTTTAGATGATATGGCTCTTTTTCCATTTCTAGCTTTGCTCCTGGAATACTTTTCACATAAGTCAACAATTTCATCAAAAGGTAAGGTGGAAATATCACCTTTGCCCATCAAATTAAGATCATCTAAGTATTCCTCTCGAATGCCCTTCAAAAATATTGTTCGAATCAGATCAAGAGACATGGTTCTATGTTTTGATTATTGTAAATTGTAGACAAATCATTCCAAATACTCCTCTAAACTTTCATCCTCCTGTTGATTCATTCTGAAGATATCATCTTTAGAATCTTTTGATCTACATTAAGGTTGGTATTTCTTTAGGAATATTTTCCGCATGCCATCCCAATTAGTTATTGCATGTTCACCAAGTCCCATGAACCATCTTAATGATGATGCCTTTAATGTTGCTGGGAAGAGTCTAAGCCTATGGGCATCATCTGTGTAACCATATGTTCGGCATACTATGTCAAATTCAAACAAGAATGAATCTCGATCTTCCGAATCCATGCCATAAAAATTTGGTAACACAGATGGAGGTATGTTTTTCATTTTGATTTCCTCATCATGATTTTCTCCTGGTTCTTGAATAGGAAAGTTAAAGGTTGACTCTTCCTCCTCTCTTTGATCTTGATCTTGCTTTTGTTTCAGTTCAATTTCTCGTTGTCTTATCCTTTCCTCCTGCTGTCTCTCATATTCTCTAAGTTGTTCAGGAGTGGGTCTTCTTGCTGATCCTCCTCCTTCCTCAGCCATTTTGATAGGTTCCTCTTTTGTTTTAAGTTCTTGTTCAGTGTCACTTGTTTCAAAGAGAATTTGTTGTGTTGGTTTTTCTCCTAATTGAATTTTTTCAATAACAGTAGGTTCAAGGAGAGATTGTTGAGTTGTTTTGGTGTCTTCTCTTGTTGTAGAGAATTCAGGAAGGTGTTTCTTCTTTGCTTCATATGCCAATAAAATTTGTCTCTCTATAAGTGTAAGTCTTTGGCCTGATTTTTGTTTATCCTCTAGTTCTTGTACAGTGACTTTCCCAGTTGGTGTTGTGTGTTCAATTCTTTCTAAAGGGTCTGCTCCTAATGGTGGGTTAGTTCTTGGATGGCGGGTTTTTATGAATCTGCCTTTATCATCTCTAGGTCTAGACATATGTAAACATGACTTCTAAAATTAAAATTAAATCTATGTTTTTGTTTGTTTTGAGTTTTTTTTTTTTTTTTTTTAGAACTCCTCTAGTTGCGCCTCCCCAGAAACGGCGCCAAAATGTAAAGACTAATCTAGGATTCTAGATTAGACTCAATTTAATGTCGACCAAGGTAGGTAGTCTTAGAGGCACATCTAATATTTTTAGACCTAAAATGTTCTGTTTTGTTTATCTAAATAATTGCCTACTGTGACAGGCTCTAACACTCTCTTTCAAGAGCTTAAAATGTAGTTGCTTTCACACTTTTAATGCTTATGTTATCTATTTTAATCTACTGATCCAAAGACAGAGTGTTACTAGTCTGATTTTTTAATCTTCTTACAAAGATATGTTTCACAAAAGCTCTTTCAAGATAACACACTGAACATACTCAAAATCAAATTCATAAAAACAAAGTTCATAGAAATGTTTTAAAATTCAATGCTCGATTAAACCTTTTACAAGGACTGATTCAATAATTTTGCAATTGAATTTTCAAGCTACTACTATGAACCATAAAATAACAATAATCTCAAGAACTTCTAATTAAATGAATGAACTCACAAGCTATGAAATGAAATGCGTTGTTCATATCTGAATATTAAATTCTATGAAACATAAAACATAAAAGAAAGTGTACCAATCTTTACGTAGGGCCCTTCCACGTTCTGATGGCACACTTTGATAACTTCAAATGATAAACCTTTAACTCGTAAACACTGTAATTGATGAAATTTTGCCTTTCATTAAATTTTGGAAATGGATTACATTCAAAAACAGAGATCTGGAATACGCTTTATAGTCTTAAGTTTGATTTCTTCAACGTTTTCACTAGCATCCTATCTCCAATCAAAATCCTCCTATTTATTAAAATTTACAACTAGAAGGCTATATTCATTCCTTCTTCATCCTAACTGATTCCAAAATAGTTCGAATCAGTTTAGAATTCCTAATTTTAAGCAAAATATCAAGTACATCATTATGGCTTCTGATTTTTCTGCGGAAGAGGCTGAGTTTGACCGTCTTTGACCATATATTCAGGAACTCCAAATTCGATGCTAAATAGATTTTCCACCATGTATGTACATCCTATATCACGTCCATGCCTTCTATTTTGATTTTCCTGCCATGCCACATGTCACAACATAAACTGATTACAGGAAGTCATTACATCCCGTAATTTTGTTGAAAAATTCCAATTTTTAACATAAAAACTCATAAATTAAATTTAATGCAAAATAAAAATTACAATGCTTCATTTATCAATTTCAATGGACTTATGGGAAGTTTATGGAGGAAAATGATAGATAAATGATGGATTTTTAGAAGAAAAGGATAGCAATAAAATAGTACCAACAAGGCCCCTTTCATAAGCTTTGCAAAGCTTAAACAGATAGGAGATGGTGAGGCCTATATCTATGAATTCCTGAGGTTGTCTGTAATGGTTCCAGATCTTTCAGTAGCAAGGAGAGTCTATATGTTCATTGATATCCTGGAATAACCTTTGCATGGGTTGGTCAAGTCTACCAAGCCCACCACTCTACATGATGCCGTTGAAAGAACTAGAGATCTCCAAGATGCCTTGCCAAGGGTAAAGGCAACCTTCCCAAGCAAAGCCACTCACTCCTCTAAAGGGAAGGAGGGGAAAGCTGCTCCACACAAGGAGAGATCACAAAAAAATCTTCTTGACAATGATCTCTGGAGGGAGTTGAGAAAAATAAATTATGTTTCACTTGTCAAGAGCCGTGGGTACCAAGACATAGATGTGCTGCTGGAAGAGCATACTATATTGAAGTCTTCTTGGATTGTGAGGAGGAGGAGGGAAATGATGGACCTAGGAGAGGTCATAGCACTGGTGATGATGAGGAGGAGGATCCATCATCATCCAGAGAAGAAGAAGGATCATTTTCTCTAACCAGTGGGACTCTTGCTTCCTTGAGAGGAGTGCCCAAGTATTTGACTCTTAGAGTGCAAGGTTCAGTTATGAACCAAAGAGTATCCATTCTAATTGAAAGTGGGGCAACCCAAAACTTCATTGATGCTGACTTTGTGCAAAGGAGAGGGATCCATACTGATACTTTTGATGGGTTCTCTGTTTTGGTTCTGGGAGACAGAACTATGCAATGTATGCAGTATGTTCCATCACTTACTGTGACAATGGGGACCTACACTTTGGAGGACCACTTCTTTGTAGTGGATATACCAGACGCCAACATCATATTAGGTGTACAGTGGTTTATTACTTTGGGAAAGGTCACCATTGATTGGAAGGCCTTGCAGATGGAATGGGTGGATTTGAAGAGTGGGAAACAACAAATCATTCAAGGCATGCACACCTATCCTTCACTTGATGTTTCCACTCACACAAAAAATATGGAATTGTGCAGTGGGGGCAGGGACCTCACAGTTCCTTTTCTCATGTTTATGAGAATGATTCAAGGTACATTCCTACATCATGGCAAGCCACTTGGGGTGCCATCAGATTCTATGGGGAAAGCTTCACCAAGTGCTGAAACAATGGAAGAAAGAGTCTCAGCACTGTGGGAGGAAGCAAGGGGGAGGATCAACCTTCCCATAAACAATTTTGGCATGCATAGTGCCAAGGAAACAAGCAACAACAAGGCAAGAACCACCTTAGATACATCAAAAACGTTTTCTTTGTTGAGAAGTGTAGATCCATATTGGAGATCTCAACTCCTTGTGGAATACTCCAAAGATCTGCACACCGGGATGATCTTAGATGGCATAAAGCAAGGAGGAGGCTATTTGGTCCATGAAGGGGCCATATATAATCTTGGTAAATTATTCTTGTCTAAAGCCTCCAAGCTTAAGCAATAAATACTACAAACGGCACATAAGGAGTTCCTTTCCAGCTACATGCAGTCAGCAAAAATCTACTCCCTAATCTTGAAGAGTTTTGATTGGGAGGGTATGGAGGAAGAGCTACATCAACATTATGATTGGGAGGAACTAAATCAGCACTTACAAGAGTGAAATAGTTATGTGGAGATGGGGTAGCCAAGGGATCCTATGCAGGAGACATTTCAGCCATCTCTTTCTTCTCTCAAAAGAAGGGAAAAGCCCATGCCCAACTCTATGTGTGTGGGAGGATTGTATAGTAAGAAATCTGATCTTATGGAGCAAGTTTATTTTTCTGATTTGGCATATTATTGTTAGTATGAATTCTTTGTCGAAGCGTACGAAAAAGAACCACTTTAGCTACGCATAACTAATAGCCCTAACAACAATAATGGCTGCAAAACATCTTCAGATCTGTAATTAGTAGTTAAAGTGCTGCAACAAACAGATCTATAAATGGAAAGATATTAAGCAGTGAAGTAAATAATTTGCTCCATGCATCCAACAGACAAGACAAGAACACGATTTTCGAATGAATTTTTATATTACAGGGCACCTGGGAGGAAACAAGAAGGTGTATCCAGATCTCCTCAATGGGATGGGTTCTTTGTAGTCCTCAGCACTTCAGATCTAAGCTTTCTCTCTCTTGTAGATGTAAAAAACCCAATGTAGAAGGTAGAGCTCAATGGGAGCAACAATGACAGAAAATGAGACCGAGTGTATAGATCCAGAGTGATCTAGTATGCAACAAAAGGTGAAGAATGAAGGGGAAAACCCTCCTATTTATAACAAAATATTGGGTCATTCTAGATCTTGGTGCATGATTAAAATAATGTTAACCAAATCTAGATCCACCTCTATGGAATATTTTATTATTATTTGTTTGAGGGAAAGGGTGTTTGACTTGGGTCAAATCCCTTGATTAGTGAAAAATAAATAAATAAATGATTTATTTATCTTTTTAAGGAAGTGGTTGGGATATAATCAAATAAATAATGATTTAGTTGATTAATGGTGGTTGATTTGGTCATATTTAACAAGGAATATTATTTAAATAATTATTCCTAGAAAAAAATAAGATAACTATGGGTTTATCTCATTAATTTCTTTGTTTTTGTGTTAAACATGACTGGGAATAATAATTAAATTATGGTTTAATTAATTATTCCTATTTGGGTTTCCTAATTAACATAGTGAAAGCAGTTTTACTTGGGGTAAAACTGGTCTTACATGGTGTACTTGGGTCCATCTAATGATGAAGAGTTAGATGACCAAAAATTGGTGTAACAGATTGCCCCCCAGCGTGCGAGTGTCAGGAGCAAATCGTATGACCGAAGTACGTTGTAAGAAGACAATCACTAGACAACAAAAGGGTATGTCTGAGAGAGAAATATGAGGTAGATAGTGTGCTGAAGGACTAGACCCTGAGGAGACGAGACTCGCAGGTGCAACAAGTCTCTGTTATGAGAGGGTACCTGTGCTGAAGGCGGCGGGGGAGGCATACCTATGCCCGCCGTGACAAAGTACAAAGAATAGTGTGTCCAGTAAACAAGGGGCCGAACCATAGAGTACAGCTGGCATAATCAAGGACCAGATAAAAATACAATGAAGAGTCTCACATACATGCTGTGCCTGGGATAACAGCCAGGACTAGTACAATAATATCTGAGTACATGAGATAAATACAACCCAAATGCCCCCTGTAAGTGGGGAGGGGCTCACAAAATCTGACCGATACATGCAAATCATAGAGGTGCTGCAAGTGGCTAAGGCCAACATCATCAAAATCTGGAGCGGCATCACAGGCTGCAAGGAAGAGGTCATCCGGGCATGTGGGGGGCTACCTGCAGGGCTACCCCCTCATGAGGGCTGAGACATCTCACACACGCCCGGGAATCATCAAGAGCTGCTGCTGGGTCACTGGACTGTCCAATATACTCATCTCGATCATGCTGAAAGGAGCTGGAGAAGTAATCAAGTCAAAGGGAAGTGAGAGATCCCCCTGCCTGATCCGAGGCACCGAACAAGAGTGGAAGCTGGAACCAAGGTACACCGCCCCCTAGACCTTGCTTCTGGAATAAGTGTGTTGAGGTCGACAGAAGGAGGCCCGCCTTGGGTGAGGCAATGAGAGATCCTCAACTAAGGCACGAGAGAATAGCAAGAGAGCGACGGACAGACTGACACTAATGATGATGGCGGAAATGGGAAGGGTGGAGTGGCGAATGGACGACTTCC